>CM053792.1:292767861-293295361 GCA_028749045.1 Cupressus sempervirens
TTTTGTTCTACCAAGCTGCCAAATAACTTGCCAAATAGTGGATTGATCATGATGGTTCGGTAATTAGAAGGATTGTTTAGATCTCCACTTTTGTGGAGTGGGATCACCACACTTGCTGTCCATTTTACAAGGAAACCTTCTGTATTGACACTATTGAAAATCTTAGTGATGTGTGGTGTGAGGGTTTCAACACCCCATTTTAAGTATTCCTTTTGTAGCCCATCTATATCTTGCGCTTTACCAGTAGCTTACCTCCTTATGCTTTGAATAATATCCTTTTCGCTGAATAACTCCCCTATAGTCTCTGTTTCCATGGTTCTACGTTCTCTTAGATCACATTCATAGAGAGTCTTGGCATATTCCAACCATTTGGTTCCTGTTATGTTATTCTCTATCTGAGTTTTTCTTTGCTGAAGCTCTTTCCAAAATTTTTTGGGGTTGTTTTTACCAAGATTAATCAACTCAATTCTTCTCTTGTTCACATACTCTTCTTTCTTTTTTTTAATTAGCTAATCATACTCCTTTCTACTTTCTCTGTTCATGTTCTTTTTCCAATTCCTTTTTACCATTTTGCACTCCTCATCAAACCAAGGATTGGCCGAAAAAGTGTTCTTGACTTCTCTTGTGGCCCTAGATCTTTTACACTCCTCCAATGCTTTAATGATAGTAAGAACAAGATTATCCTTATCCATGAAATGTTGTTTTTCAGACTCGAGATGGTTTCTCGGAACCCTAGACAGCCGCAAAAGAGAGTATTGGAAAGTATCATGGTTTTCTTGTGTCATTAAAACTTTGCTGGTCGGAATCATCTTCCTCTTCTGTAAAGGTTTTGGGACAATATGTTGATCTTTAAAGTGAGTGGCCACCCTTATCAAGATGGGGTTATGATCAGATTTTAACTCCATGGGGCAATCCTCTCTCTCGAAGTTAATTATCTTTGCGACATAGTTTTGTGAGTATATAACATAATCAACAACACTTTGTCCATTGTATCTTTTGCATGTGATTCCACCTGATTTAGGCCACTTTTCCATACCATTGCATATGACCATGTTATATAGGCAGCATAAGCCTAGTAATTCAACACCAAAATGATTAATCTTTCCCATGCTATCCTGTGAAAATCTTTCCCATTTTTGTGTCCCTTCTTCTTCGAGCCAAACTGGGTCTCTACTTTTATTGTAACTCTCCTTAAAATTGAGAGTTTGGTTGTTTGTTGTTCTAGCATTGAAATCCCCTATTATCATTATTTCCCCTAAAGAGCTAAAGGCTGCTATATCTTTTTTGAGTGCAACGAACGAGTCTTCTCGATCCAATCTATGTTTTTTATATATTTTTGAGCCTTTTGGAGCGAAGTAACAAACAACCACCCTTGTAGAAATCTGATTCTCTATTATTATTATCCAAATATACTGCTTGTTTACATCTTCTTTCTCTAAGTTTACAAATCTGCTCCAAGTTTCTTTTATTAAAACGGAGATGCCTCCATGCCCCTTACCATTATCTATCTTCTCAGTCCACAGTGATAGCTTCTTATACCCTTCAAAATTTGGAACCATACATCCATCATGTTCATGAGTCTCGGTAAGCATAATGATGTCATTATCTTTAGCTATCAGCCCTAACCCAGGTCCTCTTCTCCAAGGATAACCTCTACAGTTCCAGCTAACTATAGTTAAATGTTCCTGGGTGGGCCCGAGTTCCTATTTATTGCGTGTGATTTTGTCGCTGATTTGGGCTTTGCCATTTTGTAGCCATGCCCACTTGCTATTTTTTCTTGTTGTTTTCACTTTTTCCCATTCCTTCCTCCTTTCTTTTTGCTGAGTTACAATGAGGTCATCATCAAGATATATGTGTGTGCTTCTAAGAAACTTCCTCTTGCTGAAAATGTTGTTTTTATCCCCTATATTCCTCATTGTCACTCTAACATGTCTATCTTTGCCTCCTCTAATCCATTTTCTGATTCTTTGTGCTTGTATGGTTGTTCCATGCCAGTCTAATTGGTCTTTAACGAAGTCTTTAACTAAATCCGTTGTTTTCTCCTATTCTCCATAGTCTCGTAGCCCTTTGACGACGATATTTGTTGCTTTCTCATTTCTTTCTATTTCCTCTCTAATTTTTCTCCGAACTTGTTTTTTTATGTTGTCAATAGGAGTGTTTGCTGGCCCCTTTACTATGTTAGCCCATGATCTAACTTCTTCGATTTGTTCTCTAAGTTGATTCTCTTTTATTTCCATATTGGCCATGGCATCTTGTATATTTTTCATTTGCGGGTTTTTGTCTACTTCCGTAGCCTCTCCTTCTCCCGTAGTATTTGTTGTTGTCCTCTTTTTCCCAACTTCTTTCTTTAACAATATTAATTTATACTCTGCTTTTTCCATGTTAAATTGCAATTTTTGAATTTGTTCTCTAAGTGACTTGACCTCCGCTTCCAGCTTCCAGTTATCCTCAGTAACTCTTTTCATTGTGATACTTTCTATTTGACTCCTCTCTTCAAGTGCCCACACCCTTTCCTTCATAGCTACTAAATCGTTCACAAAGATGTGTGGATACCACGTCATAGGTGTCCTTGTGGGCTATAATTATTTGGTAGCCCATCCTCCACTGTGTCTATCACCTGAGAATTATCCGTCTTCCCTTTATCGTTAATATCTTTGATATTATCAAACTGCTTAATTGTTTTAGAGATTTCAGTCGGCCTCAGACTTTGTTCTCCCTCCCTTGCGCTGTCTGGGGTTTGTGGAATCGGTTTCGGAAGTAAAGCTGCTAACTTCCCTCTTTTTGCATTTTAAAACTTTCGTATCTTTCTCTGCCTAATTATTCTTTTATATTGTTTGACATTCACATAGATGTAGTTTCCTCCTGTGGGTGGTCCGTTCGTTTGTGATAAACTCAGAGTGTTTGTGGGTAAATTACCATTTGTCCCTCCAAGATTGAATAAACTTGTGTGTCCGACTGAGGGTCCTAGAAGAATGAGGAAGCTCCCTTGATTCCACTTGATGATGCTGCTGTGCATTAAACTATCCCTGTATGTCAGGACCAAGCCACTATTGCCAGAGATGTCATTGTGTTTCGTAGCTTCTTCCAGACTTGTTTGCTGTTCTACTGTTACAGGTGCCCTGACTATCTGATTCTCTGCCACCCTATTACTATCAGATCCTGTGTTTTGCAAGGTGGACCCATCAAGTTATTATTGATTTGAAACGTATTCTTCTTCAAAATAAAAACAATTTAATATTTTGAGATTGCAGCTGCATCGCAACTAAGCGAAAGGACGTTTCAAACTCACACGAGACGAAATCTTAATTCATTCTTCACAAAAAAAAAAAAAGTTCTGTCGAAGATCGAAGATACCAAAGAGCTATTTTAAAGTATAATTAGATGCTGTTGAGTCAAAATGTGTCCTGTCACTTCTGTGCTATAAAATTTCCTCATCACCTAATCGAGATAAAATGTATCAAAATGAATTCACGGCAGACAGAACGGCATGTCGGATCAAACAGTTCATAGGGTTTGTGGCAAATCATTTGCTGCAATCTTCGCAATGCAGAGACTGTAATTGTCTCTGAACTGCACTTGCCTGCTCTTGTTTTGATCTTGGAAAATTCCCGTTCTTTACTCCGTGGACTTAATTTTCCATGGTTTCAGCCATGGCAACTGTGCGACTTCTTGTCTGTCTTATGTTTTTATCAAGCTCTGTGCGGAGTGAAATGCCTCATGCATTGGAAAGGCTTATGAAAAAGCTTGACGAAGAAAGGGTTTCTGCTCCGGTACAAGAAGCTGCGGCCCGAGGCGTTTTGTCCAGGTTGCTTCCCTCGCATGTTTCCGCCTTTGACCTCAAAATTGTTTCAAAGGTATTGTGTCTCGTACCCACTCTTACCATAGCTGTAAAACTGTTTGAAATGTTAGCATTTCGGGAAGAAATAAAATTCACTAGAATTTTTTTATATTGAATTCTTAATTTTTCAAGGTTCTCAAAAGGATAGTATGTTAAGTTAGCTTGGCTTGACGACAAGAAAATTCTTATGGTTAACTGTGTTGGAGTTGGAATAATGGTGAGATGGGTGACCTGCTTGAAAGTTCGTTTGAGTTGGAATAATGATGAGATGGATGACCTGCTTGAAAGCCCCTATGTTTCCTTTTACTAGTTTTGTGTTATTGCTTGACCTCGTTGATCATCGCCTAGATGCATGGTACTGATTCTCGGACGAATCACCAACTCACAAGTCACAGTTACTACTCATCCAATCTGCTTAACAAAAGAGAGAAAACTAGAAAAGTAATAAAAAGTATAAAAAAACTATTCTTCTCAGTCCGATTCTCAACATTATGCAGGTTAGAGGTGATAAGTGTAGACCCGCCGTTCAAGTTCCGGAGTGGTAGACCCTTTGCAAAAAAATTGATATTGCAATAGGGTGTACTGCAGAAACACTGCATGTATAAAACTATGCTCAACATCTTGAAAAATAATTACGTTAATTGAACTAATTGTGAATACAAAAGCAAAATTGGAAACAAGACTTGATATTCAACGAATTCATTCAGATTGATGTTACATTACCTAGATTGGCTTATAAAGCCATTGATTCCCATATAAAATTAACTAGCTTGTTGGCGGGAATAACTCCCAAGAAGCTAACAAGTAATTATTTATTAATCTAACTATGAAACTAACCTACTTTGAACAAGAATGGAATATTGCAAGAGTTTTGAACCCAACCCTTCTCAAGACTTCGATGAAATGCAATCACCAATCCTCCTTTTTCACCCAAGAAACACTGAATTGATTGCATAAGTGGATCTCCTGATTGTAGAATCTTCGACCATCTGCACAACATGAGATAACATTAAAATTTTCCCACCCCCCATGCACAATGAGACACATTTCCTTTGAAATTCCATATCTCCACTAAGTGTACCTAATGCCTCCTCTAGTGATGCTCACGGGACATCTTTCCTCTAGAAGCCCACATCTTCCATGAGTGTGTCTAACACCTCCTTGAGTGTTGCGGAGAAAATCCCTCCTCTGTTGACTTTAATGATCAGATTATAAAGGAATGCAGATTTTAAACTAGTTCAAACAAAATTTACAGTATGTACCCTGAGAAACCGTCAACCTCGAAGGTGGAAAACTCAGCAATTAATCTCTGTTTACACTTATCAAAAGGATTTAGGTCTAAATACGATTTTGACAATATTGATCTGCAATATATGAGTATAGTCTCTGCCTGTATATTGTTTTGTCATATATATATATATATATATATATATGTATGTATGTTTGTATGTTAACCTTAATCTTCAATGATGAGTCATTCTTTCTGGATCTATGATCGCTGTCCTCTGTAATAGTATGCCGCAATAAGTATCTTCTCCAATATATCCTCCAGTAGCTATTATTGACTTCTCCAATAGATTCTGCAATTGCTGTGAGAGTATACATTTATCTTTGATATATATTATCGTGCTATTGTCTTCGGTGGTGTTATGTGATCGATCTGAATGTCTTTTGTTTGTTCTGCAATGTCTTGGGAGACTTTGTTAATTTTCATCTTATACTTGTGGAAGGAATGGATCACATCCATTCATGGAAAGAGATTACAATAGACTTGCATTGCTTCAAGAGATGACTGCAGATTAGTTAATGCTAAACATATTCTTTGGATCACACTTTAATATAGTTGAAATATATAACATACATAACCCATTAGATGCCTCACAATGCTACTTTTTCAACACTTCCTCTTAGCTAGGGAGGATGTACTTAGATATTTGAGTAGTAGAGTAATGTCAACCATGGCTACTCCCACAGGATGGCTTCATCATGGCTACTCCCATGAATGGGAATGTAAACTAACTCAAGTGTTCATCACAAAATCACTTACGTGATGTCATCATGATGTTCACCATGGCTACTTCCAGAGGGTGAACAAGTACAATCATGGAATTTCTCCCATGACATTCACCATACCTACTTGCAGAGGGTGGATCCATCATGCCTAGTCGTAGAGGGTTGAAAAGGTTTTACACCTCAAAGTTTTCCTGAAGAAGAGTGCATTACCACCTTGCGTACTTGCAGAGGGTGGTTACATCATACCTACTCGTAGAGGGTGGACAATGAGGGCTTGCACCTCAGATTTCTTTCAGAAAAGAATGCACTACCACTTTGCCTACTCATAGAGGGTGGTTCCACCATACCTACTTGCAGAGAATGGACAATGAGGGCTTGCACCTTAGACTTTTATCTTTCAGAGAAAAATGCATTAATAAGGATTGATGCCTCAATTTTCTCTTTCTCAGAGAAAAATGCTACAAGACATTGTACCTCAAACTTCTCCCTCTCGGATAAGAACTCATTAAGAAGGGATTTCACCTTGAATTTCTCCCTCTCGCAGAAGAACTCGTTATAGTAGATATCTCAAGGAATTACTGATGCTGAGACTTCCTCTCAATTAGGGCTTCGTTCTCCAATATTCCAAGCTTGTCTTGAAAATGTGCAAACTTCACTCTGGCAAGTAGCTTAGTGAGAATATCAGTTGTTTGGTCATCAGTGCTAATGTCCTTCATTTGGATAACATTTCTTTGCACCATATCTCTAATATAGTGATATTTGATCTTTATATGCATCATTTTGTCATGAAACACGACTGACAAAAAGCCTCACACAAGTCTGGTTATCACAATAATAGTAGATGTAACGATTGCCCAAACAATCCTGCGAGAAGCTTTCTAAGTCACACTGCTTTTCGTGCTGCTATATTGGCTGCAACATATTTAGCTTCTGCTGTACTTTGGGCAATACATGAAAGTTTCTTGTTCCACCAAGAAACCATAGCATATTGTAATGTCCCCCGTTTAGCCAGTTTGGATATGTGTTGTTGTTAGCCTACTTCTATGTGGTCCCGGGGGCTAACGAGGACATGGACGGGATCTTGTGGTGTTTTGGCCTAGTTGATTTTGTTTTGGGCCAAATTGAGTTCGTTTGGAGGCATTTCCAATGGGACTTGCTATTTTTAGTAAGTCAACCAGGCTAGTCAGATTAATTTTGATTATGGGGTTGGATGTGTTTTTCTGAGCTCTTTCCAACGAACTATCATTTGTGGCATTTCGAGATCATTTGCTATGAAATTTTAATGCCGGAAGTTATTTAATAAAGTAACTTCAATTAAATTAATATTATAAGGTTACTTTATTATATTTTGTATTTATATGTGTGCCTAGGAGTGGGACACCAAATGAACTCCTCGGGTCTTTAAAGTGATAAATGGAAACAATATATTAAAATGCAAATATGAGATTTAATCCCACATTGCTTGTGGAGTGGGGGTCAACCCTCTAAGAGGACTTTATATACAGCCATGAGTGGGGTGTGGAGATAGGGGAGAGTGAGGAATTCAAGCTTAGTTTGGTTGGTTCGATTGCTGGCTTTTGGAGACGAAATCCTCCATTGGTGACAATCCTTTCGCTCTTGGAAGACAGAGTCAAGGGATTTAAGATCTATCAGCTTCATACTGTGTGCATTCAGCTTCAATTTTCAGCTATAGGCAAGATTGAACTTGTTCCATCTCCAAAGGATTATCATTGCAGACATTGAACAGCATGGAGGGCAGATTTGGAGGAGAGATTTGGAGCAAGTTTGAAAGTAAACACTGCTGCTACAGTGTCATGAACAGTGCGTGTGAACAGTGTGCGTGAACAGTGCGCTTGAACAATGTGTGTGAATAGTGCTCATTTTGTGTTATTTGGAGATCATATTTCATACCCTAACTGAGCAGCTATTAGATGGGTTGCTAAATTGGACACTCATCATCAAATTGCGATCAACAGCGATCATATCATTTCCAGGTTCTTCTACACCCGATTATAATAGTTAGATGAATGTATAGGTGTCATAGAGGTCTGCATTTTCAGTCACTGTGTAACAGTCACTTAGTCACTATGTAACAGTCATTGCATTATAAACTCAGTCACTTTGTACACAGCTATATGAAGTTTGTATATCTTGAATAGAGGATAAGTGTATGTGACATTCATGATCAGTCCATAAGAACTCTTTACATTGCATATTTGTAGTAGTGTTCAAGTGCCAAGATATTTGTCCTCGCTATTCTTCAGATCATATTGTCATTTGTTTGGTAGAGAAGCATTTTAACATCTGAACAAGAACTCAGAAATTTCAAATCAGACTTTGCACACCAACTGTTTGACAAACTGTCGTTGAATTAAAACTGAAAAAATCAAGGCAGAATTAGTAGGGTATGTTACAGTGGTATCAGAGCTTGTTTATCCTGCCATCCTAGTGGGTACAAACACAATGAACAGGTGGTGATATGACAGATTGGAGTGTTCAACCTTTAACTCATCACTATAATTTAAGAAGAACCAGGGCTCGTCTAAACACAGGACAAGAGGAACAGGGAAATCTAGAGGATCATATTGATACAGGTGAACAGGTTATTGGCAATATGGGAGACATGAATGTTGGGGATCCTGGAGAGGAAAGATTCTTACAGTTATTAGAGACCTTGGCATAGGCATAGCGATTAGCAGAACAGAGAGCACAGGAACAAAATCAGAGATTGGAGCTTATGATGCAGATGATGGCTTGTCAAATGGGGTTGAACGTTAACATGGGTGGAGGAAATAATCAGAATGGTAATAATCGGAATGGTAATAATCAAAATGGGAATAATCGGATGGGACACATAATGGAGGTGAACAAGTTGGGAACAATTTCGGTCATGTACCCCAGCAAGCTAGGACAGTGAGTTCGAGGCCCATGATTCCCACATTTCCTCCTAGAGCTCCAAAACAGCCCGTACTAGAGCCCCAGATCACTGATATACAGGACCAGTTGAGGAGAGATTGGGAAGCCGGAGGTCCAGATTTTATTGCTGCAATTACCTTTAGGGAGTATATGGATGTGTGGATGAAACATATGCCACGTGGACACGACAGGAACCAGAGCTATGAGCTACGGAAGAAAGTAGGAAAACTTCAGTTACCATTTTATGATGGCTTGGGGAAGTCTACAGCAAGAGCTTGGGTTCAAAAGCTTGACACATACTTTCAATTGAACCCTATGCCTGAGGAAGAATCTATTAAGTATGCAGCAATTCATCTGGATGGGTTAGCACACAAGTGGTGTCATCATGGTATGGTCACTATGGGTCATGCACACATTACCTCATATGTGGAGTTTACAGAGAGATTGATTGAATGTTTTGATAGGAAGGATCCAGAACTCCATTTCAAGGAGTTAGCTCAGCTTAAACAGTGGGGATCATTGGAAACATACATTTCAGAGTTTCAGAAACTTGCAGTATTAGTAACAGATGTATCTGAATGGAGGATATTGGTTCTATTTATGGATGGGTTAGCTGATCCGTTGAGAGGGTGGATTAAAGCTCTCAACCCTCCCACCTTGCAGGAAGCCATTAAGAAAGCTCGTGACATGGATTCCTCTTTAGCTTCTAAAAATAAATTCCAGGCAAAGAGTTTCCCTTCGAGGAAAGATAAGGGCAAGAAACCTTTTCATAGAGAGGCTTAGCCACCTAAGGAGGAAAGTAAGAGGTTGGACAATGAGACACTTAATGATCTCAGGAAGAAGAAGCTTTGTTTTCATTGCAGCGAGCCTTGGGATTTGTCACATAAGTGTCCATTGAAAGCAAAAGCTAAGCAGATGGAGTACTTTTCAGCCGAAGAGTCAGTGGATGGAGATTCAAAGTAGTCATCAGAATCAGATGGAGATGATGATAATTCTTCACATGAGGAAGCATGCAGTGATAGCATGATAGCTCAGTTGTCCAGTATATAGGAGGCTGTCACTTTCAGAGTTAGGGGAACTTTGGATGGACAAAGATTTGTGGCACTCATTGATATAGGGGCAACACATAACTTCATTGATGAGAAGTTTGTGTCACACAGAGGGCTACATACAGAAGAGCATAGGGGATTTAAGGTGATGGTTGCCGATGGCTTCAAAATCGACTGTACCAAGAAAATCTCCAACTTGCAGCTTCGTTTGGTAGATTATGACACGGTGGGAGATTTCTTTGTGGTCAACATTGGTGATCAGGATATGGTGCTTGGGATGAATTGGATGAAGTCTTTGGAAGAGTTTACATTTAACCTCCAGAAAATGGAAATGAGGTTTGCGGCAAATGGTAAGAAGATAGTGCTCAGAGATTTGTCAGATGGGAGGCTTCGAGTGGTGTCACTCAAGCGGATGCAGAGTTTCTTCAGACACAACCAGGTGCAGTGGACAACAGAGTTTAGAGTAATGCCTGAGGTGACAGAGCAGCATAAACAGGAGTATCCACCTGATGTATAAAAAATAATAACCAAACATACTAAGGTGTTTGGTGAGATACCTCCAGGGAGACCCCCGGATAGGGGAATCGAGCATGTTATTGAGTTAGAGGAAGGGGCTAAGCCAATCATCATCACACCCTACCACCATCCAAAGAGATATAAGGATGAAATAGAAAAGGCAATCAAGGAGTTGATTGACATGGGGCACAAACGACCAAGCAAGAGTCCTTTCGCTTCTTCAGTAGTATTGGTGAAGAAGAAGGATGGTACAATGAGGATGTGCATTGATTATAGAGAGCTAAACAAGAAGACAATCAAGAACCGATACCCTATCCCGTGCATCGATGAGCTTATTGATGAATTGCATGATGCATGCTACTTCTCTAAGATTGATTTGAGATCCGGCTACCACCAGATACGTGTTAGAGAGGTGGATGTGGAGAAGACAGCCTTTAGATGCCACTACAGACATTTTGAGTTCTTAGTCATGCCCTTTGGGTTGACTAATGCCCCCGCCACTTTCCAGTCTTGCATGAATAGAGTGTTTAGAGATCAGTTGAGGAAGTTTGTGTTGATATTTTTTGATGATATACTGATAAATAGCCGTACTTGGGAGGAACATTTGAAGCATATTGATACGGTGCTCAGGTGCGAGTTCGGGATGACAGAGTTGCTCTATCTAGGGCATATTATTAGTGCAGGAAGTGTTCGGGTTGACCCAGACAAGATCAGGGCTATTCTGGATTGGCCACCACTAAGGAACACTTCACAACTCAAGGGATTTCTCGGGCTTTGTGGGTTCTACCGCAGATTTGTGAAGGGATTTTCACAGATAGCAGCACCACTTACAGACTTGACACGGAAATATAGTGTCAAGTGGTCAGAGAAGGCTCAGGATTGTTTTGACAAGTTCAAGGAGCTGATGAGTACACGTCTTGTTTTAGCCATTCCAGATTTCACCAGGCCTTTTGAGCTGTAGTGTGATGCCTCAGGAGAGGGCATAGGTGCTGTTCTCATGCAGGACAAACATCCCATCACATATGAGAGTAGAAAATTACAAGGTGTTGAGAGAACCTACAACATCTATGACAAAGAAATGCTAGCAATCATGCACGCGCTAGCTAAGTTCAGGCAGTACTTAGTAGGAAGCCGATTCACAGTAAAAACAATTCATAATAGCTTGAAACATTTCCTTGGTCAGAAGGACCTTAATGACAGGCAATAGAAATGGGTGAGTAAATTACAGGCCTATGATTTCGACATAGTCTATGTCAAAGGGAAGAAAAACATTGTCGCAGATGCTTTATCCAGGAGGCCTCATTTGCTTGCTATTGGGATAGTCATGGATGATTGGAGAGATATGATCTTGGCAAAATATGCTAAGGATAGTTGGGCATTTGGCGTTATTGAGGGGGCTATTCAGGATAGCGGATACACCGTTGTAAATGATCTAATCATCTACAAGGAAAGGATTTATTTTGTACTCGGGTCTGCTATGAAGCAGAAGATTTTGAGGGCATTACATGATTCACCAATGGCAGGACATCCCAGATTCTTTAAGACATATCGGCTGGTGAGAGAGCGCTTCACTTGGAAAGGACTTAAATCAGAGGTGCTTCAGTTGGTTAGGGAGTGCCCAGTGTGTCAGCAGAACAAACAGGAACATTCCTTTTCGGGTGGTTTACTACAGCCCCTACCCATACCATAGCAATATTGGCCACCACAATCCTACAAGCAGTTGCTTTTGTGCTGTGGCATTTGACGCTATGTGCCCTTCCAATGAATGCTTCCCCTCTCTTTAGTCTTCTTCTTGCAATCACTGAAATAACATTCTTGCCAAGACATTAATTCAAGATATATTAATTGTTAATTCAAAACCATTGTCGATCATCTAGTGACAGTTAGAGATTTCATCAATGTCTATAATAACTATCTCATTTCACATGATCATGAAAATACCTCATTATCAGTTGATACAACTAACTCACTTCACATGATTAGGAAAGAAGTAAATTGATGCAACATCTATAATTAACTAACTCACTTCACATGATTAGGAAAGAAGTAAAATGATGCAATGTCTTTAATTAACTAACTCACTTCACATGATTAGGAAAGAAATAAATTGATGCAACATCTATAATTAACTAACTCACTTCATATGAAAATAATTCGTTAAACCAATGGCTATGATCACTTTAAAATTTAGGGCAAAAATTTGAGATGTAACAAGTATCCTTTACGGAGTCTTCTTTCTTTGCTTCTTTCTTTTGCTGGTTGCCAACCTCCTGACCGTCAATGGTATCACCTATGTTGGTGATTGCAACTTTTAGTTGTGATAGTGTCTCCAATAGGTTTGCTCCCCGTACGCGAAGAATAGCTTGCAACATTTTTCGTATGATGTTGGCTTCAAATATTGATGATACAGTGGTATTGGTGGTGCCATGTGACTGCCTCCATTCTTCCTCCTTTGCCTCGTTTCCTTATGTCTTCTTTCAATCTATCCTTCTGTGTACACGGATCACGTGTACATGGATCACGTATTTGGCTTTCTTATACGGATCACGTATTTGGCTTTCTTACTTGGAGCCTCATGATCACCAGAATCTCCTCTTCCCAGTGTGTTACTATTATCATGTTTACTGCCTTTCCCTTAGGGCATTCAACATCCTCATGGTTGCTTGGATTCCACCATTTTACATGGCATGCTTCTACCATCTTGCTTGCTCTAGTAGTCCTGCACAAAGTGGCCCCACTTGTTGCACCTACAATATTGTATTATGGGTTGCCTTTTTGCGTTGTATAGAACTCGACTTCCTGGATTGTTGTTATTGCTATTATTGTTGCTCTCTACTCGGTTGTTACGGTAACCATTTGACGTAGCATTAGAATTTGTCAGTCTTGGTGGTGTGGCAGGTGGCGTTGCTTGATTCCCTTGTGTGAAGAGCACTTGAGTCCTCGTTGCCTTGAGGTTGTATGGGCATTCCTTAATGGATCCCAGTACTTGCATATGTCAGAGAAAGATTTCTTGGCACAATTGGCCGTGGTGTGTCCCTTACTTTTACACTCTGTGCACTACACTTCCTTGCTCTACTTTGTCTCTTTTTCTGTGCTCATCTCTTTCATCGTCCTCATCATGTCCTTTCAAATAATGTTTGAGACTCTCCCTCACTGTCGCCATATGTACTATCCTCATTGCTTGGTTGTACACCTCTATGTAGGAGGATGGAGGTACTACCATTTTTTTCCAAGTGAAGAAATTAGTCCCTCGATGCATCGCCTTTTCTTCAAAACATCTGTTGGCTGGTTGTCTAACTTCCCAATGAGTTCCTTTAACCTACGATGGTAGGCCTGTACTATCTCATTCTTTCCTTGGCAGGTATTATAAATATCATCTACCACTTTATCATCATCACGTAACTTGAATTCAGCCTAAAATGTTTGTTTCAAATAATCCCAAGTTGTTTTGGGCCATACGGGTAGGTCTGTGTACCAATCAATTGTTACTCCTTCTAGAGTAGTTGAAGAAGCCTTCAACTAGTAATCTTGATCATCTTTAATGTTCACCTCCCATATGGTTATGCATGTCTTACAATGGCCCCACTAAATTTGGGAAGCTTCTGCTTCTCGAGGGTGTTCACCATTTTCCCTTGCGATCAACACCTTATGTGTTGTTAGACTCGAGTAGGCCTATTATTCCTCTCTGTCCTTGTGCTTCTCTTGCACATTTAGGCATGCATGAGTCCTCTTCCCTTCTACCTCTTTCGTATGCACCTTGGTAGTATTGGTACTCCCTCCTTAGAGTTTCTGGTTTTGTCCCTCCTATTCTTGGCTCTTCGAATATGGCAATATTTCCAATGTCCCTTACAATACTTTCAAATAGGTTTGCTACCTCTCTTTCAAGATCCCTTTCTTTTCCACCGACTTCCTGTGAGTGGTCAAATGGGTCCATCTGTACATATTTACTCTCCCAATTGTCTATGTCTGACCCCTCTTGTATCCAAGAGGTGTTGGGGAGTTGCAACTCTCTTGCAATATCTTCCCACTCTTGACATGTGGGTGATGTCCCACTTTGAGTGCTTGTATGAGTGTCACTTTGGTTGGGAGGACTAAGAGATCTTCCCACTAGTTGTTGTAGTCGTTGTCGTCTCATGGTATGTTTTTGAACCTACAAAGACCTCCTCATGACAATTTCTACTTCCTTCTTCGTTTGTGTCTCTTTCCTTGTACATTGCCTTCTATCCTTATTTGGCAGAAGGGGCATCAACTATTAAAGTTGCTAGTGGTGCGATGCCTACTCATGTCAAGTGGTTCTTCCTCCCTTCGGTTCCTCTCCTTGCACCATTCTAGAATTTGTTGCTTGTGGCGTTCCCGCTCAAGCTAACAATATTGGAAGGCTACCTAGAAGATTGTGCACAATGGCATTCATTGTGAGTTCGACATGCACTGTGTACATCGAGACTACTCTCTCTTGAGCCTCCCACTACATGTACTCGTCGATTGACACGTCCCATGCCTAAACCAAATCCTAAGTCAGTTGGTCTTCTTGGGTCACTTCATCATTGCCCTCAATGTCATTGTAAGTTACCAATATCTGCTGGTCGAAGGTACAACCCATTATGCTGCCATCCTACCTAGTATTACTTCCTTAGACATCTAGATTTGAACTTAGGCAACGATGCCAAAATGTTAGATGCCTAACTTGAGATGGATTGTACAGTATCACTCAAAAGAACCATTCAACAATATTGCATAATATAAGCTACAAATGGAATGACATCGATAACCAAAGATAGCATGGAATCACATAACACAATTGATGGCAGATATAAGTTGGCAGCATTAAATATTATGGTTCTCCACCTATAGTTGGAACAAAAATATTCAAGCAATCATCGGGTTGCAATAATATTCCCATGAATTCCTCTTTATTAAAATGTTGGTGCGAGACTATTCATTGCTTAACTACAAAATCATCAACAGTGTTATTGTCAATTCCCTTGGAAAGAGATGAGCTTTTGTTTATTGCTACGGACTCCTACTTATTCAGACTACATACTTTGTGCAAATTATTACTCATTGTAAATACTCTAAGATTGATGGCTCATTTGTGAAGAGTTTCGGATTAACATTGGTAGCTATAGCAATATTCAAAAATATTTGCAAGTCAATGTTTTGTGAAGGTATTGAGAGATTTTCATTGTTTAGGAGTTGATACTGTGGGTTCATTCAAGCTTGCGACTTATAAGAAGAAACATGTGTTCCGTTTTCACCTATGCACAACTGAAATTGTTCTATCTTAAGAAATATTGAGATAAACAAATCATTTTTTGATATTGGTGGGTGGAGTTAGCAGCATATTTGGGAACATTCTCTATCAGTTGTTGATAGAGCATTAACTCCTTAACTGAGAAATCTTTTTATCCGCCAAAGACATCTAGAAATTCTCATTTCTATTAGTAATCTACAAATGAAGATATTTAGTCAATATTAATGATCTTTCTTATCTTCTACGAGAGTCTCAATATTTCCAAGCAATTTAGAGCCGATGAATAGACAACATGATGTTAAGAGTATGTAAGGAGTGCCTTTTTTTCATATGCACATTCCACAAATAAGAGGTGGCTATTTTCTGTGTGTTTTGTTGCTTTGGAGATCATTCCAACTGATAGAGCTCATTCCTATGATAGCTGTAAGAGATACCACATGTAACAAACCTCTGTGTCCTGAAAACAACTATGGTAGCATGTGATACTTGTTCACCCCAAGGAACTCAATCAATATGCTTATATCAAAGAAAAGGTCTTGTTGCTACCGTTAGGATATCCTAGATTTTATCAAACAAAGAAATGAAAGTGACTTCTGATTGGTCTTAAGTTACCAGGGTGAAATGACCTTCATTGGAGCATCTTATATCAGGAAGGATATTGGTGAGTATTTGCTCTTGAAGAATGAGAAGTATTTATATCTTTTGAATATTACATTTATTTGCTTATTGTAGATACTCTCTTATATGTATTCATGTATGTATTGTAAGAGCTATTTGCCTTGATCTTCTTTTCTCTAGGGATGTTCTTATAGGAAAAGAAGAATGGTGCATTAGTTATGCTACCAAGGCATTGTAGAGGACATAATCTTATTACCGTAGCTCCAAAATGTTTTTTGATCTAGGATTTCTTAGTCATATGTTGATCATGCTAGAAGATGCGAGTCTATTGAAGAAAATTATCTTCTATGATTGGAATCATGTAAGAAGGATATCTTTCTATGACAAGAGGGAGTAGCTAGAGGATCTGATTAAATTGATCTTCGAGGATAGATGGATACTTAAATGCTTATAGTCATGGGACTAAGTTGAGGGCTAGAACATTTCGAAGAAGAGGAAAATAACATTTAGAGGAACTCTGACATTACATTAGGAGCAATCTTGGACAAGGAGGTTGACGCATGTACTTGGAGCTTCAGAAGGAAGCCAAATTAGCATGAATGTTTGGTGTTGCCAAAAGACATTGTTTATTACATTCACTCATGTTACTATGGAATCAAATAAATACATTTGTGTATGAGAAGTTGCTCTTGTGAACAATGTTGACTATTAAACTAATATTCATGTGCCTAAAGATGGATCCTTTGGAACAAGATATTTTCCATGATTGGAGTATATGAACATGACATGCCTCTTTGACAAAGGGAACAACTTGAGGATCTACATTTGTGGACATCCAATGATATTGGTTCAGAGGGAGTATACCATGTTGAGATGGTTTCCTTGACTTTCAGTTGAGGTACATTATCACTAAAGATCTAACAACCAGCATTCTCACCAAGCCTCATGGTAGAGAGAAGTTTTGTGTACTTCTGGGATCAGCTTGGTACATTGGAGAATTCAACCTTAGCTGAAAAGGAATTTCAGCAATGATCTATTATTTGTATCCTCACATATTCTTTCCTTTGAGAGAGAAGTTTGAGGCAAAAGCTATTGTTTTCACCCTTTGGATTGAGCCATGGTGGATCCACCCTCTGATATGTCTCATAGTGGATGTTACGAGTATGAGTCCATGATTTATTTGGCTCAATGATTAATGGACCCCTATATATATCATTGAGAGGTGGTGATCTTTCAAAGATGTATACCTGTTTAACATGAACAAATTTCCACAATCAGTCATATTAGGGAGATGCATATTCGGGATTTGATTGTGTGCCATATTTTTGCATCAACCTTTCGAATCACACTCTGTCATCCATAATCATTTTTTCTCCTCCAGCTCTTTACATCTTGATGATGGATCACAGAGTGTGATTCGAAACATCGATGCAAAAATATGCATCTCCCTATTGTATTCTTGTTATTATGGTTACTATTGTAAGGTGACGCTTTACGATAGTTTAACCTTACTATTATGATGAATATCATGTGACTTTGTATCAATGAACATTTCATCATAGTTTATCTCTTAAGTAATATTAACTGAGTGGTGAGTAACCATGATGAGTTATGTTGCTAAGATATTTCACAATGGATATTATGTGACGTATTATTTGTGGATGTGCCATGAACAGATATTCTTTTGGTAGGTATCATGTGATTTGATGCTAGTGTAATATACTAGAAAGGAAATTGTATGTCGAATATCATATGACTTGATATTCATGGACATGCCATTACTCCTGGTGTCATCATGATGTGACATCATTCATGATGGATATCATGTGGCTCGATATTCATGGACATGTCATGATGATTAATATCTCTTGGACATTTTTGATAGATATCATGAGACTTGATATCATTATGACTGTTAAGAGATAATCATGGCGGACATTGTATCCATGGATATACTATGATTTATTACGGTAGACATCACGAGACTTGATAATAGTGCATATACAATAATGTGGATATTGATGAGGAATGTGATGAGACTTGATATTCTTAAGCATATCATATCCTCTAATATCACGAGCAAGGTGATATTGTTATAATCTATACTTGGATGCTAAGTTACCGATTTAGATGTAGATTCCAAAGTGGATTCTAGAAGCGTATACAGGATACGGGGTTTTTTTTTGGATGTGGATATGAGAGGAAACGTATATATATTTAAAAAAATATATGAATAAATAAATACATATATAATTATATATATAATATATGCAAAGATACTAGGCAAGAGCCTACAACACAACGATAAATTGTTAGCCTTTTATTTGGGAGGTTGGGTTCAAATCTACTTGAGCTTAACTAATAATCAAATCATAATAATTAATCACAACAAGTAATAATTATCCTTGTCTTTGGCCTCTTACTGATAAAAAAAAAAATGCAAAGAAATGTAAGAAATATACAAAAACAAATCATTTGATAGTATGACTATGATACTTAACCCTTTATCAAAATTCAAGATATCTCAAAATTCATATGATATATCAATATGTGCTTGCCTAACATTAGAGTTTAGTCTTAGACAATAAGTTCAAATAGATCATGTTCAAGATTCCAACAAAATAAAAACTTAGTTAATGATTAAGATTCAATCAATTTGCATTAGAGTCTAAATCATAGGGATTCACAAGAAAGTTTACATCCTCATCATCATCTCCAACTATTGAAAGATCATTTGAACCAAACATAGTTCCACTTATGCTAGATGCACCATGTGCCACGCTATCATCATCACCATCTCCGACTATAATAAGATCATGAAGTGTTGCATCCAAATCCGCACACTTAGGGGCTACATCCCAAAGCTTTGTTGCCCCTTCCTTATAATGATCATTCTTATATGACCAAAGACACAAGTTGGTGTGGACAAAGACCAAGTCTTCAGCTTTCTTGGAGCCCAACTAGTTGCACTTCACTGAATGGATAAAGGAGTATGTACTCCAATTCCTTTCAGAAGTAGAAGAACTAGCAACCTAGATAGTTGTCACAAAACATACAAATGAAAAACAAATTAATTTTAAAGAATGTGTGAAACACTTAATTATAGAATGCAAGTGTAAACATAAAAGTTTAAAACAAAACAAAATAAAAAACTTACTTGTGATAGGACCTTGATTGCAAGAGGTTGAAGATACTTGAAAGGTTGACCATACATGTACCACCATGTGATAGCTCCCATTCTATTTTGGTCCTTTAGTGAAAATGGAAAATGCTTTAACCTTGAAGCAAACAACCCAAATTCTTCCCTCACTTTTTCATGCATTTATTCTAGTGGGAAGAGTCTTGTAAGTGCTTTGTGGAACCCCTCAACAACCTCCTTATCCGCAAATTGTGTAACTCTACCTGGCATACCAACTACCTCCTCACTATGGTACCTAGGAGATAAGGCATATGCAAGGAGGTGCAATGGGGTAGTCATCTTATTCCAGTGATGGTAGATAATTGCTTGCACTTGTTTGCATAAGGCTTCGCTTTGTGTGGGTTCACATTCATGTGCTTGTATTGAATGTTTTACCTTCTCAACCATGGTGTCCATGCCATCATACACACCCCCCAAGCAAGGTGTATCTGTATCAACAAAATGGAGCATAGTCATGATGGGCTCTGTAAAATCCAAAAATATGCCACACGGGCCCACCAACTCTCATTCAAGATCAAATCTCTGATCTTTTGTGCTCTTTCTAAATTTGAGGCCTTCCATATGCCCATTGATTACTGATGACCATTTGGTCCAATGCATCTTTTACCTTGAGGAGTCGTCTCATAACAATTGTACGAGATGCAAAATGGGTCTCAGCAACTTAAGCAAGTTAACAATATGTCAATTGACAATAAAATTATAAATTTTAATTTTTAACTAAATTACAAATGCATAGAACTTAGTAAATTAAAAAAATCAATTTACCTTCAGCAACTCCAATTTGGAGTATGTTCTAAAAATGGATTGTGACGTGGTGGTTTGTCACAAACATTTGTATCTCCTCCCCCTCTTGGTATATTTTCTTCACCCAATCTATTTGAGTGCTAATCCTCTACATGATCAAGTTAAGGGAGTGAATAGTGCATGGGGTCCAAAAAATATGCTTATACTGACTCTCAACTTGTAATGTTCCCATTATAAAATAAATAATAAATCAAACTTTTGTAACAGGCCTATTGATTTAATATATCTTGGACCAATTTTTATTTTTGTTAGTTTGTGTCGCCTTCGGCTATCTTTGTACACCCTTGGAAAGTTTCCTGACAGGTATTTAAGCACAGCGTGTAGGTTGTAGTCGGTATGCTTTTTTTGGATTGTTTTTGATGTACTACGAATTCGTGTTAGAGTTCTCTGTTATTCGCCATTTCGGAAGTGAAAGATCTTCCCTATTTGGCCTGTGTGGTTTTGGTGGGCTTCATCCCTCACCCTATTCTGTTGTTGCATGTAATTCTTTGCTCAGATCTGGCAAATTAGAGCACTATCTTTGACAATTATTATTCGCATTCAAGTCTCTATCATTGTATGAATTTTATCAAGATCTATTCTGTTTGGTGTATGAACCAGATTGTATTCCAGATTAGCTTTGGAAACCTAACCGTGTGGCCTCTGGTCATTTTCCGTACGGACCGTACCACCCCTAATCCTTCCGTTCACCCTCATTATCTAACTTCCATTGTACGACAGGTGTATTCTATCTACCATACAGCCTTCCAACTTAGTCTTACGACTTTTTACACCCACCGTACCACCCCCTGTTTCCTTGTACCACCTGCACAATACATGGTTTTGTCTCCATTATGACATCCATCCTCACCGTACGGCCTGACAATCTCCACCGTATAGCCTAACAACCTTTCACCATACGGCTAACTGGTTTGCACTATACGACTACCCAATTGTCACTGTATGACTTGCAACTGTCCACCGTATAGCCACTTCATCTCCAGTCGTACGGCCTCCTGCAATCATTCGCACTTCTCTCCTCAACCCACATTGCTGTACGGCCCCAGTTCTGGTGTATCAGTTGTTTCACACACGACAGAGATCAGGGACCCTATACTTGTTATTGTCGCATCAGGACCACTATAGTGGTATCAGAGCGCTTTGATCCTGCTAGCTTGTGGACAGTGAATGAGAGTTTATAGCCGGAAGAGGACACATTCCGTTGATCGAATGGCTACCGAACTGGAATCGACAGCTGCTGAAGTTGTGGCACTACTGAGGGAACTTGCCAGGAATCAGGCACAGATCACTGATACGTAGCGACTCATGGAAGAGAGTCTCAAGAAGTTGGTGGACAACAAAATATCCGAAGAACAAAATGGTCACAGTGCAGACTTGGTGTCGGGTAAATCAAACCCTCAGCTAGCACGCTCTCGACCTTCCATGCCGACTTTTCCATGACGGACAGAGGCACAACACGGAGGAAGACAACAAACCCTTTAAGAGATGCAACAACAACTAAGAGAAGACTGGAAGAATGCACACCTTGAAGAAGATATATCCTACAAAGATTACATAGATCTGAGAATGAGATATTTAGGAAGCTGAAACAAAGGATATTTTAACGATGATCTTAGAAGAAAGTTGAGTAAGGTGAATGTGTCTCCATTTGACGGATTTGGTTCCATATATGCGCAAGCGTGGGTAATGAAAGCTGATACCTACTTTCAGTTGAATCCTATGCCAGAAGAAGCAATCAAATTTGCCACGCTGCACTTGGAGGGAGTTGTGCATGAATGGTGGCACCGCGACACCATCACATTAGGGCATGATCAAATAAATACTTATGCGGAATTCACAGAGAAATTGATAAAATGATTTGATGGCAAAGATCCGGAGCTCAATTTCAAGGATTTGGCACAACTGAGACAAATTGGATTAGTTGATCAGTTCATTGCGAAATTTCAAAAACTCTCTATTTTGGTCCCAGACATCTCCAAAAGGAGACGGGTAGTGCTCTTCATGGACGGACTAACAGAACCTCTGAAAGGTTGGGTGAAGGGGTTCAATCTTGCCACCTTTTCGGAAGCAATCAATAAAGCACAGAGTATGGCATCGTCATTGGCATCATCCTCTCGAAGTTACTCACATTCTAAACCGCTGACGTTTCTAAGGGACAAACCTCTGCCCAAGAAGCCATCGTTGGATGAAGCTACCAGACAGGAACTCAGAAGGAAGAAATTGTGTTTCAATTGCAAGGGACCTTGGGAGCCTAGCCACCAATGTCTCGGAAAGAGAAAGATCCATTACATTGAGGTCATGTCCGATGATGAGGACGAACAGGAAGAAATGCTGGTCGAAGATAATCAACCCCCCAATGACACCAACATGGTTAGTTTAAACCATACCAGAGAGAATTGCAGCCTTGGTACAACATGGAGGAACCATTGCTTTGGCCGGTAGCCCGAGGTGCATGGTTTTTTGTGTACGGGGTACCCTTCAAGGACAAAAGGTTACGGTCATGTTGGATAGTGGAGCTACTCTAAATTTCATAAACTCATCTTTGGTAAAGCAAAGAAGTCTACCTACGGAGGCACACATAGGCTTTCAGGTCAAGGTCATCGGAGGGACTTTTTTGCCCTGCTCGCAGGTTGTTCCTTAGTTGAGTATCACAATGGCGAATCACACGGCAACCGAGGATTTCTTCATAGTGGACCTTGCTGACATGGAAGTTATTCTCGGCATGCAGTGGATGGAGACACTTGATGAATACACTTAGAGTTTCAACTTTCAAACAGATGGACTTCACTTTTGTCGTTGATGGAAAGAAGGTTGCCCTTCAACGAGTGGCAAATGAAGGTTCGAAGGAAGTTTCTATGCATTAGATGGAGGCAATTTTCGGGCACGATGATGTTGTGTGGGCTGCGCATTGTTTTATCTTAGCGGAACCTATAAAGGGGCGTCGAACACCTCCACAGGATGATGAACTTCAGGATATTTTAAGTAGACATGATAAAGTTTTCATGGATATTCCTCCTGGCATACCACCTCATCGAGGGTTTGAACACACTATCGAGTTGGAATCAGGAGCAAAGCCGATCATAACCACACTGTACCACCATCTCAAGAAATTCAAAGATAAGATCGAAAGGACGATTTAGGAATTGCTAGAGAAAGGATGGATCCGTCCTAGTTCTAGCCCATTCGCGTCATCTGTGGTATTGGTTAAAAAGGACGGGACGATGCGCATGTGTCTGGACTACCGCGTGTTGAACAAAAAAACAATAAAGAATAGATATCCCATTCCAAGGATAGATGAGTTGCTGGATGAATTGCATGGCGCGATCTAGTTTTCAAAAATAGATCTCCATTTCGGATACCATCAGATCCGTATGAGGAAGTAAGATGTGGAGAAGATGGCTTTCCGTTGTCACTACGGACATTATGAGTTTCTGGTCATGCTGTTTGGATTGACTAATGTACTTGCTACATTTCAATCATGCATGAATCACATCTTCAACAAACAATTGCATAAGTACTTATTGGTATTCTTTGATGATCTTCTTATTTATAGTAGGACATGGGAGGAGCACCTGAAGCATCTGAATGAAGTCCTAAGTATCATGGAGGAACAGTCTTTGTTCGCCAAGTAGTCCAAATGTGAATTTGGTATGATAGAAATATTATATTTGGGGCAATGTTGTCAGTAAATACAGGGTTCAAGTGCATCAGGAGAAGATTCAGGCTATCCTTGACTGGCCTCCACCAAAATCACTCACGGATTTGCGAGGATTTTCAGACTGTGCAGTTACTATAGGAGGTTCGTTAAAGGATTCTCTCAGCTCAGCGCACCCTTAACGGATTTGACCAAGAAGGGGGCTTTCCAGTGGGACAAAAAGGCACAACTCACCTTTGATAAGCTGAAAGAGGCCATGAGCACTTGTCCTATGTTTGCATTACTTGATTTCACCCGATCATTCATTTTAGAGTGCGATGCATCTGGAGAAGGCACTGGAGCAGTACTGATGCAAGATAGACACCCCATCGCTTATGAGAGCAGGAAGCTTACGCCAATAGTACACCTATATTCCATCTAAGACAAAGAAATGTTGGCTATCATTCATGCATTAACCAAGCTCCGACAATATCTGGTAGGTGCCAAGTTTGTCGTTCGTACGGATCACAATAGTTTGAGATATTTTTTGGAGCAATGGGACTTGAACGAACGGCAACAGAAATGGTAAAGCAAGGTTTAAGCTTTTGATTTTGACATTGAATATGTGAAAGAGAAAAACAATGTGGTTGTAGATGCCTTGCCCCGGAAATCCACCATCTACTCACTAGACTCGATTTCAGCTGACTGGAAGGTACATCTGTTAGTGGAATATTTCAAAAATACATTTGCCTATGAAATAATGGATGGCCACACTCACAATGATTGGTATAGAGTGGTGGATGACATCATCTATAAAAACTGGATATATTTGGTGCCAAAATCCAAATTAAAGCAAAAAATCTTCAAGGAAGTACATGACTCACCCCTAGCTGGACACCCGGGTTTCCTCAAAACTTAGAGAAGTCTTCGGAAGAGGTTTTCATGGAAAGGAATTAAAGGGGACGTGTTGCAGTATGTAAGAGAGTGTACGATCTGCCAGCAGAACAAGTTCGAACATACTCTACCTGTCGAGCTGCTACAACCTTTGCCAATTCCCAAATGTAAGTGGGAAAGTATATTGATGGATTTCATAACAGGACTTCCCAAGGTGAATGGAAAGGATTGTATTTTCGTGGTGGTTGACAGATTGACAAAGTATGCACATTCTTTGCCATCCCCTTCAACCTTCAGGCCGCACAAGTTGCCGATCTGTTCTTTAGAGAAGTTTTTTGTTTGCATGGGTTACCCCGAAACATTGTCAGTGATCGAGATGGACGATTCATTAGTATATTCTGGATAGAACTGTTTCGAATGGTAGGGACAAAATTATCGCCAAGTACAATTTACCACCTGCAGACAGACGGACAAACAAAGATCGTTAACAAATGGCTTGAAGGCTACCTTCAGAACTACGTTTCGGCACAACAATGAGCATGGGATATTGCTACAATACCATGCACCACATGTCCATCGGAATGACACCATTGAAAGCTCTGTACGGGTACGAACCCGTTTCCTTCATCGACATAGTTCTCGGTGATAGTCGTGCACCAAGGGCGAGGGATTGGCTTCAGGAGGGACAAGACATTTTGAGATGCTCGAAGAAAAATCTACAGAGGGCACAAAATCAACAGAAGATGTACGTCGACAGACACAGAATAGAGAGAAGTTTTGAAGTGGGGGATTTGGTCTATCTCCAGCTCCAGCCATATCGACAATCCTCACTGAAGAAAAAGGGAAAGGAGAAACTGAAACCCTGATTCTATGGCCCCTATTGTGTAACTCGCCGCATTGGTGAAATTGCCTATGAGCTAGAACTTCCGAAGGGTAGCCATATTTAAAATGTCTTCCATGTCTCTTGTTTGAAGAAAGCTGTAGGGCAAAACATCATAGTTGCATACCGACCTTTTACCACTCAATGAAGAAGGAAAGCTCATTTTGGAACCAGCTGAGATCCTCAAAGTACGTGAAAGGACCCTAGGGAACCACATTATGAAGGAATACTTGGTACGTTGGCGACACCTACCATTGGATGACGTGACGTGGGAGGGCGAGCATATTCTCCAACACCCGGTGTTGCATTTGCTTGAGGACAAGCAAAATTTGGAACGGGAGGACTGTAATGTTTCCGTTATAAAATAAATAATAAATCAAACTTTTGTAACAGGCTGATTGATATAATATATCTTGGACCCATTTTTATTTTTGTTTCCGTAGTTTGTGTCGCCGTCGGCTATCTTTGTACACCCTTGGAAAGTTTCCCGACGGGTATTTAAGCACGACGTGTAGGTTGTAGTCGGTATGCTTTTTTTGGATTGTTTTTGATGTACTACGAATTCCTGTTGGAGTTCTCTGTTATCCGCCATTTCGGAAGTGAAAGATCTTCCCTATTTGGCCTGTGTGGTTTCGGTGGGCTTCATCCCTCACTCTATTCCGTTGTTGCATGTAATTCTTTGCTTGGATCTGGCAAATCAGAGCACTATCTTTGACAATTATTATTCGCATTCAAGTCTCTATCACTGTGTGAATTTTATCAAGATCTATTCTGTTTGGTGTATGAACCAGATTGTATTCTAGATTAGGTTTGGAAACCTAACCGTGTGGCCTTCGGTCATTTTTCGTACGGACCGTACTGCCCCTAATCCTTTCGTTCACCCCCATTATCTAACTTTCATTGTACGGCAGGTGTATTCTGTCTACCATACAGCCTTCCAACTTAGTCGTACAACTTTTTACACCCACCGTACCACCCCTTATTTCCTTGTACCACCTGCACAATCATCGTTCTGTCTCCATTATGATATCCATCCTCATCGTATGGCCTGACAATCTCCACCGTATGGCCTAACAACCTTTCATCGTACGGTTAACTGGTCTGCATCGTACGGCTACCCAATTGCCACTGCACGACTTGCAACTGTCCAGCGTATAGCCACTTCATCTCCAGTCGTACGGCCTCCTGCAATCATTCGCACTTCTCTCCTCAACCCACATTGCCGTACGGCCCCAGTTTTGGTGTATTAGTACCCCATTGTTTCACACATGACAGAGATCAGGGACCCTATACTTGTAATTGTTGCATCAGAACCACTACACAACTAAAGCACCCGCACCCTTGCAATTCTTGGCATTGTCTGTGACCACCTGTACCACATTCTCACTATCCACCATTTTGATGGCTTCGATGAGAATTCGAGAAATGAATTAGGAATCCTTTACTTGCCCCTCACAATCAACAACCTTAAAAAACATTGCCCCTTTGGGGGAACTGCAATCACATTAATCGGTGGCCGGTTTCTTGTATCCTTCCAACCATTTGACACAATAGTTAGACCCGAAATTTTCTAGGATTTTTTGATTGGCTTAAGGTCTTTCTCTATATGTGTCTTCTCTTGTTGCAATAGAGTTGTACACACCTTTTCATAGTGTAGTCAGCTGGTGATTCTTTGATTGCTGCCACCATTTCCTTCCAAAATGGTGATCTCACTAAGTTGAAAGGTAGCCCATTCGCATAGAGGCAATGTGCAATAGCTTCATCGGTGTAGTCTCTTGCCTCCTTTTTAAATGCGATGTGCAATGGGCCTCTTTTGTGGGTTGAAATTTCCACTTCTTCCTCATCCTCTCCTGGCATAGGTACTTGCAAGAATGGGTGTTGGGAGGATGCAATTGGTTCAATGGGTGCATGCATCTTGCTCTTTGAGGATGGACCTTGATAGTAGCTTTTTTTTTGATCTATTGAACAATGCATCAACAACTTCTTGTTCTTTTACAAATGAAAGTATTTCTGCACTAGTCATCCCAGTACCATTTGATGCAGAGCCACACCTTGGAAATCTCAGGAGGAATACTCACTCAACTGAGTTACTTCAAGGGGCACGACATCAATCAGTCGGGATCGAACTCGAACCAAACTCAAGATTGGATTAATCAGAATATATAAATCTCCATAGTTTATCTTCACCCGCACACCAAGATCTTTAACCTGGAATGTCCTCAAAGAAAATATATTTGCACTTTTACAAGAGAGACCAAGATCGAATTGCTGCCAAACTCCATAGTCGATTATCTATATCCTCTGATACCAAAAATGATGCAGAGCCACACCTTGGAAAACTCAGGAGGATTCAGTCACTCAACTGAGTTACTTCAAGGGGCACGACATCAATCAGCCGGGATCGAACTCGCATAAAGAAAATCATCTCCAAAACTTTTCCACTTCGATTTTTTTTCTTTTTGATATCGATTTACAAGATGAGAGAGTAACAAGGCAAAAACTGAAACTTTCTCTATTACCCAAATTCGAATGCCTCTCTTGCATAGCCAACCGGCTTATTTAAAACTGACTCTCCTTTTCTAATAAAAGGATGAAAAACGTTTTTTTCGTCTTCTATCCAAGAAAAGGATAAGAATCCGAAACTGCCTACTACCTATTATTGGAATTTGACAATCATGCAGTAGGCCACATTTTAAATATCCACGTTTTTTTTCGTCTTCTATCCAAGAAAAGGATAAGAATCTGAAACTGCCTACTACCTATTATTGGAATCTGACAATCATTATCTACGAATTAAAACTATTCTAATTTAAAAAACCTATACCTAGTCCTAGGTGGCTATATCTGGAGAGCTTATCGAACTGCTACTCTAGGTATGCCACCACATGTAGGACGTTATTACAAACTTCAAAAACTAAAAGCATTTAAAACATAACATTAAATTCCCTATTACATTTTCAACAATGTTGCCTCCTATAGCGTTTCTCTTCTCTGCCACTGCAGCATACTCCCCTGTAGAATGAATATCAAGTCCTCTTGAGATGATGTGTTGTAGAAATGAATCTCATTCTTCTTTCGAACTTTCCAATTTCTTTGAACTAGGATGAGCATATCTACAAGAAAAACAAAAATAATATCCAACTTCTCCACCTTGTAGCTTTGATTCTTTAATGCTGTAAATGTCACAGAAAATTCTCCAGCATGATTCACTATACATGAAATCTGCATCCCTGCATAAACATTATTAGAAAAAAACATATCATCAGCATTAAGATTATTTGAGTTCTCTTTTATGTGCATCATATCTATTTTCATCAATAGTAACCATAAACTTATTTGCTTCTTGATTATCAATCAGTTTCACATCTTGAATCTTGAGAATCGTATTTATCTCTTCTTCCTTTATTAAACATTTATCATCATCTTGATCTTCTGTAGTAATCTCACTTTCAAATATCTTTTTCTTATTACAACTTTGCTCAAGAACAATAACAGTATTGCACTCTTTCCTTTCTTCTTGAAGCTGAGTTTCCGTACTACTGCCATGCCTTTTCCATTCTCCCACAATGGCTGCAAATTTTTCCCATAAATCAGATTCTTCTTTAGAACTTGCTGTTACACATTCCTTAGCTTCATCTTCATGCCATTCCTCTTGACATTTTTCTTCATTATACATATTTAAGGTTTCATCAGTTGCCTCCAAAATCTTTTCCATAGGAGTACCTTCCAACATTGTACTCTTCTCTATTTTCAAAGGACATGTTACTGTTCCAACCACATATTGTTTGCATTCAAATCCAATAGGGCTTGTCTTGTTACTGCTCTCGTCAAGAGATACTTGCTGCACTTCTTGTTGCTGCACTTTGTGTTCTTGCTGCACTTCTTTCAACATAGCTTTATTCTCTTTCAACTTAGCGTCATTCTCCTCAAGTCTCCTTCTCAAATTGTTTATCTCCTCTTCTATCTTTCTTAGCTCTTCTCTTTGTTTTCTCCTTTCTTCTTTCTCTCTTTTCTTCTTTTCCTCTATCTCCTTCTGTTTAGAATCCTTTCTCTGCCGATACCTTCTAAAAAGATACAATAAAGCTGCTTCTTCTTGTCCCATCATTCCTCAGCTAGGTTATTTTCTTCTTATCTAGTCTCCTGGACTTCTTCTCAGACTATTTCTCTCAATCTTTCACAATCACACAAACATATACACAACTACTTTTTCCCAAACCTTTTGCTGAGCTCTGATACCAAAAATGATGCAGAGCCACACCTTGGAAAACTCACGAGGAATCAGACACTCAACTGAGTTGCATCAAGGGGCATCTACAACCTTCAGGATCACACACTAAAATCCAACATCACAATGTATTAATTGAGTTTCTTCATACACATTAAAAATGCATATTCCATTCTATATACTTTTCCATCCACTTAATCCATTAAACAAAAGTTTTAAAACAAATTGCCCAGAAAATACATTCTTGCTGCCTCCTGGATAGACCTGCACTCAGACATGAATAATTTTTGAACCAGATCAAAACTCTTCGATCGCTCTGGTGAAGATGGGCGTAATTAGGCCTATAACAACATATCCAAAGCTCATCAAAATCCAACGGTGCATTTGGGAGATATTACAAATGCATTGAGACTGATTTCTGCAAACATACCAAATTCAACCCAAAAATAAAAACTTGTCTTCTTCCTCTCTCTTCCTCTCTAAAAATTGACTCCCTAAATAAGGAATATGAAACGTCCCTATCCAAGAATAGGAGACTGTTTCAAAAATTATGAATATTCCTGCTGCCAACTATCTGTCCTTTTTTTAGGATATGATTAGATTCTTAAATCATTGCACACTACTAACTCCACTAAAACAAACACACATGGTCCTAAGTGGCTATATTTGGAGAGTTTATCATTTCACTCCTCCATTTATGCCACCACATCATAGGACATTATTTTAAAACATAAAACTCTAAACTCACACACACAAACATTTCAAAATTTAGATTTTAAAATCAAAACTTCCTGATATTTGCTTTGTACCCTGCATTTTAGTCATATTGCAAGTTGTCTTCCTATCGCCACCAAACTTCCTATCGCAGACGTGCTCCTGCACCACCATTTTTGCTTTTGCACATTCCAAATCCTTTGCCATCAGCGCCCATAAAATGAAGCTTCACTTGGGAACATGAGCTATTGAAAGGTTTTCTTTTGTTACTTTGACAATAATTGCAGTTCCAATAGTATGAGCCACCTCTTGCAACCTGTGATATCCGTGTTGTATGTCTCCACAAAAGAGAACCTATATCAGTTTTGAAATTATCAGTCCCTTTCCCTCTTTGGCCCCCCATTGAACTTTGAGTAGCACTACCACCGGTATCTATTCTTGCCTAGTTTTTTGCAACCTATTCTACAAAAAAATAAATAAATTTTAGTTAGGTTCAAACAACTATGAGCATCATGCATACAAGTGGAAAGAAGTGAGACAAAACTACTAAAATAGATACCCAAACTTTCTCCTAACAACTATGACCTAGTTAAAATTTATTTATTTTCTTATAGAATAGGTTGCAAAAAACTAGGCAAGAATGGATACCGGTGGTAGTGCTAGTCAAAGTTCAATGGGGGCCAAAGAGGGAAAGGGACTGATAATTTCAAAACTGATATAGGTTCTCCTTTGTGGAGACATACAACACGGATATCACAGGTTGCAGGAAGTGGCTCATACTATTGGAAGTGCAATTATTGTCAAAGTAACAAAAGAAAGAAGTGAGACAAAACTACTAAAATAGATACTCAAACTTGCTTCTAAATATCTTTCAATTTTTTTTTTTTTGAAAAAAAACTTGAAAAATTTCTTCAAGAACTTGAGAAAATTTATCAAAAACTCATCAAAATACTCAAGAATGGGATTGATCACTTACTTTGAATGATTTAAACTCCTTTGAGAAAGCTATCTCTCGCTCCTCGATTGATTCTCTTTGAAAATGCTGAACTTGGCTTCATAATGGCAATGCAAGCTAGAGACCAAATGAGAAGTGGTTGTAGGTGCAAACAAAGTTCCAAAATTAGTTGTGAATGCTTCAACATTTATCTTTAGGGATGTTTTAGGGTTTCATAGCAAAAAAAAAAAAAAAAACCTAAAAAAACACTTAAAACATGTGCATAATGGGCAAGTTAAGTTGTTTTTTAGTTTTTTATTTTTTTTGGGGCCTTTTGGCCGTTGGGCTCGCGGATGCGTTCGGAAGCACTACGGAAGTTGGCCGGAAGCCAGCCGCAGGATCCTGGATGCATTTGGAAGCCAGTCGAGGCTTACTTTGCATTCGAAATGTGCAATCATACAGGCAAGTACTTGAAAAATCCAATCCAATGAAAAATGTGACTTAATAGCCATACACGACCTTGTTTTTGACGAGGTTGGCAACAGAGCCAAAGCTTGACATCGGTAGGCAATGTGACTTCGTGAGCCAAGGGAGGAACTTGATCAATTTTTGGAGACCAGGTAGACTAGCTCGAGCAGGACGGCTCGATAGTATGACTTGCCTTGGTACCTTTTTGAGGTTACATAGAAGAGTGGACACAGTCTCGGCCTTGATCGTCTAGTTTAGGAGTATGAGTAGGAAGGCATTATGGAAAGATGCCTTGATTTGTTTGCTGGAAGCGATTTGCGAGTTGCTCGACTTGGAATGTCTTGCGGTATGTGTTATTGGGACTGTGTCAAGTCTCTGGCTTCCAAACGCATCCGGGAGCCTTCGGCTGGCTTCTGAAAGCATTTGGAATCTGTCCACTTCGGCTTCCGCACCTAGGGGTAGGAAGCACAAATCGGTAATTTTACTTGAATGAGTATTATCTTCCCTAGCTAAGAGAGAGTGTTGAAAAAATGGTAGCTTCGGTCAAATATAAATGATGATTGATTTCATGTTGCATATATATATATATCAGTATGCACTGTATATACTGATATATTTACACATACACATTATTTGTTTTGAAATCAATTATCATTCATATAACTGATTGAAACTATATATATTCCAAGTATATTATTGATCTGCATTTAGAGATTATTACTTGCGGATTATTGTTATTTCATGTTCCATATACATTCCCAATCAAGCACTATTATCCATGATGATATTTAGATCGGATATTTAGTTGTTTGTGCAAGATCACTTTATATTATACTTGATAAACATGTGTATTATTTAAGCTATAAATCCCGATTAGTGATTGGGTATCCAACTGAAATTAAAAGGCACATTCAATAGGCATTCCATGAACAGACATGCCTCCACTTTGTGGAGACATGTCCGCTCATGGAACATGCCTCTTCCATGAGTATATAGTGCAGATCTGATCTCCAAAGGAAGACATCAAAATCAATAAATGATCTGCCTCTTGGAGATTGAATACCTCTAGATCAGTTTCAGACTTGTGAATTTATATTCAAGATTTTTCAATATTGATTTAGCATCACCTTCATATTTGTCAACATCAAGAACTATCAATATTCTGATTACAACCTGCAAATAAAGTACAGTGATTAGTAAAAATCATATTCTGAAAACAGAAAAGACATAGACAGTTCAAATCTGAAATAAATCTAATCATCTTTAACATGGTATCAGAGCCTTGCCAAGGAAGATCCAAATAGAATTGAGAGTTCAAATTACTCAGAATATAAATTCTATCTTGACAATATAATCTGGATTTTGAAATATTATGTCTCTTATTATCTTCTTAATTATTATTCTCGATGTGTAATTCACCTTCTATTGTGGTTGTAATCAGAATTATCAATATTCTGATTACAACCTGCAAATAAAGTACAGTGATTAGTAAGAATCATATTCTGAAAACAGAAAAAACATAGATAGTTCAAATCTGAAATAAATCTTATCATCTTTAACATGGTATTAGAGCCTTGCTAAGGAAGATCCAAATATAATTGAGAGTTCAAATTACTGAGAATATAAATTCTATCTTGACAATATAATCTGGATTTTGTAATATTATGTCTCTTATTATCTTCTTAATTATTATTCTCCATACGTAATTCACCTTCTACTGTGATTTGCAATAACATCTATAGCTTTCTTGATTAGGAGAAGACTGCAACTGAGGCCACTTAATTTGGAGGAAGGAAGTCCTTTAAACTTCATGCGCTCTTGCATGTTTGTATTTTTATCTATGTAGCTGGGTTGGTTTTGGGGATGGATTCAGATTTGGGTTCGGGTTCATGGGTTCGGACAATTTTTATTTTTTCTTATTTGGGTGTATGGGGGATTCATGTGTGTGTTTGTGTGTGTTTGTATGCAAAAAAGTAAGAGAAACTTGCATAATTGCAAAACTAAATCATTTCGTTGTATGAATATATGTTTCTTGATCATTGATCAATGCCAAATGTCAAAGACAAACATTAAATACTTGCTCATTAATTTGTGTTCACGATTTTAAAGAAAATCATACATTGAATTACTAAATTGCAAAATGAAATTTCAAAACATGGACTAATTCATCAAATAATAAAGTTTGAAACATAATGATAAATAAAAATCATAATAAAAGTGTTTAATAGTTTATCATAATATTAATGCCCTTCAAGGGTCAAATGAGTCATCAAAAAATGAGGGATCAATGGCTTCATCCCTGGTTGCAACTAAATATATATCCTCATCATTGGAACCCAAACTGGTTCCACTAGTCCCAGTCGGTGCTATATCATTAACATCTAGAAAGGTAGCTCTAGTTGGATCCTGGATGGTCATATCCAAGTCAGCAAACTCAGTTGCGACATCCCACTTCTTTGACCCCTTCTTGCATTTTGGATCCTTGCATCAGAAGGGGTGCCAATTGTTGTGAATATATACCAAGTCCTCTGCTTTCTTGGAACCCAACTGGTTAAGCTTCATTAAGTCGATAAAGGAGTATGTGCTCCAATTTCACTCAGCAATAAAAAAGCTAGCAACCTAGAGGGACAACCAATGAAAAAAAAAAAACAATTGAAATCTAAGAGTTCTAATTCTACAAGGTAAGTGGCTATAAAAAAGGGAAAAAAAACAGAAATACTTTCTTGTGATATGATCTTAATGGCAAGAGGCTGGAGGTACATATCGTCTTGCTCACGTAGGTACCACCATTTAATACCATCTACTCTACTTTGGTTATTAATTGCATTAGGCTCTTCATGTTTTCTTGAGACAAATTCTCCAAACTCTCCTAACATTTGATGCCACGTTAGGATTGCTAAAGAGCCTATTGAATGCCTTCTTATACCCACTAGCAACCTTAGGATCTCTGTATGGTGGCACTCAACTAGAAATAGCATCTCAGTGCTATAATTCTTGGGAGATAGTGCATATGCCACGAGGTGTAAAGGTGTAGTCGTCTTGTTCTAGTGACGAAGAACAATTGACTCCACTTTTTTGTACAAGCCATCCTTAGGATCTTGCTCTCTCCTGTGAATGACCTAGGATGTTAAATGATGTTCATGTAAGTTATCTTGATGTAATGTTAATTATAAATTTAAAGATTAAAATCTCTCAATAAACAAATTGTATAAAAATTTAAACTTACCATTTTCACTCTCTAACATGGAGTCCATGGCATCATAGATGTTGCCCAAATAAGGCTCATTAATGTTGGCAAACCGAAGCATAGACATGATGGGCTAGGCGAACTTATACAAAATCCACTCAAGCTCACCAGTCATTGTCCAAGATCCTTGCCTTTACCTTTTGGGCCCTTGTTGTATTTGATTGCTTTCATATAGTTTATTGGTTGTTAATAACCATCTTGGACAGTGCATCTTTCACCCTCACAAGCTGTCTAAGTACGATTATGTGTGAAGCAAACTGAGTTTCAGCCACCTAATAACATGTTAATTGTAAGTTAAGAACACATTTTAAATATATAAACAACACAATAAACATTTTATTGACTTATGTAAAGTATGACAAAAAATGATAAATGAAACTAAATAAAGTTCAAATTAAATTTTCAAATTTACCTTCAATAATTCCAAATTGGAGAAATTTCTGAAAATTGCTTGTGACATATGGTGGTTTGTCACAAATATTTGGATCTTCTCATCTTCATATACTTTTTTCACCCATTCAATTTGGGTGCCAATTGCTTTCATCACCAAATTCAAGGAGTGGACGGTGCATGGTGTCCAAAACATATGATCATATTGTGCTTCTACTAAAGCACCTGCAAACCTACATACTTTTACATTGTCGGTTACTACTTGGACAACATTACCAACACTCATAGAATCTATGGATTCAATGAAAATCCAGGCAATAAATTCAGCACCCTCTATGTCCCTTTCACAATCAACCGCCTTCAAAAACATTGCACCTTTGGGGGAGACAACAATCAGATTTATCAATGGATGGTTTTTGCAATTTTTCCATCCATTAGAGACAATAGTCACCCTCGTTTGGATGCAAGAATCTCTTATTGGTTTGAGGATGTTGTCTACATTTTTTCACAATGTAATAAAGTGGCTCTCACCTTTTCATATCAAGGACCTTGGTAACCACTAGGTGCTTAATTTATTGCTTCCACCATCTCTCTCCAATAAGGTGATCTTATTAGATTGAATGGAAGACAATTCACAAAGAGGCAACGCCCAAACTTTACATGAACAATTTCTCATAATTCATTTTAAAATGCCCTATCTAATGGGACTCTCTTGCGGGTGGTGCTTTGGGTGTTTTTACATCTTCATCTAATGAAGGCATAGGTGAGAAAGGATAATGTCTAGTGGTTGTTTGAGAGGGTGTTGTTGGTGGTTTGTTCTTTGATTTGTCTTGTTTCCCCCTTGAAACTAACCTATCAACATCTCGTTCTTTTAACATGGCTGCTATTGAGAAGTTGGCAACCCCTTCTTTTGTGTCTCTGAGCCATCACACATATTGATCCCTTTACCCCTAGGACTTAAAAAATGATGATTAACTTGGTAATATGAGCTTCTATATTGGGTTTTGCAAAAATTACATTTCCATAAAACCCCCTTTATTTAGAACGTTGTTCAACTCTTGTTGTATACTTTCAGAATGGAGAACTTTTATCAATTTTAATATTTTGGGACTCCACCCCACCCACTAAGCTTTGAATACTCATTCTTGCAAACTATAACAAAAATGAAACAAACATATTTCAAAACCTATACAAAAAATTGATAAAATTTAGAACAATTAAAAACCATAAAACAAGCTATCAAAGATGCAAAAGAAAGGATCAAGTGCATACCTGAAACACTCAACATTGATTCTTGGAAGGATTTGGAACTCCAAAATCAATTTCTACAACTTTTTCTTCAAACTTGCAAAATGGGCACACCAACATGATATAGCTAAATGAGAAACCAAATGAGTGAGATGTTGAGATGTTTTATAATAGACTCCTTTTAGGTTAAGGAAGCAAAAAATATTAAGAAACACATAGTTTAACATATATATTTTTCATTTTTTTGAAGATGTGGCCGCAAGTCTGTCCAGATTCATCACAGGATCACCTAGGACTCCACGATCATCACGAGATCATCTAGAACCATCAACAATTTCTCTTAATTCATTTTAAAATGCCCTATCTAATGGGCCTCTCTTGTGGGTGGTACTTTGGGTGTTTATACATCTTCATCTGTAGAAGGCATAGGTTAGAAAGGATCTAGTGGTTGTTTGAGAGGGTGGTGTTGGTGGTTTGTTCCTTGATTTGTCTTGTTTCCCCCTTGAAACTAACCTATCAACATCTTGTTCTTTTAACATGACTGCTATTTGAGATGTTGGCAACCCCTTCTTTTGTGTCTTTGAGCCCTCACACATATTGATCCCTTTACCCCTAGGACCTAAAAAATGATGATTAACTTGGTAATATGAGCTTCTATATTGAGTTTTGCACAAATTACATCTCCATATAACCCCCTTTATTTAGGACATTGTTCAACTCTTGTTGTATACTTCCAGAATGGAAAACTTTTATCAATTTTAATATTTTGGGACCCCTCCCCACCCACTAAGCTTTGACTACTCATTCTTGCAAACTACAACAAAAATGAAACAAACATATTTCAAAACTTACACAAAAATTTGATAAAATTTAGAACAATTAAATAACATAAAACAAGCTATCAAAGATGCAAAAGAAAGGATTAAGTGCATACTCGGTAATGAGAATCGCGGTGATTCACGCGATTCGGCGATTCGATTCAAGCCAAATGATTTTTTGTGAATCAGTGAATCGAATCAGCGATAAAGGGTTTATGAAATAAGTTACTAAATTTCAAGGGTTTTTAAAATTTGCTCATTCGTGGCCAATTCACTTTGATTCGGCCTTGCCGATTATGATACGATTCTAATTCTTGTTACTTTGCTTGAAACACTCAACACTGACTCTTGGAAGGATTTGTGACTCGAAAATCAATCTCTGCAACTTTTTCTTCAAACTTGCAAAATGGGCACACCAAAATGATATAGCTAAATGAGAAACCAAATGAGTGAGATGTTTTATAATAGGCTCCTTTTAGGGTTAGGAAGGAAAAAATATTAAAAAACACAGTTTAACATATATTTTTTTCACTTTTTTGAAGATGTGGCCGCAAGTCCATCCAAATTCGTCACAAGATTGCCGAGGACTCCACAGGGTCCACGCCATGGACTGTGGGCTCCCTTGGGTCTGTGTCATCGTGAACCCAACCAGACCCATAGCCTGTGGTGTGTACCCCACGTGAATTCGGGCTCACCACGAACCCGGACCAGGACCCACCTAATAGTGCCCGAACCCTGTATCTCAGATTTTTATGTATTGCATTGAATTTCAACTCCCTTTCCTCTAAGGTTTGCTCTTTTATAGAACAATTTTTTTCTAGCTTGAACTTTACCTATTGTGAATTTTAAGAACCCTTTATTTTCAAAAATCATTTCATTACTACTAACAGTTTGTTATCTTGTAATGCTCTTCTTTTTGGTTGATCATGATATGTGCCACTTATGGAACTTTTTGATCAACATTTGAGGCACTATTATCTCTTCTTGGATTTTGATCAACAACTGCAACCTTTTCCTTGTACTATAGACCCTACGTTGGATTAAAAAGGCCAATTAAATCAGTCAAGCTTCTGTTGACTTGTTTGAATGGAAATTATTGATGTCCAGGCTATTCTTGCCGTATGGCATTTGATACATACAGTATAAAGTACTAACACAGTCTGACAATTTTCTTTTTAGTCAAAGTGTAATATTTTCCATGTATCATTCTTTTTGCTTGTCTACCAATTCTCTATTCATTAATGCTATTTCAGTGATTGAAATCCACCACATTGTTTGACAAGAGCAAATCTTCCAAATTCTGTCTGGTAATTATCACCTTTTGCAATGCTAGCTAGATTTATGATAAATAAAACATTGCATATTCTTTTAGCTATATGTTTGGTCTTTTATTTCATAAATCACATACTAAGGTATTATAGTAAGTATCCAATTGGTTTTTAACTTTTAGTACTTTTCAGACTAAGTGCGGTGGATATGCTTGCTTTATCATTAGCAATAACGATTCATCAATACACAAAGGAACTGCAAGAGTTGTGTGAGTTCCATGGCCCTTTTTCTTTTTCTTTTTATCATATCATGAATCTATTTTGTAATAATTTTAAATTTCTAAAGGTTCGTTGATTAGTTATATTATGTATTGCTCTTGTGCATGTCAAACAAATTTGTATTTTTGTCTTCTTATTAACTTTATAGTTTCATTTATAAGGATGATGTCCTCACTAAAGGTTCCCAGCTCAACAACACTACACAATATGGAATGAACACAAACACCTAATGGAACAATTTGTTGTATAGAGTCTAGACCCATTGTATCACACACAACTGTTTTAAAATAGAGCTATTGTTGATAGCCAGTGAAAAATCAACTCAACATTATATAATTTTTCTTCATTGATTAAGAAAACTCTTTATTAACTCATATTTTTTTCCTTATTTTATTATGTTATAGATGACACTAATTTGAAAGGGCATTAATGCTTTGGCTGTAGATAGAATTTTTTTCCCAAAAATCACATGGATCAATGTTGGTTAGTCTAATTACAAGAGGTGGTGAATGATAGATATATTTGTAAAGAAAATTTAAAGCAGAGCAGGTAATATATCTTTTGGGGGGGAAATCGACAAACCAAAGATCAAGATTTTTCAAAAAGATGGGATTTAGTTGGGAAATAGTTGGATTTGCTAAAAAGAAGAGAAAACTTGCTGTTTTTAGAATCTAATGCCATTTTAATAGCATAGAGAGATAGAGAGCAAATCAAATTTAGAACTTAGCTCATGAATTGTGTAATGTAGTTTTTTGTCATTTATTTTTAAATAGCCTATTTTATTGCATTGCATAATGCATATGTCGTAAATAATAACTAGATGCTAATAGTTTTCAAACTTTTCAATCACAGTCTTTTTTATTTACATAGTCAATTGAGCAGAGTCTAAAAAATATAGATAGACATAGCCAGTGACTTGGCTAATATGAAGAGAGCTACATTAGAGGGCTGCAAATCTGATTGTGAACCTCCTATGTTAGAGCTTTTCTTAAGTTTATTCAGTCAGATCACTATCAAGGTTGGCCAATCATCAAGATCAAGAAGGATAATCATTTGCAATCCATTCAAAGTCTTGATTGATCTAGTTGAGGTTAATTCACTGCTTTTCCTTGATGGTACTTGTTTTTTTCTATATAGAGCAATTGAAAATGAAAAAAAATGATTACAATTTATAATTATGATGGCAAGTATTTCGAAGCTTAACCTTGACATTTCTCTAGCTATAGGCGAAGGTTCTAGTGAATGCACACCAAGTTATTCACCTATTGCTTTGCATCAAATAGTTGTGTTTCTTAAAATGTACGTGTTAAAAAAATATTCCAAGTATGCTTGCAAGCAGATGAATTGCATGATTGGCTTAAAATGGGCATTGTCATCCATCCAAGATTTTGGGCTCTCGGTCACAAAAATGCAACTATTGTGTTGGGAAACACAATGTATTTTGAGATGATAATATATATGATCTGCTAGAAACTTAACACTATTAATGTTCATGTCTATACTAGATAGATTATCAGAATTTTATGGAGTTTACCTAGTTTGAAGATCTTGACTTGGATGGTAGGCATGCTCGAGAAAAACCCCTCTTTTTGCTTGTATATTGGTCTGCCCACCTCGCTTAAAGGGCATCCAACTTTAGTGGGGTGGGGATCAATTTTCTATGCATGAGTGGGTATTGAGTGACCTTAGCATCATCTTTTGGCAAGGGCTATAAAAATGTGAGTCTTGGATAGTATCTAGTGGCATGGAGAGGGGGGTTCACTTGTCTATTCCATATCTATCGTTTACCCATAGTGGCATTTACCTATCCTAGTTATTTTCCATCCTACCCCTTCTCCCTATCCCTGTCCATGCCTAATTTCAAATAACCCATGGGGGACTTATCCCCATTGACTAGTATCAAAACTTTTACTAGAGGCCTTGAAAATTCAAGTGTTTTGCAACAATGCAGAAATGGTCTAAACTCAGAAAAATTGTATGTTTCCATTGTCATGCCATTCTTTTGATTAGTAAAGCTAAAATCATTCTCTCAGTTGAAACAATTGTTTACATCAAATTCATTTCTCTTGACAAAGCGTCTACAATGCAAGGAATTGCATAGCGAGTTTTGTCACCCTTAGTTGAACTAGCTCCTTGTCCTTTATGAAATAGTGCATCATTCACAACAACCACATGTGGTTATAGATAAACCTGATAATGTTGCAAGCCTTTTGCAATACCTCAGTTCATTCAAGTTTTCCAATGTCTTCGAGGGCTAGAGAGATCCTTCTCCATTAGGAGTTCCCGATAATAACAGAAGCAACAACATTGTCTGTAATAAATTGAACCAAATTTGGTGGCCTTCATCCATGATCAATGCAGCCATAGATTTGAACCAATGCATCAAATGTATGGCTGCTTTCATGGATTGCAAAAAGGTCATACCAATATCACAAGAGACAAGGAAATTGATGAGAGTTTGGTGCCTTCTATTTGTCTATCCTTTAGACATTATGATGCATGTAGCCTTTTCCTACTTTAGTTGATGTTCATTAACATGCTAAATATCTTGAATTGCATCATTGAGCATATCAACCCGTAATTTAGAGTATGGTGGGGCTTGAAACCAATGACCTATAGTTGCAATAGCATGCATCACACCTTGCTAATATGGAGACCTAGCACAATGATATGACATGCTAGAGTAGAACTAAAAAGCTGCAATTTCTTTGTCTGTTTGTTTGTGGACATTCCTTTTCCATCCTATGCTCTACCAGGTGGCTTGTGATCTTGATGAATTAGGAGCTACAAAGAAAAAAAAATGTATCCTCCACATATGTTTGGGTCGTGCGCCGTAGGAGTAGATGTTGATTGAGACCCCCTTCAAGATTCTTGTGCATTCATTGCCTCATTCAAAGGATTGTTCCTACCTTTTATGTTTGATCATATTGGTTATTCACTTATGTAATAATTGTTGAATTCTGGGTGGTGAAGCATTGGGTAGTTACAAGCAATGGTTGGTTGACACTTGTGTTCCTCTTGGCAACTGTTGGGTTCTTTAAATATATTGTGTATTGTCAAAGAGGTAGTATGAATTAGTCAAATCAACTTCGATCCTTCATTGATCATTTTTAATCTTCCGCTATGACTTTTTTGTATGACATTCTTTCTTGGGTATAAGGCACTCTTGTCATTGTAGGCAAATTGCACAATTTTTCCATTGTGCACTTCCTCTCCCATGTATGATGGACCCCTAGTAATAATATACAATCCCTTGCCATCATTGTATGACTTTCACACTATTGTATCATACAACATCTTCTCTTTTCCTTCGTTGTATGGCACAAGAGGTTAGATGCATAAAGTGCTGAGCCTTCGTACAACCTTTGTACATATAGTATGACTTTCACTCATTTCCTTTGTGAGGGCACAATACAAATTCTTTGCATTTTGTGACACCAAGAAGAACAAATTCAGCTTGTGGACCATCCATTGACAACCCCCTTCATTGATTGTTTCTCTTGTACAACAATCTTTTTGTAGTGTACATTCTAGTTACATCCATAGACACATACAATCCTGTAGAACACAAATTTGCTACTGAGAGGGGGCAGCGGGTGAATAATTAGTAAATAAAACTTGAACTTTTATCCAATTAAATCCTTTGATAAATTACTTCTAACTGAATACTGAAATGTAAGCAATAACTGAAAACTGTAAGAGACATCACAGAACAAAGACAATGCACAAAAATTGACGTGGAAACCCAAGATGGGAAAAACCATAATGAGAAACACTGAAAGGATCTAATGTCCTAATCCAACCTCACAAATTATTCTGGTTACAATACTTAAGAGCAATAGTTGATTTTCTTTGTGCTCATTGAAGCACAGGCATTGCATTCTCAACCATAGACAATAAACTACCATCATTTCACCCAAGCACTACTCTGCTGAATAATGCAGATAATATATATCTCCATTACAAAGTGTGGAAGAATAATATGCCTATCAGTGGTGCCCCTTCTCCAAGGTCAGAACTCTTCACACATGCCCCATTAATTTAATAAATATAATTATATTATTCGATAATAATATATTAATTATATTATTAATATAATCATTATGTTACCAATATAATAATTATATCATAATAATATTATCAATATAATTATTGTATCACAACCTTTATATTATCTATGTTTGCTTGAAGGAATCCAACCATAACTACAAAAATATTAACACACCTTGTTAGCTAGGGAGAAATCCTTCTTGATATCTGAGTTTTTAGTAATATCCACCATGGCTACTCCCATGAATGGAAAGACAGAAGAACACAGGTGCTCATCGTGATGTCGTCATCTCATTTCAATGTACACCATCCCTTCTCCTAGAGGTTGAATCAACACAAGTGCTAAGTAATGGAGTCTCTCACATGACCTCCACCATGGCCACTCCCAGAGGGTGGGTCCATCATGGCTACTTCCATGTATGGAAATAGAAATGAGCATAAGTGCCCATCATGGAATCATTCAATGTAATGTTGTCATCTAATCATGACGTTCACCATGGCTACTCCCCTAGGGTCAATAAACACAAGTGCTCAGTCATGGAGTCTCACATGACATCCACCATATCTACTCCCAGAGGGTGGGTCCATCATGACTACTCCCGTGTATGTACATATAGATGAGCACAAGTGCTCATCACAAAATCTTTGCTGCTTTTCCCTTTTGTTTTGTGTTATCTCACAAGTTTAGTTTCAATCTCCTACGTTCTTTAGTAGCAACAAAGTTGTTGACAGAGGTGATAGTTGTTGTTGTGCCTGAATGTGCATTGCAGTAAATACCCATGTATGTCAGCCTGCCACCTCACAAGTTGAATCTCTGAATTGAAGGTTCGTGCTAGCCCATGAAGTATTAAGCATTCATAAAAGTCAAAGTAGCTTCAAAGTGATCTAGATGCAAGGTGCGTAGATATGTTTGTATTGCTACCTTCCCTAATTTCTTTGTACGTCTGTAGACAGTGTCACTCCAATGAAACATAAGATTTGTGTGCTGGAAGGAAGTGCACCAAGTGTTTGAAACAACCTCTGCTAGGTGTAAATTATGCAGGCAATCATAACCAGATGCTCTCGATTAGCATGCCGCCACCTTGATTGAAGAAAATCCAAACCGTAGCACGAAGAATGAATTGATAAGGCATTTAGAAATTTTCAAGAAAATGTAAGTGGCGGGTTTAAAGAGGACTTTAATAACCTTCATCAGTATCTGACCCGCTGGTAAAAATAGAAGCTTTGATGAAGCACGAAAACATGTAATGGACACACACATAAACTATTTGATATAATGCCATAGATAGAATGCTCCTATCGTAGCTCCCTAAAGTTTGTCACTTTTCATTTTGACTCTACATTTCCAGTAATTTGAGAGACAAATATAATGGCGGAATGTGCAAGAAAGTTTTTACAGAGTGTGGCGAGAAGGTGATGTTTGAATAAAATGGATTCCAATTATGCATGAAGGGAATTTTCCAATACAAAATTAGAAATTTTAAATAAAATGCAATCAGACTAGTTTCATTTAGTTGAGAAGGCATAGATAATGCGCGCCAACAATTTGGCATAAGCCAAATTGTTTGGCGACAAGATGAAAGATTTCAACGGTAACAATACTATAACAAGGCAGCAAATTGTTTGACAAATTGCCAAGACATAATCAAATTCCTTTAATAAGCGCATGAGAGCGAGTTTTATTGGTATCACAAATGGAAATGTCGTTGATGTGTTTGCCAAATGATCCAACTTAATTAGAATGTGACCATCACAAGAAAGGCATCAAACTCATTGAACAAAATGGCTCAAGGGATTGACATTCCATGGCTCGTGATGATTGAAAGATATACATGTAATAGAATTGTTGATAAAGTCTACAAAAACTTTGGAACAATGCAGGTAGTTATTATAAGGTCAATTCAACAAACTTCACTCACCTTCTTTTGCCGTTAAGGAGATATTCATAAAGCATTTTGATGGAGTGTTTTGAGGTGGTGACAAAATTTATAATGTCTTTCATAATCAGCTTCTTGTGGCTCTAAAAAAGCCTATCATTTGAGAAACAAAGTTAAATGGAAAATATTAAAAAAGTGTATTACAGAGGCACACAATAGTAGAAATGCAGATGTGGAGTGTTAACACAAAGAACGATAGTTGTTTAATGCACAATAGCAATGTTGTTATATGGAATGAATGATTGGAGGGAAACATAATAGTTTGGCACAACGAATCTGAAGTCAGTCAAAGCGTGATGGTGAGTAATTGTTAACATATACATTTGTCACAATGTTCATAATCAATAAGAAAAAATGTTGGTGAATATTTGCCAGAAGGTGTGTGAGTTATTTGACAAACCCATTGCAACCTTCGATCTAGCTTATAATTGGCTATTCAAATTATGTCGGATTGTAAATAGATTGCTATAATACCACAAGTGGATGTGACATACATGTGCAGTGTATAGGAAATCCCAAAACTGACCCAAGCCTTCGATATTAATAAATCACTGAGATACATGACCCTTATAGAGGTGTGAGAAGGCTTTCCAAGTTTAAAAATGGTAGTATTTCATAGGGATTGGGGTGGAGCTGAAACTTGTTTTAAAAGAAACAAAGCAAAACCATGTCTATTTGTCCACCATGGAGCCGAGGAAGTAGGGGGCGCATGTCCAAGATGGTAAAGGATAAGTCAATGGAAAATAAAATTTGTGACATGTTCCAAACTCCGCCCACGCCTTGTTTTTGGGCACACTTTTGACTCCCATGCATAATTGCTTCCCATGGATAAAATCGTTCATTGGTTGAGAATTTCGTTTTGATTTCCCCTTGGAGCACATTTTTGCCTAAGTTATGGAAAACATATGAAGGATTAAAATCCTTAAGACATCCAAATCTCTGCCCTCCTACTTTTGTGGAGTGCACTTTGATGTGTACCATGGATAGAATCCATGACACCCTCCAAACCCTGCTCATGCTTGGTTTTTGGGTGCACTTTTGACTCTTCCGCGGAATGTATCTTGTGGATAGTATCCATGACACCCTCCAAACTCCACCCGATCATAAGGAAGAGTTGCATTTTTTTAGACACAAAATTGGTCAAGGTGGATAAAATTCAGGTCCGGGTCCGCACATGCCCAAATTCACGTTCAGGTTTGCTATGGGTCCGGGTAGGGTCCTTATTTTGGATTGTGGGTTCACTCGGGTCTGTGTTGGAGTGAACTCGAGTGAACTCACAACAAACCCATGACAAACTTGGGGCAGTAGGGTCCAAAATGTGAAATAAAACAACTTTTAGGAGTGTTTTTTTTAATAATTTTTTTTTATGCAACTCTAAAAGGAACCAAATAAAAAACATTTCACTCATCTAACCTCTCATGTTAAGGATGATGATAATGATATAGCAGCATCTGGGACTAGTCGAATTGGTTTCGGTTCCAATGATGAGGATCTAGATATAATTGCAGTCGGGGATGAAGCCATTGATCTCTCATTTTTTGATGATCCATTTGACTTTTGAAGGGCATTTGATACTCTATGATCACTGATAAACTACTAAACACTTGTCATTTATTATTATGTTTGAAACTTTATTATTTGATGAACTAGTCTATGTTTTGCAATTTAGTAATTCAGTGTATCGTTTTCTTTACAATCATGAAGATAGATTAATGAGCGAGTATTTAATGTTTATCATTGACATTTGGCATTGATCAATGATCAGGCAACATATATTTATACCCGAATCCATCCCCGAACTGAATCGACAACTTAGTTTAAATTTAAAAATAAAAAATGGTTTTTTGAAAATAAATGTGATAGTGGAATATTTTTTGAATTTTCATTAAAAAATTAATATTTAATTGATTTTTAAAAAAAACAATCCAAAAATTTAAAAATTGAAAAGAAAAATGATGTTTTGCATTCATTCAAGAAATTAATTAAATATTGATTTTAAATTAATATTTAATCAATTAATTTAAAAAGTGGAATCTTTCCAAAATGGAATCTTGGCAACCAAGTAAGGCAGCTGCCTAATTTTGGCCCATAGTTTTGATGTCAATTTTTTATGAAGGTCTATATAAGACGCCATATCATTCTTCTTCTCACACATAAACTTGAAGAGCGAATTGAGGAGCAAAAACTGAAATTTAGAAGGCTTGTTTGAAAGATTTTGAAGAAATTTTCCTGAGAGAACATGGAGATGCTTAGAATCCTTGAGGAGAGAGAGGGAAGAAATCTTCTTGGACTTTGCAAAAAGATTGTGAACTTCATTAGAAAGAACTTCTTTTAGTGAGTTGGACAAAAGTACTTGTTCTTGAGGAAAGAGTAGGAAGTGAATTCTAAGGAGAAATCCATAAGTCTTGACGAATTTCCAAAATCTTATTTTGGAGGAATTATCTCTATTTTAACCTTTTTAATGCTTTTTGCATATTCTTATGTATGATTTTTTTTTGTTTTGCAAGAAGGAGAAATGACAGAATCCTGAGGAACAGGAGAGACTAGAGGACAAATGATAAAGAACAAGAAAAGAGGATTCTACACCGAGTGAAAGATTATGTTGAAATGGGCAAAAATTGGAGATACAAGCCTTGGCGGCCTCGATATGAATGAGTTCAACCAAAGAATGTTTGGATAGAAGGACTGTCATCCTACACACTTAGTAACCAAGATCATGAACAACAAAATTGTTGCTATAGCCGGTTTCCCTCTTACCTTTCAACATCCAAAACTGATCATAGAATGTGCCAAACATTATAGCCTCAAAGAGAGAACAATCAAGGATTTAGATGGAAACATTCTTAGAGATTTTTCTCTAGCATCCATATCTAAAGCATTTGGAATTCCTTCATCCCTGAGGATGGTGAAAAAAATACAGGACTAGGCACTTAGAGTCTACACTAGTGGAATTCGGTTGTGTGAGGAGATCATTAATAAGAGATGGTTGAAAAACAATAGGTCCCATCATTCCAAGATTACCAAGGAGCTGGTATGGCTTGACTTGTAGCGAGAGTATAATGACATGGTCATGATTCTCGATCACATCTTTTCGATGCCTCATTCCAATAAATTTGAAACCTGGATGTAGTACTTCATTGAGCGAGAGGAGAAGGGGACAAGATAGATTGGGTTGGACTCACAAGTGATAACCTAAATGAACAATTAATAAATTTGGAGCATACAAGAAATTTTTATGTGAGCTCCTATGTCATCTATATGCTAGCACGAAGGATGAAGTATGATGGACTGAGATGCAAATGACTGATTGGGAGTGGGACCCAACATCTGAAAGTTCATGAATGCTACCCATAGTTGCATCTTCATTGTAGGGATGATTATGTCAGAGTTAATGATGTCTCTATCATGCGCACTATTAGGACAGTACAAAAGAGGTTGCATATGAAATTATTAGTTGGAACAATGAAGTTGGTAGAGGATTATGGACCTTGGTTCATTTAGTTCCCCACCTTTTCATACATCTAAGTTCAAGGATTTTTCAGGGATTCAGAAAGGGAAGAAAAAGCTTGGATTGAATTTCCTGATTTCTCTAGAAGGAAAAATTGAGATATGCCAATGTTTGAAGGCAATAGAGAGATCATCGAATGAACTCCACTTCTTTCATCTTCCACTTAATTTGAAAAGGTTTGATTTCGATCTCTATAATAAGATCAAATCAGTAGCGGGATCAAAGTATAGGCATAAAGTTCACGTTGAGGACTTTTGTGCAAATGCTGCAAATGAGAACGAATTAGAAAGAGAATGCTTTCAAGATTGCCTTTAAACATGGTTAGAGCATGCAACATATTCCAATTTCCTGATCAGATGGAGGACCCAAATGTAGTGCAAAAGGGATTTTTTTAGGAGAGTGCAATTCATCCATGCAAATGGCAAAGGAAGAAGGTCATGGATCTTTACATTTTGTTGAAGCCAGTCTTGGATTTCATAAAGTGGTGGATTAAACGTAAACTCAACAAGCTAGTTGTGCTAGATAATGGATTCACATATAGATTGATTGGCCATCAACCACTTAGGATGAACGATCAAGGCAATATCTAAAGGGAGTATTGATGAGAGGGAAACTCCATTAGAAGGTGCAAAAACTAGGAAAGGGAAAGAGATAGCTTAAGAAAAGAAACCCAGGAATACGCCAAACATCTAGGAGCCTTTGCAGAAGAAACATAAGTTTGGAAGTGTTCCATCTTAACCAAGTTGAACTCCTAGTGTACAAGAGATAGAAACTTTTGAAAGGTAGGAAGTGGTGACACACAAGGAGATTTGAGTGAGAAGAAAATTTGGCGAGGCCAGTCGAGGGTAGATTGAGCATAAATGCACATGAGAAATCGATACAAGGGAAAGGAAAAGATCAAGATACAGCTACAAAGGAAAGTCTTGCAGCTATCTTGGAGCGAGAAACGGTAGAAGCTGAGGGTGGTCTAGAAAGGGACAAAGTTCCTGCAGCAGCAGAAGAGATTCCAACTGTAGAGGTTTTAGCTCCTAAAGTGATAGTAGATAGTCTAGGAAGTGAAGAGATCAATATTTGAGCAGTCCAAGGGGAAGAACAATTGGTAATCTAGGGAAGATTAGAGTATACCTATTCCAAAATGGCTAAAGTAGCAAATTCAGAAGAGTCAAGAAAAGGAGGTTGACCCAGCAGTTGAATTACAACAAATTTTGGACCGATCCAACCAATCCGAGAAAAAAGGGGAAAGTGAAAAGGTTCACTAAGGTTGTCAGGGGAGAATTAGGGTCTAGGATTTTGCAAATCGCAAATGCAACAATCCATAAAACTAAGGATCAGATCACATTAGATGAGTATCATGTGACAAAAATCAATGTTGCTTATGCTTCCCGTGAGAAAATCATTGAGGAATTTGACGATCCACTCAAGCTTTGAAAGAAAGGATGAAGAAACTGAAAGAAAGATATCAAAAACAGAAAAGAGAAATCAAGGCCCTGTGACAGTTCATAACCAACTTGTCTCACCCAGTGAGAGAGGAAGGTCCATCCTTTGTCCCTCCGACAGGCGCTTCAGTTGAAGCAATAGATGATATTGACAGGATCAAGCAGATTGCTGAAGATGTGAAGGTTTGGGTCGAAAGAATATAGGAAGAAGCCTCAAGCATACAAAAGAATCAGTGCAAATGCATAGTAGGGCATTGGATGTACTCTCCAAGATCTAGTACATGGAAGATTCATTGGAAGATGAGTATATTTACCAAAATGAAATGAATTCTGATATTCAAATCCTAACGGAGACCCCAAAGAAAGCATTGATAGATGGTGGAGTTATTGGTGAAGGGGATGGCTATGACTTCCTTCGATGGTACAGTTTAGTGATCACAACCAAGGAAATGTTTGAGAGTTTCACCAAGGAATCTGCTTAATGGAAAAAGATAGTTGACAATGTCAAGCAAGGGGTATCCAATATAGTTGCATCTGGTAGGGGATGAAATAACAATAGTCAATTTAAAAGGCAAGCTGGAGGAGTTCTTTCAGATGAATGTTTTCGAGAGAGATGACTTTGAGAGCTTCTCCATCTTCTCGAATACCATGCACACCACTTAGGACTTGCTATCAGATTGGAAGGAAAGTTTAGGAAAGGTAGAAAGAGCAGTTGTAGTTCTGGAGTTGAAGCAGGAATCGATACCAAGCAGTAGCACGAAATAAATGGAGATAGTGTTGGATTGATTCTATGCCTTCTGGAGGCAGAGGCAAGGATAGGTGCATTTAATTCATAGTGGGTGTGTGCTTATTGGTCATTTATTAGACCCACTACCTTTCGAAATGAGCATGCGTAATGAGCATTTATTACCCACTATATTAGTGGATTCTTGATTGTATTAATGTAGATTCCTTTTCTTTGGCCTAACGCTAATTAGGGTTGATGTGACATGATCTGGGCCATTGGTTATTATTCGTCTAGGCCACCCGTTGTAATTGAGGACCTATATAAAGGCCTCACTTCTCATTTGTAAGGGAGGATTTTCTGAGATTGTTTCTATGAGCTATTGAGATAATAGAGTTTTCATTGAAGCTCGGTGAATACTTGACACGTCTCGGTTGTCATGTCCCAATTTTAAGTAGGATCTTAATAATAATTATAATAAATATTAATATTATGAAAATAAGTAATATTAAAAATTAACAAGAAAATAATAAAATAAAATAAAATAAAATATCAGATGATTATATTAAAAATATAATTATAATTATAATCAAATATAGATAATTAATATAAAGTGTATTAATTGTCCAATAAGAAATATAATAATTTAATAAATAAACAAACAAATAAATAAATAATCAATATTCAATTACATCAACTTGTATATGTATAATATGATTAATGATAGAGCATTTAATACTAAAAATAATAAAATGAATAAAAATATGTTACTTCTATACAAATAAAAATTAATAGTGTCTAATTTAATTACTAATAATAATTATACTAATAGATTTAATATGAAATAAAAAGGTGGCTATGAATAGGAATGTCTATGTAATGTCCCCTTTCTAGAATACGACTTAATAATAAATAATAAATATATATCAACAAATTGAATACAAAATAATAAATTCTAATGTAATTTAGTAGATTAATTATATTGGTAATATAATATTGATATAATATTACATATCAATAATAAATATAAAATAAATAAATAAATAATAAAGAATCTTTGTAAATGATAAATGATAGTTTAGTAAAATATAATTTAATAATAGTTAATAATAAATAATAAATAAATATAGTTCAAATCAAAAAAATACTTAAGCACTTAAGATTTTAATATGATAAGAACTATTAATAATATCTAAGATATTCCTAAAATATAATATTTAAATTTTCAACAATATGACCTATGTGACTAAGTCTGCTACATAGTTAGGAAGCAAACTAAACACAAATACGGGAGGTCAAGAATTAAGAAAGATAGGGCATCATATTATCTAAACCACATTATTGGTCCACTTGAGAAGATAAGTCTAACCATTAACCATTTGTCAGCCGACTGGATGGTCCCGGCGGTGTTTCTAGCCGACAGAATGATTGTCGTCGGTGTTTTGTATTTTTTAGCCGACGGGTAAATAGTTTGTAGCGGACATAATGTTTTTGGGTTGACGGACTCCTTCGGGAAGGTTCGGCGGATAGTATTTATATCCCGTCTGGGATCATTGTAAATAATTAATCATCTATCATCTACTATTACGGATCTTATGAAGCATAATGAATGTTCTGGCATATGCGAATATAATTCTGCTGTTCTGTTCCATTGTCTGTATGCGTTGATTTCTTTACCGGTACGGTAAACATTTGGCGCCATTGCCTTATGAATCTGGAAGGTGGGAGGAATGAAGAGTAATGCCAAATCAGCTTAACAAGGATTGGAATAAGGTCAAGGGAAAAGATGGAATCCGTACTGCGCAAGAGAATTTAATTTTGGCACAGCAAGCCGAACGTTGACGGAGATTTCAGAAGATTGCCGATGGAAACTGGAGCGCCGAACAATTGTTGGAGGAGACTCGGCAGCGGGTGGAATTGGTGGAAGAAGCACGGGAGGAGTTCTTGAATTTGTGTTCGCCGACGGAGGAAAATTCAGACGGAAGAGCATCAACACGCATGGCTCGCAGTGCTGAGGGAGCACGAGTGTGGAGTGACCTCTTCGTCCGGGATAGACTTTCACGGTAAACAACTTTAGAAGATCCGTCTTCGTCACCAAGGTTCGCAACTGTCGACACCTCCGGTGTGGGAGTGCAGACCGCCGGTGTGGGAGTTCAGACTGCCGGTGTGGGAGTGCAGACCGCCGATGTGGAAGTTCAAACTGCTGGTTTGGGAGTGCCGACCGCCGGTGTGGGAGTGCAGACCTCTAGTGTTGTGATGGCGGGACCCAAAGAAAAGTTGCTGAAGTTTGAAGGCGATGGTATCGCCGACCCCATCTGACATTGTAAGACATGTGAGACGATCTGGCGGGCAAATGGAATCACAGATGCCAACGAATGGGTCAGGCAATTTCCGGCAACCCTACAGGGTGTGGCGATTGATTGGTTTTTCGGATACGGATCCACAAAAGCTAAATACCTGGGATAACATTAAAAAGGAGTTCATGGCGGAATTTAAACTCTTGCGGGATGATAATGAAATCGTAGCAGAGATTTTCAATACCAAACAGGGGAAGCACGAAACTGTCCGTGTCTATGCCAGGAGATTAAAAGACTTAATAAATAAAATGGAAAGCAAGCCGGCGGATGGATTGCAGAAAAGATGGTTTGTGGACGGTCTACGCTCGAAGTTGCAGAGAAAAATGAAAATTGTGCCACTGTCGTCATATGTGGACGTGTATAACAGAGCATTGGACCTTGAAAGTGAGCAGAAGACAAAGAAGAAGAAAACTAGCTCCTCTGATTCTGATGATGACGAGCCTGCCGGAGATGGTAGCAACGACGACGAAGGCAGCAGCAAGAAGGTTCGTGCCCTACAGAAGGATATGGTTCGCATGATGGAGTTTAAAAACATGCAGAAGGACCCAAAAGGTAGTGAACTGTGGTGCACGGAGTGTAAGACCGACGGTCATACTAAAGGATCGTGTCCAAAGAACCAATTTTGTGACATTTGTTAGATCATGGGCCATTCGACAAAAGAGTGCCCCTTTAACATGAAGAGAAGAGGATCTCCGCAGGTGTTTCTTACACAGGAGGCTTCCCCGTTGGGCAGTAGTGGAAATACGAATAGCGCAGTTGCCACATTCGGAGGATACAGGAATAATAACAGAGGGCAAAATAACAACAATGTGAACAATAACAATAATAATGGGAGCCGAAGTCGAACCCAGTATGATGCAAACGGACGACCGATTGTTCAATGCTGAGCATGTAATTTGTGGGGTCATTTTGCGCGGGATTGTACAGCGGCAAACACACCGAAATTATTATGTAGATGGTGCGGACCTGGCGATCACGAAGATTCCAAGTGTCCAAAGTCTGGAGTAAACTTGATCACTGTCAGCACAGATGTAGAGGAGGTTCTGGCAATTACACGGAGGCAAGCAGAGGAAAAGAGAAAATTGGGGGAAGTGCAGGCGGAAATTGCAAAGGCATCGTCGGCGGGGACATCTTAGTTGAAGGACATCACCGACACTTTGGCAAGGAACTTCGCAGAACAAAACATTGTACGATAGATCTTACAAACGGAGATACCGGTCAAGATAAGTGACCTCCTCGCAATGCCCCAGTTACGGACGACCATTCTGAATCATGCACCGTTTTCGAAAGCAACGAAGGACATAGGAAAGGACAGTAGGGAAGTGATGACAACAGACCCAATGCTGCTGACACTCACATTCGGACGGCATTCGGCGGTCGTCGATATGGGGATTTTGGGAAATGTTTTGACAGAGACAATTGTCGACGGAGGGTCCGGCGTGAATGTATTGCCGGAGGATACTTGGAAGAAATTGGGAAAGCCGACGCTGTGGCCACTTACATTCCAGTTGTTGACGGCAGACCAACATGGAATCAAACCGTTGGGAATCTTGAAAGCGCAACCGGTAACCATTGGTACGCAATATTTTTTTTAGATTTTGTGGTTATTCCATTGAAAAGAAAAGGATATGATGCTATTCTGGGACGGGATTGGTTGGTGCAAGAAAAAGTAAAACATGATTGGAAGCGAAATACCCTATCAATGGAGGGCGGAGGCAAAAGTTCACAATTGACCTGCACACACAAATGGTCGGCGAGTAGGCAGCATCGTCAGATTCAGAAAGTGACGGTGAAAGTGACGACGAAGGAAAGAGGAGAATGGAACCAGACGAAGGAGTATTGAGACTTGACGGAGGATCGAATGACGACGACTTGGACTCGGTGAATGGCCTGTTCCATTGGCAGATAGAAGACTACGAACTGTTTCCGAGTTGCAATATGTTAATGGTCGACGAATGTGACAAAACACAAGAAAATGAATGTCCGGAGGAATGCAGGGAAGCGGAAGAAGGAAAAGTTGCCATGGCTGAAGCTGAGGGGAAGAACATACTGTTTGAACACAGAAAAACGAAAGATCCCACTGTCCAGTACATGGTGAATGGACCGCGTGAAAAGAAAAGGTTACACCGCAGCATAAAATTAGTGGAAGGGCACCAACAGCAAGGAAATAATTCAGTTGCGTGACGACCGCAGGCACAGTGGGCGATGGAGGTGGCACAGAACAGACGTAAGGCGTACGGCGGTCGGAATGAAATCAAAGTGGAAAAGTTTAAGGCTAGATGGGTTGGACCATATCAGATTCGGAAGGTCGGCGGCAATGGAGCGATCAGATTATCAACTTTGGACGGGCAGAAGGTACCTCCAGCAGTCAACGGATCCAAATTCAAAATATATGGTGCTAGGAAGACTCTGTCGTTGTCGCAGAAGGGGACTCCCTCGTCGTTGTTGAATGGCGACAGTTAGAGGCAAATTTGAGGTGCTTTGTATATTTTTTGAAAGAAAAAAATTGAGAAAAAAAAAAAAAATTATAAAAAAAAAAAAAATAAAAAAAAAAAAATAAAAAAAATTTGCCGCTGACAGGGTCCCGCAGACAGCTGTCCGCGGACTGGGTTTTGTGGACAGCTGTCTGCGGATTGTGTCCCGTGGACACATGTCCCGCGGGCAGCTATTTGGACCTCTCGCGGAGCATTCCCGCGAAGTTTTTTAATGTTGTTGCGGAAGGCTATTTTTTTTGGCTACTCGCGGATTGTTTTATTCTGATTCCCGATGCCTTGTCCCCAGATTTCTTCTCGGTGTTTGTTCTTGCTGCGGACTCGGGCAATATTTCTCTTCGCCCGTAGTACTTCGCGATTCCATAGTGGTTGATATTGTTGGTGTAGATAGTTCCGCAAATCCATAGACGAGGTCGGGGGCAGGGTTGTGGGTGTTGGCGTCAATGCTCCAGTATCGGGCTATTGGGAGTGGATCTATGCAGAGGTGGCATACGAATCCTTACCGTAAGGATTTTTCTGTTCGCAGCGGATGCTTGTCTTCCTCGGAGTTTTCTTGTCCTGCGGATGGTTTTATGCGGGTTTTTCTTAGTTCTCTTGCGGAGGTGGTTGAATTCAGCTTGAAGGACAAATTCAACTCGGAGGAATTAATATCATTCTCTTGGCAGGGACCGACAGGATAGGAAAGAGGGCATAGCAGCGGGCGAGTAACAAATATTTAAAAAAAAATAAAAATAAAAAAAAATGATGACGACATATTCAAGTTGTTCGGAATGAGTAACAGATGATGCCAAAGGGAAGGGGAAACAGCAGTGGTTACCAGAAAGAGTCTGGAATTGGCAGAAAATGGCAAAAACAGTGTGTTATGTGCATTTTTGTGTGGGTTTCGAAGTGTTAATTTGGTCTTGGCGGCGAGGGGCGCTGCCCCTCGACCCCACCCTGTACTGCGACAGGGAGCGCACCTGAGGCGTTGCCCCTCGACCTCGCCGGACCCCCAGTCGTTGTGGATATCAATCGTGGGAGTCTGACCAATTGATGAAGACTTGGAGCTGCTGTAGGCATAGAGTTTCTGTGTACCAGAGGCACTGAGAGTAGGTGTTGGCCGTGAAGCTGTCTTGGTGGATGCGTAGAGAGCTCGGGAGGAGCTGATCATCCAGTTGGAGGCAGTGCAGCGACACTTGGCTCAAGGTACCGAGGAATTGAAAACAAAGAAAGCAGCATAGGTGGCTATCAAGGTAAGCTTCATCAAGGATGCAGTGTTGTGTTAGCAGAGGCTACAGGCATGGGATGAAGGTGGAAGTGATGTGGCAGAAGCGGATTTCTCTTGTGTAGTCACTTTGTTAATTTGTTTCAGATATTTTGTAATTGTCGTCCGGAGACGACTTTTCTTTTTTGGGGGATGGTGTCAGCCGATTGGATGGTCCCAGCGGTGTTTCTAGCCGACAGAATGATTGTCGTCGGTGTTTTGTATTTTGTAGCCAATGGGTAAATAGTTTGTAGCGGACATAATGTTTTTGGGCCGACGAACTCCTTCGAGAAGGTTCGGCGGATAGTATTTATATCCCGTCTGGGATCATTGTAAATAATTAATCATCTATCATCTACTATTACGGATCTTATGAAGCATAATGAATGTTCTGGCATATGCGAATATAATTCTGCTGTTCTGTTCCATTGTCTGTATGCGTTGATTTCTTTACCAGTACGATAAACACCATTAGTTGTCCAAGTAGATTATACATGAAAAAAGATAATTGTGTTGGAGGCAGTGTTTGGTAATTGATGGGTGTGGAGACATGTCTTTAGACAACAAAATTTCACGTCCTATTTGAAGATGCAAAAGGTATTGAAGGAGTTTTTAGAGTGGAAAAAAAGAGAGGGGATAGAGATTGCATTACAGATCGAATGGATGAATAAGGGACAGAAGATCAAAACAAAATGAATGAAGGTTTATTTTAGAGAGAAGTACGGTGTATGTTTGTAGAAGACAAATAGTCATTTAGATACACCAACATTTGTGTGAAGAGAATATGTTAGGAGATTAATTATAAATAGATTTTAGAAGGATAAAAACTTTTGGTATATTCCACTTTACTTATATATATTATATATACTAACATATGGAAATGGAATCGAAGTCATATATATATATATATATTTTGCATTAGAGCCCTACTTATATGTCTATATATACATATATATTAGAAATGAAATCAAAGCTATACTTCTATGTTTATACATTGCAGAAACAATATTAGAACTATTCTTATATATTGTAATATAGAAATGATAATGGTAAGGAGATCTTAATAATATATATAGAATAATGGAAATTAAATTTAAAAAATAAAAATAAAAATAAAAATAAAAAAATAAAAAAATAAATATATATATATATATATATATATAGGATTTAGTATTTTTATGAAATTATATTATATTTAATTATATATACAAATTATGTATCTGAATGATGCAGTACATTTGAATTATCACTATAATTCCAAATCTTTAATAGATATAAGATTTTATGATCAGATCATAATTTATATCTTCATTTTGAGAATCATCATTATGAAATATGAGCGTACATCAACTTGCAAATAAGGTTGAGATTAAAATCATTCTTAGTGAATGTTGAAATTCCTACAAAGGAATTAAGGCAGAGATTGCTCATCTCTGAAGGCTAGTTATACTGTTAGGAAAAACATATGCATACATAAGGATGTATACACCTAGATTGGGTATCCATAAGGTCTACGATGAGAAAGAACTCTCTCCTAGGAAGGATGGATCTATCAAGATTGATTATCCATAAGGTCTTAACGAGAGACAGTAATGTGAGGAGACGATGCTTAGTGGAGAGTTGTTCTTTAAATTAGAGCCCCAAGAAGCACCCCCCCCCAGGAACTAAGCAGTTGATCACAGTCTCTCGTTAAGAAGGGGATTAGATTGGGACTTAGAATCTTATATTTTATAGATTTACAAAATTAAATAATATTTTACTATTATAATCTCATACATGTTTTCTTATTGGAGTACTAACACATGTTGCAAGTTTACTTGTCAAGGAGCTAGTCAACATCTACTCTAGTAGTGGGGACATTGAACTCTATTAGGGCTTAACTTATTAGATGATATAAACGGAATGCTACTCTCATCAAGGGGGGATATAAGAAATCTCATTACATATATGGTTCTTTATTCGAATAATCGAAAAGGGGTCATCACAAATGGTATTGAAGCTTTCATCCTGCCATCATGCAGATAAACATGAATGATGAATCATTCTAAATTTGGATAATTGAAACACCATATTTAATCAGCATAAACATTAATTTTGATTACGAGCCAACAATTTGAGAAGAAATTGAGAGGCAACAAATAGAACTAAATACTTAGAGCAGAATGAGGACAAGCCAGTGCATAGAAACAACCTTCTAGTCAAGCATCAGGCAATTCTTCAAAGATAGAGAGACAATTAAACAAGAGGAACAAGAAAACATGTACATAATTATCCATATATAAATATATTAATGGATACACATATCACTTGTCATATCCCCGTTTTAAGATAGAATTTTAATAATAATCAAATAATACAAGGATATTAAATAAATAATGATAATAAAGTTAAATTAAAACTAATACTAAAATATAAAAATAGGAAATAATTTTATAATCTATATTATCAATGAAATAATATTTAGTATTTTAAATAAATAATAATATTACAATGAATAAATAAACAAATAAAATTAAATACAAGAGACAATATTGTAGAAAGTATGGTAACTTTCTAAATAGAATTTAATAATAAATAATAATAAACACAAATAAGTAAGTAAATAAATAATATAACATAGAATAATATAAATTAAGTAAATCTAATGAAAAGTCGAGGTATTTAACAAATAGACATGACTTCTTAAAATTAAGGTATAAAATGGAGGAGAGTTTATTTTATAGAGTGGAAAAAAGAAGAAGAGAAGATAGGAGTTTAAAAAGGAAAATTGGAAGAGGAAAGTAATATGAAGAAAATAGGGAAGTGACTTTTTGAAAAGGTATCAACGATATCAAATGGATCTGAACCTTCGAAAGGATCATAATTATGAATAGTTGTGACTCTTTAAAAATATTGTAATTATAAAGTATTGGCACTTTTCCAAAAGATTTTAGTTATGAAGTGTTGTGACTTTTTGAAATGATTATAACTATGAAGAGTTATGACTTTTCAAAGGATTTGTATCATAAAAGGTTGTGACTCTTGGGAAAGAAGAAACAAAAGGTACATTTTATCCTTTCCCTATAATTAGAAAATGAAGAATTTTAGAAAGTAAATATAAAGTTGAGATAATCTAGAAGGAATAATTTATTGAAGGGCCGACTAAGGATAGAGCCACATAGACCAAGCAAAGAGGAAGGTAAGAAAGTTATGTTTGTGTATTATATTTGTTTAATTATGTTTATGAATTTATTTATATTAATGAATCATACTTGTGGATAATTTATACATATACATATGTATATGTAAAGGTGGAATTCAAAACGGATAACACACATGACTTAATGGTTAATGGTTTAAGATCAAGATAGTCCCTTTTTAAATTAATAAATAATCTAAAATAATTAATCAAAATTTTTAGTAAAGGTTACTTGATCAACGAAATCTCTTATAGGGAGAAGATTTGATCATAATTTCTATAGTGGTAGTATTAGAGATGGGCGTAACCTTCCATTTGGCTAACATGATGAAGTAGATCACAAAGTCTCAATGTTAGTATCAGAGATGGGTATAACTACCCATTTGGCTGACAAACTAGAGATGGACATGTAGTGTTGGTATTAGAGATGGGTGAAATGCCCATTGGGCCAAACACTACCTAAAAGGATATGACATCTATAATGTTGGCATGCGAGAAATGTTACCTCCATCTGACCAACATGCCTGAGGAAATATAATGGTAAGAATATTGTGATGGTGTCAACATATGCATATGTGAGCCTTAAGGGGTGCACTCTAGAAAAGACGGTTGAATAACTAAGGGTTAGAAACCCGATCTGACCAACATGCCTGAGGAAATATAATGGTAAGAATATTGTGATGGTGTCAACATATGCATATGTGAGCCTTAAGGGGTGCACTCTAGAAAAGACGGTTGAATAACTAAGGGTTAGAAACCCGATCTAGAGACGTTTTTAAGGTTTGGGTTTAGGCTAGAGGGTAGGAAACTATACTAAGATTTGTTATTATTAAGATTCTAACTTTTATTTCTGCAGGTTTTGCCAAGTCTAGCAGTAGGGACATTACAGTAGTATCAGAGCATGATCTTGCCATCCTGTAGGGTTAAAGATGATCTAGAAAATAATTTATATGGAGAACTAATGTAGAAAGTTAATGACTATTAGAAAGGATTAAAACATATACATGATAGCAATGTAAGAATTTAGACTAAAAGAAACATCTATTTCAACTCATAAGAAAGGAAATAATCTAATTGCTTGAGGACAAACAATTTGAGGAAGGGTGGACTGTCATATCCCCATTTTAAGATATAATTTTAATAATAATTAGATAATACAATGGTATTAAATAAATAATGATAATAAAGTTAAATTAAAACTAATAGTAAAATATAAAAATAGGAAATAATATTTTAATCAATATTATCAATGAAATAATATTTAGTATTTTAAATAAAAAATAATAATATTGCAATGAACAAATAAACAAATAAAATTAAATACAAGAGACAATATTGTAGAAAGTATGTTAACTTTCTAAATAGAATTTAATAATAAATAATAATAAACACAAATGAGTAATTAAATAAATAATATAACATAGAATAATTTAAATTAAGTAAATCAAATGAAAAGTCGAGAGATATTTAACAAATAGACATGACTTCTTAAAATTAAGATATAAAAGAGAGGAGAGTTTATTTTAGAGGGGGAAAAAGAAGAAGAGAAAATAGGAGTTCAAAAAGGAAAATTGGAAGAGGAAAGTAATATGACAAAAATAGGGAAGTGACTCTTTGAAAAGGTATCAATGATATTGAAAGGATGTGAACCTTCGAAAGGATCATAATTATGAATAGTTGCGACTCTTCAAAAATATTGTAATTATAAAGTATTGAGACTTTTCCAAAGGACTTTAGTTATGAAGTGCTGTGACTTTTTGAAATGATTATAACTATGAAGTGTTGTGACTTTTCAAAGGATTGGTGTTATGAAAAGTTTTGAGTTTTGGGAAAGAAGAAACAAAAAGTACATTTTATCCTTTCCTTGTAATTAGAAAAGGAAGAATTTTAGAAAATAAATATAGAGTTTGGATAATCTAGAAGGAATAATTTATTGAAGGGCCGACTAAGGATAGAGCCACATGGACCAAACAAAGAGGAAGGTAAGAAAGGTATGTTTATTATATTTGTTTAATTATGTTTATGAATTTATTTATATTAATGAATCATATTTGTGGATAATTTATACATGTACATATGTATATGTAAAGGTGGAATTCAAAACGGATAATGCACATGACTTAATGGTTAATGGTTTAAGATCAAGATAGTCCCTTTTTAAATTAATAAATAATCTGAAATAATTAATCTTAATGTTCATTAAAGGTTACCTGATCAATGAAATCTCTTATGGGGAGAAGATTTGATTATAATTTCTATAGTGGCAGTATCAGAGATGGGTGTAACCTCCCATTTGGTTGACACGATGAAGTAGATCACGACATCTCAGTGTCAATGTCAGAGATGGTTAAAACTACCCATTTGGCTGACATATTAGAGATGGACATATAGTGTTGGTATCAGGATGGGAAAAATGCCCATTTGACCAAACCCTACCTAAAAGGATATGACCTCTATAACGTTGGTATGCGAGAAATTTTATCTCCATCTGACCAACATGCCTGAGGAAATATAATGGTAAGAATATTGTGATGGTGACAACATATGCATATGTGAGCCTTAAGGGGTGCACTCTAGAAAAGATGGTTGAATAACTAAGGGTTAGGAAACCCGATCTAGAGACGTTTTTAAGGTTTGGGTTTAGGCTAGAAGGAAAGTGTAGTAAGATTTGTTATTATTAAGATCCTAACTTTTATTTTTGCAGGATTTGCCAACTCTAGTAGCAGGGATATTACATCCACACTACAAACAACAAGAATGTATAGATCCATGGATTATCCATAATGAAGTTGGATAACTTTTGATGAGTGAAAATTGATATATTCGGTCTTAACAATACCTTTACTATCGATTAATACATAATAAGATGTTATACACATTACATTGAAGTGTCCATGCACCTAATTAGCAGGTCGATAATCCACACAACATTCACAAAATAATAGAAGGCAAGTCAAAGTACCCTTCAATGAGAAAAAAAATAGAAAAATTAGTGAATCATGGATAAGGTTTAAACACTATCATGCATAACCAAACTTATTGGCATTGAAAACAATGTTTTAAATACGCCGCCCAATAAGGTGATGAATTGATTTAACAAATGCACGTGAAGGAATTTTTTAAAAGTGCAAGATGAAGGGAACACCACTCAACATAACATGTGTTGTTAATAATAATCTCGTAATTAAATTATTCATATAATACATGGATTTAGCATAACAGATGAACACACGATAAATGTTCAACTATCTACTCCTAATTTATCTCAATGACACTCTTCAAATAAAGCTCCCCTTTATCATAAGCTGAATATATTGACTGGGTTACAAATTAAAAACTTAAACTGTGTTCCATTTGATTTTTTTTGGGTAACACCCCTATCTTAAGATATTATCACCAAGTTTAACAGCTTAGGTAATCTCGCAACAGTAGTACCTATCACAGGCTGTCAAGCTTTATCAAATAGAGTAAAGAACCAGAGATAAAACCCAATAGAATTTGATTTCTCTATCAAAACAATGAGTTGAACATCAAATCATGTTCTAGAAATAATAAGAAGACCAAAAGATTTGGCAAGTTCAGGAAACTATTCGTGTTTTCATAAACACGCCGTAAAACATTTTCATATTGACATCAAGTACAAGAGGAGTTATATTAACCGGGTGACATGTTATCTACGTCAACTTTCATACAAGAAACCTATGGTAAGAGGAGACATAAGTGGAGAACAGATCAAATTCAAAGGGACCATGGTAATCTATAACTATATTTCATGAGAATTCACATCTACATTCATACCTGTCCATTTGTATATCTGTAAGTATTAGCCAGCAATTATTTTCGTTGAAGTCTTTAAAGAAACACCGACCCTGCATATTTCGGAGTGTAATATATTATACTTTGACTTTATCAAAAGTGAATCTTCAAAAGAAATTAGTACAATCCAGTATCCACCAAATAACACCAACCACAAATGGGACATTAGGGTAAAAAAGAAGCAGCAATTCAAGATTCTATATCCCACGTTTTGCCAAAACAACATTTGCAGCTAGGGGGTCAACAGATAGTAACAAGACCTAACAAAGAGATTAAGATCAATGGTCTTTGAAGTGAGTGGTCCAAGATTAATTTGTAGAGAAATAGAACATCGATAAGAAAAATATGATTGATTATTTGATGACCGATAAGGAGAGGTTAATAACTAGTATTTGCTGTGAAAAGAATAGTGATTACGTCGCCAATCTTTTTAGGACATCAATTAGAAGGCAATTCAATGGAAAACATATATATTCTTTATATAAGAATTGATTGATGGAGGAAGATATGATTATCATGGTAATTCAAGGTAAGTATCCCAATTTTGATACTCTTATAGGCAAGAGACATCATTATGATTGGTTATATAGGAGGGGATGCATGAAGCTAATGTATACATATTTAAATGGAGAATGTGCCAAACTGAATAGTAAAGTTAGAAAGACACCATCAAATATGTTCAATTATGGCTTGGTGAAGTGAAGTGAGTAAGACAACAAATTATACCACTCTCAAGAAAGGAAGTATCATTGCCTGATGAGTTCGGCCATTATCTTTTCATGAAATTTCACAAGGATAGCCATAGCACCAATTCACATTATCGTCTACACTACGGACTTTCAATGTAAGGAAGGTTATACATTGTGACCTCGAGGAACAAACTCATATTCAAACTTGGAATTATAATGAAAGTTAATTAAGGTCAGAAGGGGACATTACTTAGAATCCTTTTGTGTTTAAAGATATGATGGATAGGGAGTTTGCACAAGAGGAAGAGTAATTTGATCACGCTAAGGCAATCGAGTCCCAATATGGGTGAGAACCATGAGGGAGCCTTGGGTAGATTGTTTCTTTCCTCGAGTAGAAGTAATTTTACCATCCATTATGTAATTAAACACATAAGGGAAAGATAAATGGCAATCAAAAGAAATATGAATATAATAAGAAGTATAACATGATAACAAAGAAAAAAGGGTGCAATTGAAACAATAATTTAGAAAGAACTCATTTTTTGTTTATTGTTAAAAAGCCAAACCCAAAACTTTTTATTATTAATTTATACAATACATGATTCCTCAATTTACTTTATTGGAGCTTTTTCTTTGTATGTTTCTCTCTGTAGTTTCATTTTTAGTAGCCGTAGTTTTGCTCCATTGATTTCATATTTGATTGTTTGCTTTTTGCCTGCATACACTTTCCTCTTAATCAAGATCGTTGTTGGAAGAAATCAATAAAAGGTCTTATAATATTTATCTGAATTAATGTAATTTATTATCTGACATGTAAATGTTTTAAGATTCCTGATAGAGTTAAAGAGAAGACTTAAATACTTTCAGATAGTGTACTAATGTTCTGAGTGTAATATATTATAAATGACTTTAATGTTAAATCTGACTTGATATGTTTCAGAATTTCCTTTGAATATCTTTGTGACTGATTTAATAGTGCTCTGACTGCTGTATTTATTTCTGATTGTATCGACTGCTGAAGAAGGTACTTGACAAGTTACTGAATTGGTATGTTTCCCTTTCCAGCGACTTAGAATAAATATAGGGGAGTAGGGTCATGTCTACATAGAGACATGATTCGATGTGGCTTATAGCCACGTAGGGTCGTGGACACAACCCCTAGCGGTGGCTCTTCCAAACAATAGTCTGCCTGACCTTGTATAGCCAATAGTCATTAGTTTATAGAGGCTCGATAGTATGAGATGTTCGATCCATGATCAAATTTCATTATATATATATATATATATAAAATATTATATAATATAATGAATATCACTACACACAAACACACACACACACACACACATATATCTTATGTGTTTCTGATCATACATGCATCGAATGTGTTTTTGATATATATATATAAAAACATATAAGATATATGTGTGTGTGTGTGTGTGTGTGCGTATGTATGAGTATATATATGTATTTATAAAAGATCTTCCAATACATATATATAACATTAAAATTCACTTCTTTTGATGCTATTTTCAACACTCCCTCTTAGTGAGGGAGAAGTGAAACATCAAAGTTTCTCACATTCTCTTGATATGTACACTGGTATCCGCTTCATTGATATCTATAAGGAGAATAGGTTATCTGATTTCCGGCACTTTGGGACAACAATTTAATGTAATCTATCAGATAACAAAAATCACAATTTCATGAACTCTATCATGACAAGTATTATGATCTCTAGCACTCCTGGACAACGACTTAATGAAGTCTGGTCATAATATGTTCGTTATCATGACTTCCAGTTATCCGGAATAACACTATAATCTGTCATGATAATAGGTTTACCATTTGTAAGATCATCACCTCATAAAGGTTACCTTCTGTTTATATATGCCAATGAAAAATTGTCATCTTTCATTACATATCATATGCAACTATGAGATAGTAACATTTTAATCAACAAATTATATGAACATACATATATATTTCAAAAGATTTGATTTTAGAAATTTCGATCAAAGTTGATACATTCCACATTTACCTTTGACATATTCCAATTTGGGCTTGGAAATAGGTTTAGTGAGTACATTAGTTGTCTGTTCATTTATACTTATGTATTCTAGCTTGAGAAAAGCTTAGATCGATTGTGAAAAGCTGGATTCACTGATAACTTGATGCAGGTTTGATTGCCACAGTGGATGACCATAGCCTTCAAGGGTTTCCTGAATTATCCAACTAGTAATTTTCTTAACCGTGTTGCTTCTCTAACTCCCATGGAAGAAGCTCTATATTCTGCCTTAGTAGAACTTAAGGCGACTGATGATTGTTTTCTGCTAAACCAAGAGATCATTGCTGAACCAAAATTAAAACAACATCTTGTAGTACTCTTACAATCAGTAGAGCTGCTTGCCCAATCAAAATCCAAATATCCATGAAGATTAATCTCAACTTGATCTTATGATTAATCTCAACTTAATCATATTTGAGGCTCAAGCTAATTATACCACATAACTATCATAAAATGTGCTTGGCTGTTGTAAGATAAATCTTCTTTGGCTCACACATGAATTGACTTAAGGCATCAAGGTTGCGTAACAAATATCAGGATGGGTGTTCACCAATTACATTAGCGATTTGATAATTTACCAGTAGTAAGTGGGATCAGTGGGTTCCGATTCAAATCCATCATCCTTCAATTTGTGAAGATTTGTTTCCATAGGAGTAGTTAAGGGCTTGCAGTCCACCATCCTAAACTTAGTCAGAATGTCAACAATGCATTTTCCTTGATTTAGAAAGATGTAGTTCTTCTTTTGCCATACTCGAGGCCTAAAAAGTAATGAAGAAGTTCTAGATCTTTCATGTCAAATTCTGTTGCTAGATCTTGTTTGCATTTTTCTATAAGATGTTCTTCACCTATTATTAGTAAATCATCAACATACAATACAAGAATAATCATATTACCATCGACCATTTTGAAATATATATTTGGATTAACTTCATTTTTGGAATATCCTAATTTTGAAAGATAGTCGTCTATCCTTTCATACCTTGCCCTGGGGGCTTGTTTAAGACCATACAGTGCTTTCTTCAGTTTACATACATAAGAATTTTTGTCTTGAGTGATAAAAGCTTCTGGTTGGTCGATGTATACTTCTTCAATTAGACCGTTTAGAAATGCAGTTTTAACATCCATTTGATGTATCTTTCACCCATTGGATCCTACAATGGCTATGATGGTTTTGATAGAACTGTAAGGAGCAATTGGAGCAAAAGTTTCTTCACAGTCTATTCCTTCTTTTTGTGAGAATCCGTGTGCTACAAATCTGGCTTTGTATTTCTCAATACTACCATCTAGTGCATGCGTGATTTTGAATAACCATTTAGAAGAGACGGCTGATTTATGTTAAGGTTTGGGTACAATCTCCCATAAATCATTTTTTAGTATGGATTGATACTCTTCAATCATTGCATCTCTCCAAGGTTGACATGATAACGCTTCTTTGACATTTGCAGGTTTTGTTTTGATGAGTTCGGATATTTGTGCTACATAACATGAATGGCTTCTTATTCTCTTGTTTTCTCTGAATACTTCATCAGGGTCTACTTGATTTTCTTTATCATTTTTCTTGCCCAAAGTGGCCTCTTTTTGTTGTAAGGGTTTTCAGTGTTTTCTATAATAGAACTTGGAGGTGCACCATTTTCAGAATCAATCTCCTTTTGATTCTCTCTTGGGGGATTCTCATCTGATTCGGTAATTGGTTTTGAGTATGATTCATCAATGTTTTTGGATAGGTTGAGAACAATATCTGCTTCAAAATTTACATCTCTGCTGATTTCAATATTTCTTTGTCCAGGAATGTAAATCCCGTTGCCTTTGGATTATTCACTATATCGGACAAATATGCCTTTCTTTCCTGATGGTTCTAGTTTAGTTCTCTTTTCCGTGAGAATATGAACATAGATAGGCCATCCAAATATTCTTAGATGACTTAAGTATGGCTTGTTTCTAGTAAATACTTCTTCAGGGGTTATATTTTCCAATTTTGAATGAGGACATCTATTTTGAATGTAAATTGCGGTGTTAGAGGCTTTAGCCCAAAATGAGATGTGAAGATTCTGGTCATGCATCATAGCTTTGGCAGATTCTATAATAGTTCTGTTTTCCTTTCTGCGACTCCATTCTGTTGAGGATTATATGGTACAAAAAACTCCCTCTAAATTCCAATAGAGATGTAGAAATCATTAAAGTTTTCCGAAATGTATTCACCCCCATTGTCAAATCTTAGGATTTTGATTTTCTTTCCAATTTGGTTTTCAACTAGGGCTTTAAACTCTTTGAATTTGACTAACACTTCAATTGATTTTTTAAGTTTAAGAAAGTAAATCCAAGTTCTCTTAGAGAAGTCATCTGCAAAAATTACATAGTATAGACATCCACTTAGTGACGGTACAGACATTGGATCACACAGGTTAGAGTGAATGAGTTCAAGTATGGATTTGGATATGTGTTTACTTTTAGGAAATGAACCTTTTGTGTTTTTACCTAAAGCACATGCTTTGCAAGTTCCAGAATGATTAGGTTTTAAACTAGGTGGCTTGGTTACTATTTTCTTTATGGATGTTAAGGCATGAAAATGAAGATGACCAAGTTTTCTGTGCCAAATTTCATTAGTATTTGAGATTTCATGATTTAGTGCTAAATTTTGATGGTTACAAAGTTTGTATAAGCTTCCATCTCTTAAATTGATGGTTATTGCATTCTTAATGTTGGAGTTCTTGGGCTAGGATAGTACTTTGTTTTGTTGGAATGTGATTTGATACCCTTGGTTTGCAAGTCCAGAGATAGAAACCAAGTTTCTTTTTATGCTAGGTACAAACAACACATTCTTTAGTTGAAGTGTGATCCCTGTTTTCAGTTGTATTGAACATGATCCAATTCCTTTTACCAGATATGTAGAATTATCCTCAATAGTTACTTCAAAGGAGTATCCTTCAAAGCTTTTGGATTTATCTTTAAAACCTGTTATATGACAAGATGCTCCACTTTCTATTATTCATGTATTTTCGTTGGAATTGAGTTCACTTGATAGCGCTAAGTAAAATGCGAAGTTTTAATCTTTTTCATCTTTGACTTCCGCTAAAGCTGGTTAAATTTTCTTCCATTTCGGACAGATGTTATGAGTAAGACCAAATTTGTCACATTTGAAACATTGTACTTTTGACCAATCTCTTTTCTTGTATGTTTTGTTAAATTCCTTTATTTTTCGTTTGAATTTACCTGTCTTTCCCTTATTGTTGATATTGGCTTGGAGGGCTTGAATATCTCCCTCTTGTTTTACATTGATTCCTCTTGAAATTAATCTTGACTCTTCTTGAGTACATTTGTTTTTGAGTTGCTCAAATTTTGGAAGTTCAGGTTGAGAACTTAGTCCACAAATAAAAATTTCCCAAGATAAGGGTAATCCTTTTAGTGTTATGATACAAAGTTCTTTGTCATCTACTTGATTTCCAATAGTCGCAAGTTGATCTTTTCACTCTGAGATTCTTAAAAAATAAGATGTGATAGACTCTTCATTGTTCATATTGATGTATAGTAGTTGTTGCTTTAATGTCAACAGTCTACTGGTATTATTAATTTTGAATGTATTCTTAATAGTGGTGAACATCTCATAAGCTGTTTTTAGGCTTGATATTGATGGGAGAATTTGATCCTTGACAAAATCTATAATGATCTTCATAGCTTTATTATTATGTCTTTTCCAGGTAGTTTTGTTTGGATCATTCTTGGGTGTGGACTTATTTTCTTCTATGTATCCTTCTAATTCCATTTCTCGAAGAATGATCATTACTTGAATTTTCTATGATGCAAAGTTGGAGGCCCCTTCATGTCTGTCTTCTAATCTTACATGGTTTACCATAATTTCACATTGAAGATAATTTACTGAATTTAAATCTGAATTTGACTGACTGTGATGCTCTATCAGTTAAGCTTTGATACCATGTAAATGTTTTAGGATTCCTAATAAGTTAAGGAGAAAACTATAATACTTTCAGATAGTGTACTAATGATCTGAATGTAATATATTATAAATGACTTTATGTTAAATCTGACTTGATATGTTTCAGAATTTCTTTTCAATATCTTTGTGACTGTTTTAATAGTGCTCTGATTGCTGTATTTATTTTTTATTGTATCAACTTCTGAAGAAGGTACTTAACACGTTACTGAATTGGTATGTTTCCCTTTCCTGTGACTTAGAATAAATATAGGGGAGTAGGGTCATGTCTATGTAGAGACATGAGTCTACATGGCTTATAGCCACATAGGGTCATGTCCCTACGTGGACACAACCCCTAGTGGTGTCATTTCCAAATAATAGTCTGCCAAACCTTATATAGCCGACATTCATTAGATTATAGAGGCCCGATAGTATGAGATGTTCGATCCATGATCAAATTTGATTTTTTAATATTTATATATATATATATTGATAATGACTATCAGAGACACATTATTGATCAGAAACACACACACACACACACACACACACATATAGGAGTGTATATACTATATATGTATATGTATTAGCTTTTCTAATACATAAGTGACGCTATTTTCAACATGACACATGAATCTTAAGCTAAATGATAAAGAAAATTTAGTCTAAATGCATCAAAAGGTTAACCTTTTCATATACTTTAGAAAGAATAACTCTTTTTAAGTACGTAGTGGGTATGGAGTTTGCATAGGGGGAGGGGTAATTCGATCACAGTGGGGGAAAGGAGTCCCAATATCAATGTAAATCTGAGGGAGTCCTAAGTAGATTGTTTCAAAACTCGAGCAACAACAATACTATTTTCCAATACGAAATTTGTAGATAGGGAGTTTGCACAGGGGGTGGAGCAATTCCATCACGTTGGGGCAAGAAAGTATGAATATGGGTGTAAATCTAAGGATGTCCCAAGTACATCGTTTCCAAACTTGTCATGTCCCCATTTTAAAATAATAATAATTAAATAAATAATGGTTAAAAAATCATATTCAAGTATAGAAATAAAAAATAAAAATTACATATATAATATATTATCAATGAAATCATATTTAGTATAATATTTAAAATAATTAAATAATAATAAATTTAATATGAATAAATAAATAAATAAAATTAAATAGAAAAGAATATTGTAGAAAGTATGTCATCTTTCAAAATAAGTTTTAATAATAAATACAAAATAGATAAGTACGAAATAATATAATATAAATTAACTAAACCTAATAAAAAGTCAATAGATGTACTAAAAAGATGTCTCTTTAAAATTAAGGTATAAAAGGGAGGAGCGTTCATTTTAAAGAGTAAGGGAGAAGAGAAGAGGAGAGGAGTTAAAGAAGGATTATTACAAGAGGAATGAGAAGAAACCAAGTGACTTATTCAAATATTTTCAATGATGAAATGATGTGACTCTTTGAAAGGGTTGTGATTATGAATGGCTGTGACGCTTCAAAATTATTTTAACTATGAAGAGTTGTGACTTTTCAAAAGGATTATGATTATGAAAGGTTGTGACTCTTTGGTACTATTGTGATTATGAAGTGTTGTGACTTTTCGAAGGATCTTGATTATGAAATGTTATGATTTTTCCAAAGGATTGTGATTATGAAGTGTTGTGACTTTTCAAAAGGATTGTGATTATGAAGGTTTGCAACTATTTGAAAAGGACATGGATGATAAATAAAATATGGGAGGATTAAAAAACAATTATACCTAAGAGAGTTGAACCACAAAACCATTAGAGTAGAGAAAGTAAAGAAACTAAACTAATAGATATTGAATGTTGGAAATTGAAGTAATATATATTCTATGAAAGATTATAAAATGAAAAACTAAGGGGAACCAAAGGTGTGTTCATTTGATATGTTTATTTCATAAATAAATATGAATCTTTTGGTAGATAAAATTATCAAGATCAAGGATTGAGATGAGAACTTTATATTTCTCAAAGAGATCAAGTAAGAACTTGGCAGAGGTCATTCACTAGAATGTCAAGTTTCTTTTAAGATAACTCAAAGATTAGAGGGCATTCTTGATTGAATGTCGGTATTTCAAATTGGAACCCAAAGAGAGATTTGTAGAGAATCTCTTAGAACAATATATATTGTAGTGGTTAATCATATGCATATGTTAGAGACAAGAGGGTTTGTTAGAGGCAGAATCTCTACCAAGTATGTATTGTTAATGAGTTCACTCATTAATAGAGATCCCAGAGTCCTTAGAAGGTGCTCTTAACATGATGGTTTCTTAATTGAGAGTTGTTCTCATTAGAGGGTTAAGTAAATCTGAGTAGAGCCTCCTTCAAAGGATTAGGCGGGTTTAGTATGGGAATTAGTACTTAGATGATTTAATAATATTCATCTTGTTAATTTCTAATAATTGTTTTATGCTCATATATGTTTATGTTGTCTTTTCCATCTACTAACAGTTGTTACAAATTTTAAGCATCAAATACTCAAGATGGGAGAAGGGACATTAAAAAACTCGAGCAGTAGTAGTTCTACCATCGACTACAAAGTTAAACACATGAGAGATCCTACAATTAAGGGAGAACTGCTAGGGCACCCTATTGTAGTACTAGCTAAGGGGAAGTTGCTAAAAGACACATCTTCAAGAAATTTAAGTTCTAAACTAGGAGCATGACATTCATGGCAAAGTTGGTAGAATATTTCTTTAACCTTTGCTTATTTCAAAATATGAAAATGAATCTAACAAAGTTTTAATATGTATACTTTGCATCTACATTTTGTCTTCATGCATTAATGTGTTTGCTTAGTGTCTTTAGGCATTTGTGTGTCTACATCATGTTTGCATTGTGTCTTCATGCATTAATATTCTTAATTCATGTATGCTTCGTGTTCTCATTTATATGCTCTTGCATAAGCCACCATATGAATCAATTAGGATCACATCAGTGGCTTAAACACAAGCAAATTCGGTAGGGGCGAACTTGTCATGTCCCAATTTTAAGTAGGATCTCAATAATAATCAACAATTATTATAACAATTATTAATATTGCGAAAAATAAGTAATAGTAAAAATTAATAACAAAATAATAAAATAAAATAAAATATTAAAAATATAATTACAATTATAATCGAATATTATTACGAAGTAATTGGTAAATATTTTCCTAATATTAATAGAGACTAAGAGGTCAATAAATACAAAAGACCAAAACGATATTTCTTTAGGAAACGATCGTAAAGAATAGAAACATTCTATTCTAGCTAAAAGAAAGTTAAAGAAAGCTAAGAGATAACTACAGACTAACTAATATTGGAAACATTCTAATATTTAGAATAGATTACAAATAGATAACCATTAATTAATAATAAAAGCTTATCTATTATTGTAATACCCTCTCTTAGTGGTTAATCTATTCACGACACCATGCTGTCCTTTGAATTTAACAAACTTATTAGGACCAAGAGGCTTGGTGAGAACATCTGTAGTATGATCCATGGTAGGAGCATACGATAAGTCTATTTATCTTGTCTTCAACATGCTGTTGTACGTAGTGACAATGAACATTTGCATGTTTGGTTTGTTCATGGAATATTGGATTTTGTGCTAATTTGATAAGGCCTTTGTTATCAACAAAGTGATCGGTCTTGTTGGTGACATCTGCATATCCCAAAGCATCTGACGAAGCCAAACAACTTCACAACCTGCCTTGACTGTTCCTCTGTATTCAGCCTCTGCAGAGGTGCGAGAAACTCACTGTTGCTTCTTACTAGTCCATGTGATGACATTGGATCCCAAACTGAACACATATGTTGAAGTTTACTTTTTATCGTCAATAATGCTTGCCCAATCTGAATCTTGAAACCCACTAAGTCTAGGATTAGAACTTCGAGAACAAAGAATTCCAAAATTTGTAGTGCCCTTCACATAACAAAGCACACGCTTTGCTGCCATCCAATGATCAGCCTTAGGAGCTGTCATAAAACGTGACATGTAGCTGATTGCAAAGCTGATATCAGGCCTAGTAGTAGAGAGGTAGATGAGGCTGCTTACTGGTTGCCTGTGTATAGTATCATCAACGGGAGGAGAATTAGACGTGGTTGATAACTTGAGACCTTTCTCCATGGGTGTAGATGCAGGCTTGCAATCCTGCATATGGAATGAAATTTGTCTAATAGAGCCTTGACATATTTGGACTAAGAGATGAATATACCAGAAGACTGTTGCCAAATCTCAACACCTAGGCAATAGTGCATGAGCCAAAGGTCAGTCATATCAAAACACTGGCATACATTTTGTTTGATTCCTTGAATCAAAGATGTCGAGCTACCAGTGATGATCAAATCATCCACATAAATAATCAGAAGGAGAGGAGAATGACCAACATTACTGTCAGGAGATGCTCTATGATTAGGTTCCCCATCTAAAGAATCTGGATCAAACTCAGGTGAAGCATCTACAAATCAGGGTGATCCTGTAGGAGAAGCTGGAGATGTTTGTACATGGATCACTAGTACAACTGGAGCTACAGGAGCTAACTGAGCCCTCCCATTAGGTGGACCTAATGGAAGTCTAACTCCCAAATCACGAGCTTTCATAAGTTGGCCTGCTAGATCAGGAACAGGAGAAACATGCATGAATGGTCCCCACTACTCATCAAAGAGTATATCACGACTGTATAGGAGACGAGACGTCTTAGTGTCAATCAAGCGGTAGGATTTGTGAAGACAACTATATCCAACAAGCATGAGTTTCTGACTCTTGACATCCAACTTGGTGCGTGACGGATCAAGGATCCAAACAAAAGCAAGGGAGCCAAAAACTTTTAGGTGATTGATTCAGGGCTTGCGACCTAACCAGGCCTCCTCCAGAGTCTTACCTTTGACTGCCATTGTGAGTGATGGGTTCAAAAGATAAAATGCAGTGTTAATTCCTTCCACTTAGAATTTCTTCGGAACATGTTTGTGTTCGAGCATAGAGCAAGCCATCTCGGTGGTTGTTTTGTTCTGACGTTCAACTGCACTGTTTTGTTGTGGTGTGTGGGGTGTGGTTAACTGGCATTTGATGCAATGAGTATCCAAAAAGCTAGAGAATTCATTAGAACAAAAATCACCCCCATTATTTGACTTAAGAGTAATAATAGGTTTCCCAGATTCTTTTTGAACTAAAGGTTTAAACTTCTAAAAGACATGAAATGTATATGATTTCTTTTTAAGAAAATATACCCACATTTTTCTATTGAAATTATCAATGAACAACAAATAATACCTGGACCCAAGAACAGAAGGAATGGCCATAGGGCCATAGATATCAGCATGAACAAGCTGAAGTACTTGAGAAGCTTGCCATGAGTCGCCATTGGTGAAAGGTGTGTGATGTTGCTTCCTAATTTGATATGCATTAGAGACTCCAAGTTGCTGAGTCTAAATCTTTGGCAAATTGAGGATAAGCTCTTCCCAAGCAAGCAGAGAGAGATAATGCACATTTAAGTGCCCATACTGCTGATGCCAAAGTGTGCTAATAGACAACCACCGAGAAGCCACAACTAAGTCCCCTAAATCACCAGATTTAGTAACTCGAAAAAGACCATTATCCTCAAGACCCACTGCAACAATAGACTGAGTCGCCCTATCAATGATGGTACACTAATGTGAACTGAAGGTGACATCCAACTGTGGAGAGTGTCGCAACAATTGATTGACTGAGAGTATTAGTTCTATCCCAGAAACTTAGTATTAGTTCCATCCCTGAAACTTACTACACATCGAGGAAAATGATATTCCTCAAAGCAGACTAAATCTAATTGTTGCCTTTGCCGACAACAATGTGCTCTTCTCCACCACCAAAAATAAAAAAATCTGATTAAGGCTGGTAGTTAGTGAACCAGTCTCCGTGATGGGTGAAAGGACGTGAGGCAGCTGAATGAATGTACTAAGCAAATGACTTTACGACATGATCTGTAGGTCTTTTAGCCATGAAGGCGTAAAAGGCAGGTTTGCTTAGTGTGCTCTGCACTATTCGCTTTGGGCTGCGAACCTGATTGCTTAGATTGGGTAGCTAAATGTTTTCGACATTCAACCTTCATGTGACAAAACTTGTGGCAATAGTTGCATCAAATGTTCTTCTTCTAGGAGCCTTCTGAATTTGGAGTAGAGGATTTCTGCTGAGAAGATTGTTGAGCTTGCCTGTATCCTTCTTAAAGGATTTAGCAGCAAAGGCTTGCTCTGAGGTGGCACTAGAACTGATACCAAATTGTTGTTTCCATTGATCTCGCTGAAGCAGGAGTGTTTAGAGATCTATGAATACCAGAAGAAGTGATGTTAAGAGTCTCGATAAAATGCTCATAGGACTGTGGTAAACTCCTGCGAGTGATGACCACAATGTCCTCCTCGTCCATCTTGCAACCAATGGTAAGCAATTGATCACAGATTTCCTTAATCCTATTCAGGTTAGCCTGGAGCGATGTTCGCTCATCCATGATAATAGCTAATAGAGTGTTCTTCAAGAAGAAAGCTTCGCTTTTGTTAGAAGTCTCATGAAGATTTTTGAGATGTGCCCATATCTCGGTAGCTGTCTTGCCGGATGCAATTTGAGAGAGGTGAGCATTAGCTATGTTGGGTGGATATTTTGCAACCAATAGTTTTGGGTAAAAATTTAGTTGCAAAATAGGATGGCCAACCACGTGTGAGCTAGAGTTTTTCCTACCTTAAAGGGAAGGCTCCCCCTTTTCACTGTTGCTTGGATCAACTCAAGGTAAGCAAGAAGTTGAGAGATTTTGTAAGGGGCGTTACCAATATTGTTTCCTCTTAATTAAAGGAAAGAATCCACTTACCCGCAGAGCGAGTAATGGGCAGGGTGAATCTCTAACTACACTTCTAACAAGAGCTGGAAAGAGTGCTACCGATAAACCTTCACTAACTCAAATATTAGTTGAAAATGTACCAGTTTGGCTCTAAGTCTGGTCGTATTTTATATGGAAAATCTTAACAATTAGGGCACAAAGACTCCTAAAAGTAAGAATAACTTAACTATTTTCCGAATTAAGAAATAAGTATAAGCTACAGACAAAGCTTCTAGCTATATATTTCCACAATTGCTCCTGGTCAAAGCTCTGACTCCAATTGCTTCTTAACTCTTTTACATTCAATTCACAAGATACAATTACCAAGAACACAAGATAACATGAATCAAAGATAACTTAGATGAATTATAGACAAAGTTTATAACTCACACAAGTAACAATCTCACTTAATCAAAGTTAAGTCTCAAATACTCCTTTGTATTCACTGTTCTCTAAAAATAGTACTACACAAACAAAATTTTATTGGCACAATTTCTCTAGAGCTCTCTTGCATAATGATAAAGATAAAAGATGATTTTACAATGAGGGGGCACTCCTTTATATAGGCATAGGAGTTGAGAAAAAGGTGGAGGAAAAAGTGGGAGCAACTCAACCAACTTTGACCTAGTCTAAGTAGAAGAGAAATTATAGGGTTACATGCATCTACACATGCAATTCGCATTTCATCTTTTTACATACATGTAACTTGCATTACATATAATTACATCTTTTCATGCAATGCACCCTCTCCAACTACAAACATGAAAGAAGAAGAAAGAAGATGAAAGAGAAGGAAAGTTTTGAAGGGCCTTGTACTTGGCGATGCTATCCCAGATGATCACAGGATCAGGAGTTCCTGTATTTTGTGACACTACATTCACCTTGATAACCATGGTCTTGCTTCTTTTGATAGCCTCTGACTCTCTTTGATGAATTGTTCGTTGCCATTTGAAACTTGATGTGATCAAGCGTTTCTTGTTCAAGTTGTCGTGAATTCTCCTTTGTAGATTGACACATTCTTAATTGCTTGACACTTTGAAAACCTTCTTGATGGTGTTCGGATGTAAACTCGGAACAACTTTCCATCAGCACCTTTAACTTTTTTTTTTGAACCCAAGTGCTTAGAAGGATGGAAATGCTTTGATACATGAAAATGGAATGCATGAGAATGTGTGAAAATGAAGATTGCCTATTTTCAAACGTGACTTAAGGTTTTCACGACGTTATTACATCGAAAATGGATTACATGTAAGTGCAACATGTAATAATGAATGAAAAGTGAGATGAGATGCGAATATAGATGGAGGATTAGCTTTACTTGCAAGTGCGAATGGAAGATGAGGTTCGAAAGGATGGAAAGATGCAGAAACATGTATTTGCTCATGAAGGTGTGAATGCATATGGAGAGAAGGAAATGGAAAATGGAAGAGATAATGAACTTTATAGTCATCATTGGTGAGAAGGAGAAGTCAGGGTACATGGAAGATGAAAAAGACATCTTTTTGACTTTTCAAAAAGTGACTTTAAGTCAAAATCAGAGTTTTGAGATGCTATTACACGTAAGGCTTTTCATGTAATCATGTCATGCGAGTGGATGCGAAAAGTGGAAAACGGGATTACATGCATGTGCGGATGGTGAATGAGATGGAAAACATGTAATCGCATTTGTCGGATGAGATGCGAAGTGTTGTGACATGGAAGATGGAAATGGAATGTGATGATGCTTTTGCATGAAGTGAAACAACAAGAAGTTCTTTCCTTTGGGAAAGAACTTGTAACTTGTCCAAAGTGGAGAAAATCGGAAAGCAAGCACAAAACACAATTTTTTTTAAAAAAAACATACCTTTGGAAAGTGACTCAAACATGTCAATATGCAAAGTACTTCAACATGCAATTTGGAATTTGGAATTTGGGGAAAAACCAAAAACACAAAAATGAATAATTTCTTCATTTTTAAAGGAAAAATGCATTTTCCATGGTATCAATTTCAACAATTGGCAATCATCAAACAATAATGTGCATAAAACCAGCAAGATAAGCACAAATTAAATAGAAAGAAGGAATAAATCCACCTACATGATGATCAAAGAGCCAAAATAACAAGAATCATAGACTTCGAAGAACAATTCTTCCTCAAATCCGGATTTTTAAATAACTTTTTGACTTTTTCCGTACATGCATGTAATGGACATTCAATGGTCGAATTTGACATGTGAAGGCCGAAAATGTGGTTTCTAAAGACAAAAGCATGCACTAAAACTAAAAAACGACCCCTCTTGATCCAAATGTATGGGCTGAAATGCCATTTTTTGAATTTTTAAACAAAAACATGATTTTTTAATGCAATAATCTGGGCCGTTCTTGCAAAAACGTGGCCCTAAAATGCATGTTTTTGAGTCATTTTTGACTTGTGAATTGCAAAAACAACTTTCCCAAATGCTAATACATGGATCCAAATGTAAAAAAGTGGCTTCAAAACGCATAAAAGTGGAGGATTAAAACCCCAATTTCCGGGCGTTTTTAGTAAAAACATGATTCAAAAAAATGGCATGAAACAAAAACGTTTTGGCTTCTAAAGTTGAAAATGTGTATCACAATGCAATGAAAAACACTTAAAATGCTAAATCGTTTCCTCTTTGGGCAAAAATGTGAGCCAAAAATGGTGTTTTTTGAAGATTTTTCCAAAAACGTGCCCTTGGAGGGAGTTTGGAAAAACATTTTTTAGCAAGATAAATCTATTTTTGATGTTAGAAAATCTATTGCCAAGCAAAAACGACCCTATTGGAGAAAATCTTATGCAAAAACATCAAGCTCTCACAATGTGCAAAATTGGGTTCTTAGAGAGCAAATGCATGTGTTCTTCCAAAATCAGACCTTTTGGGAGGCACAACATGTTTGAAAATATGCTTTTAGTCAAAAAAGGACCTTTTGGGGTGACATGCATATTTTAAAAACTCTCTACAAGATAAATCGACCCTTTTATGGTGAATGACATTTTTTAAAACATGCATTTGGTCAAAATCGGACTTTTTGGGGAGGATCACATATAAGTGAAATCTCATGTTTTTGATGCAATAACACATTTTAAGTGAAATTTCACATTTTTGGTGTAATGACATCAAAAAGGTCCACTTTTACTAGTCTTATGCTTTTAAGTTGAACTTTAAATGCAGTGACATGTAAAATGTCCACTTTTGATGGATTTTACATGTAATTGCATATAAAATGTCCACTTTTAATAACTTAAAGTCATTTAACAAACACATATCAATTTAATTTCATTAAAATGTTACTTTAATGGGACATAAACAATATTTATATATCATATTAAAAATATAACACATAAATATCTTTTAAAAAGTAACATTTAAAAGAGCATTTGATTTAAATATCAAAAATTAAACTAAAACTATATAGTTTATATAGTCACTTTAAGTGAAAAATCAGAAGTTAACTCAACTTAAAATTATAACATAGAGTGCAATATAGTTACTTTAAGTGAAAAATTTAAAAATAAAGTAACTTAAAAACATAACATAAAGTGAATTTAATTTATATTTTTCAAAAAGTGAATGTTAAATTAAAAAATATAACATGATATTTTTAATTCGTGTTGTTGCATCAAAAAGGTCCACTTTTGCTCATAACTTTTGACTGACAACTCCAATTACGCTCTAGCTTAGACCAAAATGAAGGGAAAACTAAAAGCCATGACACGAGCAAAACCAAAGGATTTAAAACCAAGAAAGGCAAACTTAGAAGCAAAGAAAAGAACGATGAAGGCCTCAAAAATCGAGGAAAGGCTCGACAAAAAGAAAAACGAAAAAGACTTGAGGAAAGCCTTCAGTAAAACAATTTGATATATAAATTGAAGTTGATTGTTCGATCAACATTGAGCAATTGAATACCAAACTAAACTTAGAGATATGCGAAACTAGCTTGAAAAAGTTTTGTTCTGTTACCTAAATTTTGTGGTGACAAAATGCAGAACAACAAGCTATAGATAATTTGAGAAGCATCACTGCCTCCTGATTATTCGGATCCCATGTATCTCGGTCAGTACCCGGGGCAATCGGACGTTGTATAACACCTAGGACAATCTGATCAGTATTCCAATATTCAAAAATTGCTATTATCCATTGCTTCCAAGTGCCATAATTCCAACCATTGATTTTTGAATTGCTCTCGAGCAAAATATTAGTCAAAAATGCCATAGCATGTTTTTCAATGAAAAAACATGAAAATCTGTGAAGGCACGCTCTTTGAGGCAAAAAATGGAAGACCTAGAAAATTTGAAGGGGTACCTGGAAGAGAACTCAAAAAACCTAGAAAGAATATGTTGTCGATTTCTAAATCTGTTAGTTCAAAAATCGAGGCACAAAAATTGAGGCATCTAGAAAAACAAACGACAACCTAGTTGAGAACTCGAAAAACCCATCAAGAATTTGTAAACATTTTTTTTGATTTGGTACAAAAGAATAAAATGATGTTTCCTCAGGAAACGATTGTAAATAATAGAAACATTCTATTCTAGCTAAAAGAAAGCTAAAGAAACCTAATAGATAATTACAAAATAACGAATATTAGAAACATTCTAATATTTACAATAGATTACAAATACATAACCATTAACTAATAATAGAAGCTTATTTATTATTGTAATAAATATAGATAATTAATATAAAGTATATTAATTGTCAAATAATAAATACAATAAATAAATAAGTAGTGTATATTCAAGTACATCAACAACTTGTATATATAGTATGATCAATGATATAGTATTTAATATTACAATTAGTAAAATGAATAAAACTATGTTACTAACATATGGATATAAATTAATAGTATCTAATATAATCACTAATAATAATTATAATAATAGATTTAATATGAAATGAAGAGGTTGCTATTAATAGGAATGTCTTTTAGGGCTTAACCTATTTTAGGTGATATAAACGGAATATTACTATCGTCAAGGGGGGATATAGGAAATCTTATTAGATATATGGTTCTTTGTTAGAATAACCGATAAGGGGTCATCATATTGGTGCTTTCTTGTTCTCTTTAATTTCCTCATTTAGATGAAGTGTTTTGATTGCAATGGAGAAGATGATGTTGTCTTGATGAATTTCTTTGCTTCATACTTTGACGTTTTAGTGATTATAAACCGTTGTGTAAAGTTAGCCAGAACCCCTTTAATACATATGTATAACTTTTGTCATTAATATACATTGTTCTTTAGGATGGTGTTTGTGGTGATATGAAAATCTTTCGCATAATACTTAAAGATTGGACTAGTTCATGTGTAGTTGTATAACTTGGCGAAGCATAGCTTAGTAACCGAGGGAAGATGTCCACCAGAGTATCATTTGTTGTCATTATCGCCCTTAGGATTAGAATAGCACTCCTAAACCCTATCCCATTTCATTTTTGCAAATTTTGTGAAAATCCAAAGTACTTTATTGCAAAATTTTTCAATAACTCTCACATCTAGTATGACTTGAAATGAATATGGGTAAACACATGTAAGGCCCCTTGTGATCATCAACAAATAACATCAACCACCAAGATTATCCATAATCAAGACGTGATGTTGAAGGGACCTTGGAGTCATCATATGATCTTCTCACAATTTTAGCATACACGAGACTTTGTTCAAGAGAGGATAACTTATTTCGGTATTTTGTTCTGCTATTTCGTGGGTCATAAAACACGTATAAACATAGTCGTCATCTCATCATGATGTTCACCATGGCTACTCACAAAGGGTGAATAAAACAAGTGCCAAGTCATGGAGTCTCTCACATGACATCGACCATGGATACTCCATGAGGGTAGATCCACTATGGCTACTGCTAGAGGGTGGAACATAGTCTTTCACCTCAAACTTCTATCTTGCAGAGAAGAATGCATTAACAAGGACTTGCACTTGAAATTTCTTCCTCACAAAAAACAATGCATTACAAGGGTTGACACCTCAAGTTTCTCTATCTCAGAGAAAAATGTAGTTTGGAAGATAACACCTCAAATTTCTTCATCTTAGAAAAAATACACTATGAGGGTTGACACCTCAAATTTCTCTGTCTCAGAGGAAAAAATGCATGAAGACTGACACCTCAAATTTCTTAGTCTTAAAGAAAAAAATGCACTACGAGGGTTGACACCTCAAATTTCTGTCTTAGAGAAAAATGCACTACAATACATCTCAAGAAATCAACGATGGTGAGAAACCAGTGCTTAACTCATTGAGAATATAATAATATTTGCCCCTATTACACTTGCCACGATACATTCATTGTCTTCCAACCAAACAAAAGAGTTCCATAGTAATATATCACTCCATGCTGTCCAAGGAAAATATTATTTCTTACGCATTTCTAGAGACTACCTCAAACATGGCAAAGTAGTAATAAGAAATTTCAGATCTGAGACATGCTCTGTAAAAACATATTCCAGGTTTTTAACTTGTGTTAGCACAAAAATCCACATATCTGATTATGAAAATGTTGTTGTTTCTCCCTAGAAAAATCCGACATCGAAGTATAAGTTGTGATAATGAATAAAAACCTTTCTATGATCACAAACATGTAATTCAACCACAATATGAAATTTTATTAATTTGCCAAACTCAACGTGTTCTTTGATGCCATACAACTTTGATGCTATGTAAGTCTTTGGAAAATGCTATCATTGATTCTTCTGAGCAGGTATGTAATTCAATCACAATGCATGATCCTTTAGTATATGTACCAAAATTATATTTCAATATTCTTCACCAGATATAAGTGGTCCAAACATATGTTGTGGCATTGATAATAGTATGAATCAGGAATAAACATGCACCCAACTTTAGACAAGTTAATAATATTAAATAAATTCCTTGGTGATCATAAAATAAACTTTTCAGACCAAAAACCACTAATGATGAGTGCCAATAACTAATATTAAAATTGAATGCACAATAATATTTAGTCCTTGCCTTACAAATATCCAAGTGACTTTCTAGTGCCAGAATTACCATTGAGTAAGTTTGATGATATTCTCAATCTTATGAAAAATCTGCCCTTTTTGACATCAGTGAAAAAGCTCCAAAATCTGTCTAACAAATCCATGACATGAGAATCAACCATCCTACAACAACTTCCTACTCTAGTTGTGTTGTCCTCAATTTTGACATCACAAAATTGAGGCGAACATATGGAGATTTCTCATGGATTTGTAGGTGCATCCTCTTTGTTTTAATGTATTAGTAAAGCGTCATGAAGGCAATTCATCATCCACAAATGGTGCTTTATGTAACTTTATTTGTGCATTCTTTTTAAAGGTTTCTGTCAAGTGAAATCCCCAAATGTTTGTTAGTAAGAGATTTTCTTGTCTGATTGCAAGTACTTGAGGTTTGGTAACTTTCGCATCTTTTCTTCGTTTTTCTCTTTTTTGTAAATACATTATAGTTTTTTTCCCCTTAGGTTGATAGCCCTTGGAATTGCGCTCATTGTGAGCTAACTTAGGCCACAAACAAAGTTGTATAGCTCAAGTTACAAAGGAAAAGGTGGGGTTTTTCAAGAGAACAACACATCTTATTAAAACAAAATCCTCCAAATATGGGTTTTTATTGGCAAATGCATGAAATATAATTATTTTCAAAATCTAGAATAGATTTTGACATCCATTTTAAAATTTCAGCTCATTCTGAGTTGATTTGACCATAGTTTTTACTGTTTTTGATGAAAAATGGCCTTTTCTAGTCAATTTTAATGTTACTTTATTGAAAACTATACTTATTTATTAAATTTAATTAAATGAGACACTTTAAATGCATAAAAGTGGGGATTTTATCACTAATGCATATTCACATGCAAATCACCTTATAAAATTCACTGGCAATAAAATATATGTCAATGCATATAGGTGGGCTATTTATATGCAATTGCACATTTTAATTTTAAAATATATCACTTAACATGTGTAAGTGGGGTTTTTATGTGCTTTTGCATATTTAAATCTTAATATTATAAAGCTTTAATGACTTTAGGGCTCGTTTGGTTGGTGGAATATAATTTGAGAATTGACATTTTGAATCTTGGATTTGGGATCATGGAACTTGAAATCTAGATTATAGTTTTGAGGATTTGATTTGGGACCATTTGGTTGAAACCCAAAAATATTTGATATTCCAAATTTAGTATTCTAGAGCTCTTTGGTTCAAACCCAAAAATCGGAATTGGATCGCGCAAATCTCTTGCACACCTTGATGAATTTCTGGAGCAGTTTCGAACCCTTGACATTACAAATCACAGACAGGGTTACAGAAGAAATGACTCGCATTTCCGTGGCCCTCTTTCTTCTCCAGGCTCACAAACTTGGTTGCAGCCATGGTTGCGGCCACAAAATAACAAGTGCATGAAGGAGATCCAAGGGAAGTAACCATTTTGTTGAATTGCTTGTTCAACTCTTTACCATCATGGCTTTGATTAGTCAATTTAAATGACGTCCTCTATTTTTTAATGGCTGTTGTCATCATCAGACAATGGAAGATGTGAGCCTGCAAGAATCGAGAAGTTAAACTAAGCACTCATCTATTCCAATTTCAAATGACAATTAATTACCCAGTTAAGAGAATAAAATCCATTTGAGTATTTCTTCAGCTCAGCAATCATGGTTGTCGTCTTCATTAGACAATGAAAAATGTGAGCCTGCAAGAATCGCTAATTCAAACCTCCCTCTATTATGCACGCATCTGTTATGAATTCCAGCATTTGAAACTCCTTTTTTTCACTCTAGTCTAAAATCCAAACTGTGATTTCATTTCTTTCAATTAAATTACTTAAACAAGTAAGTGATCGATTCAATCTGCAGGGCATATTTCAGACTGTACTTGTGTGCATTTAAATTAAAAAGCATCGAAAGAGATTTATAGTCATTAGATGAGAACAAATAATTACAATGATGATTATGATTGTTGAAACCTGAGACTATACCATAAGCATGTATTCACGGCCACGACAAAAGAGTGATGTGAGACCAAAAGAAGTCGAATAAATAAAATTGAAGAGTCACTTGTTGTAGGAAAAAGATAAGATTAAAACTATTATTCTTGTCTTGTGGGGGAAGTCCAAGCCATCTAGAGATGATCGACGATGAAGGACATGATGTTCGGAAACACTCGGCCGTCAATGACACTTCTCTGAACTTAACGATTTAAAATGGGAATTAAAATGAGAATTCCAAATATCAAGTGTTTTGAGGGGAGACAAAATTCTTGTTTTGGGGGTCAAATGCGGATACTGAATCCACATATCCCCGAATTTCAATTCCTATTTTGCAGACCCAAACAGTGGATTAGGAAATTTTGAGGATTCCAAATTCCAATTCCTGCTCAAATCCGCGATCCAAACAAACCCTTAAAGCTTTATGAGTGGGAATTTGAACCCACTAACATATTATTGCATTCCAAAAGCCCACTAACATGTATTTTAACTTGAGTTATAACTTAAAAGCACAATGGTGGGGAATTTGAACCCAACAACATATGCTTTTAAACTTTTATATGCTATTACATTTGAAAAACATGCCATTACTTCTCCTATTGAGTCGTTTTCACTTGCAAAATCACAAGGGTTGGGGTTTTTCAACTTCAAAAGCATATGTTATGGTTTTCAAAAAGTTAACGTTAATGGCTAAAAGCATATAGGTGGTAAATTTAAGGCTCATAATAGGTGTTTTCCATCACAAAAATCACATTTTTATTATATTTTGCAAGAGACTAAGTTTTGGGCAGTGATTTTGGAGGTCATTACATGTGTTTATCTTTCATTTAGTTCGTCCTTACTCACTTTAAGGTGTTTTTGTTCTAAAGAGCACTTGGACAGCAATTTTTGGGCTTGTTGCATGTGTTTTAACCTTAAAAAAATCTGTCTTTATCCATTCTTCCTAAGCGTTTGAGGCTAAGTCTCTATAGGTGAGAAACATGTGTTTTTGAGTTGAAGAAAACCATCACTCTTATCGTGTTTTCAGCCAAATGGTTTTTTGGAAGGCAAATGCATGATATTGATCAAGAAAGACTTAGATTTGTGTTTCCAATAGGGACGTTTTTGCCTGAAATCTTTTCACGATCATTTTCAACTCATCAAATTTGCAGATTAAACAGCCCATTTAGGGCCTGTTTTTGCAAAAAAAATCCCATTGTTTGAGAAGTTTTCTTCACCAAATCTAAGGCACTGCATTTTATTTCCAGCTTGTTAATCACTCTTCTCAAGTTGCATTTGATATCTTAAATGCCATTTTTGATATGCATTATTGCATATGATTTAGTCAAAATGGTTGCTATTATTGTGCATTTTAAATCTCTAACTTCCCACACTTGGCAAGCTGTCTTATCCTCATTTTAAAATGGAATTTTAATAATAATTAGATAATACAATGTTATTAAATAAATAATTATAATAAAGTTATATTAAAACTAATATAAAAATATAAAAATAGGAAATAATAAGTATTTAATCTATATAATCAATGAAATAATATTTAGTATGCTACTTTAAATAATTAGAAATAATAAAAGTAAAATGAATAAATCAAGAAATAAAATTAAATACAAGAGACAATATTGTAGAGAGTATGTTATCCTTTCTAAATAAAATTTAATAATAAATAATAATAAACACAAATATGTGAGTAAATAAACAATAACATAGAATAATATCAATTAACTAAATTTTAATCTATATAATCAATGAAATAATATTTAGTATGCTACTTTAAATAATTAAAAATAATAAAAGTAAAATGAATAAATAAAGAAATAAAATTAAATACAAGAGACAATATTATAGAAAGTATGTTATCCTTTCTAAATAGAATTTAATAATAAATAATAAACACAAATATGTGAGTAAATAAATAATATAACATAGAATAATATCAATTAACTAAGTTTAATGAAAAGTCGAGATATTTAACAAATAGACATGACTCTTAAAATTAAGATGTAAAAACGGAGGAGAGTTTATTGTAGAGAGGGAGAAAAAGAGGAGGAGAAGATAGGAGTTCAAAAAGTATAAATGGAAGAGTAAATTAATACGAAGAAAATAAGGAAGCGACTTTCTGAAAATATATCAATCATATTGAAAGGATGTGAACCTTTGAAAGGGTTATAATTATTGATAGTTGTGACTATTCAAATATGTTGTAATTATAAAGTATTGAGACTTTTCTGAAGGAGTTTAGTTATGAAGCATTGTGACTTTTTGAAAGAATTATAACCATGAAGTTTTGTGACTTTTCAAAGGATTTGTATTATGAAAGGTTGTGACTCTTGGAAAAGAAGAAACAAGAAAGTATATTTTATCCTGTCCTTATAATTAGAAAAGGAAGAATTTTAGAAAGTAATAGAGTTGAGATAAGCTAGAAGAACTTATTCATTGAAGAGCCGACTAATGATAGAGCCACATGGACCAAGCAAAGAGGAAGGTTATAAAGGTATGTTTATGGATTATTTTCGTTTAATTATGTTTATGAATTTATTTATATTAATGAATCATACTTATGGATACTTTATCCATATACATATATATATATATATATATATGTAAAGATGTAATTTGAAATGGATAACACACATGACTTAATGGTTAATGGTTTAAGATCAAGAGAGTCTTTTTTTAGAGAAGAGAATGATCGTAATATGGTTAATAGCTTAAGATCAAGAGAGTCCGTTTGGGAAGAGAGATCTTAATATGGTTAATAGCGTAAGATGAAGAGAGTCCCTTTGGAAAGAGAGTGATCTTAATATGTTTATAAGGCTGGAATATTCCGTAGATGTTAACATATGCATATGTGTCAAGGGCCCTGGATAGAGAGTGTCTCTTCTAGGAAGGACCTTAAAGGGAGCACTTCATAGAAGATGGAGAAGTAACCGGAGATCTAAGGATCCTAAAGAGGGTTATTGATCCTGATGTGGAGATGTCTCTAAGATTGGGTTAGGATAGAGGGTAGGATAGTGAAATATATTTTATTGTTGTATAAATTCTAACATTGGTTTTGTAGGTATTATTGTCCTCGCTAGTGGGGACATTACACAAGCAACGAATCTTGACTCAAAAAATGCTTTCATTTTGCAAGGATTGAGTGAAGATTCGACATCTATTGAAGTTTAATTTTTCTAAATCTGTATATCTTATTGTTTTGCATAAAAGACTAAAGAGACTTCTTTTGTCTCGCTTCTCCAAGTTGCATATGCAGGTGCATCACATTACTTGTATGCGCAGTCAGGATTAAAAACCCCATTCTTGAAAGAAACTATCATAGATAGTGATCTCATTTTTAATGCGCTTTTGTATCCAAAAAATCCACTTTCATGCTTATACACACTTCATTCACACTTCACATACCGCTGCCACATGACTTAAAAACTCATGATGGTGGTTCCGTGGTTGCTTGTATATGCTTGCACATTTACTTATAATGAAAACACAATGGCTCATTATAAGTAGATGCCATCCCATCCATTTCCATGCATTTTACACAGAATATCCTTGTGATCTGCATATGCTTTCACTCTCCAAAAACCCGTTTTTGAGTTTTTCACCATACAAACACATTTTTGAGCTCAAACATTTGCATCAACTCATTGTCCCAACGATTTTCAGCCATTTTTCTCATGCAAAAGTTCCATACTTGATGGTTGAACACTCAAACAGGCAATGGATCACCCTCTTGAAGATATTCTTATGTTGTGGAATTTTCGTGTCATAATTGCTTGCACACACAAACTTTCCATGATAGAGGAGATCACTCCAGGTAAAGGTAAAGAGAAACCAAAAATGAAGTATTAATATGATCACTATCATAATTCCATTCCACCTTTATAATGTCTTCGTATTGTGAAGACATCACACACTTGTATGTTAAGGACTTTTGAGGAGAGTAGACGTTGCTGCCATAAGTGAGATGTCTGACATAAAAGAAAGCAGCATTCATCTTGTTTCTACTTTCCCTTTGGCTGCCCATGAGCCCAAGTTTGTGTGTGCTTGTGCAAAGAACTTGGATCTCCTATCAAAGACTGTTAGAAATCAAGACGGGAAGACTGTTATCAGTCTAGATCTAGAGACCGTTGACAAAATTTTTGAAATTCAAAGGATTACTTCGAAGAAATTCATGTCACAGGCTTGCTTGATTGGTGGGGCATGAATGACAAAATTAGAAAATCCTAAATCAACGTTCATTGTCTTGAAGATATTTGAGTTGATTTGCATACAGAGTTTGACATCCGCTAGATATGCTATTGACGGTTGACTCTAAAGAAATATTGTGGACTTCAACCTCGCAGAGATCCTTGGAGGGGTTGAAGATGATCAAATTCTGGATTTGGAATACAACGAGCATTATGTGAAGGTTGCCTATTCCATCTCCAGCCTACTCATCAAAGGAGAGTGTTTCCATATGGGATCGTTTTCATCTTATTCTTGTGTGATGTCTATAATTTTAATGTAATTATTAATTAATTAATTTGTCCCATAATTTAAATAATATAATAAAATGACCTTTAATTAATTATTTTAATTAATAAATATGGGGCCTAAATTGATGAAGTAATAAAATAATTAATATTGTTGGCCTGTTGTAAATCTCTAGATGCTTCTTGGGTGCCTTTATAAGGAAATGGCTAGAAATCGTAATTCATCATGGATTGGATTTAACTCTTTGTTGTATTTTCAAAAGTTGGAAGGCTGAAGGAGTTTTAGCACAGTTTCGGAGGTGGAAGATCGTCCCTATTCAATTTGTTGTAGTTTCGGTAGTTCAGAGCTACCCTATTATGTTGTTGGAGATATCATTCGAATATCTCACTGTGTGCGCTATATCTGCTAATCGTCTTCATTTGGTGGCTGCTTGTATTGCTCAGATCTTGTTCGATGCACATTTAATATGTAATCAAGTACTATAATTTGAAGTTTAATATACTTTGCATTGCTCGCTTGTCCTATTGTGTGTGAAGATCTACTAAATCGTGTTGGCAAATATTGCATACATCCTAGTATTAGCGAAACTCATAGTACCATTGCATGTTGTCATCGTCTTTGATTACTTACTACCTTACAGTTCTTGATACTGTACGACCTTGTGCATCTGTCTATTGTATAGACTATATTGTCATCGTCGTTCACGCAACATTTTCCCCACCATACGACACCTCGACTCCTTCCACCATACATTGTGAAGACAACACCAATTGTATGAACTAGCAAACATCGTACCTTTCCATGGTAACTCCGTACGGTTCTCCTTGATTAGTCATATGGCATCACTCTAGCACACCTGCCATACTGCCATCCGTACGACTTGCTACCGTACTACCTACCTTTGTCTTTCCTTTGTGTGTATACCCATGCTAGTCTACAAAGAACCGTACTAGCTTGACTATAGAAATCTCCCCTACAAGTGTACCGTTCCCTCTAGACTATTCATTTGTACAGTAACTCTATCAAGTATATTACGTCTCGCCTATACAAATATCCGATTGAAGAAAAGATGGCTGAAAAGCATAAAAATTAAGCCTAGGAGGGATTCTAATTGTGCTAGTCCAATTGGTTTAAGGGTTGAAATGAGAGGCAAGCAAAAGGATGACACAAAATCTTTAACAGCCACCATCCAAACCTTATCATCAAGGGTTACAAGGCAAAGGGATGTGTGGTTGAGGTAAAGTCTGCAAAACCTCAAAAGATTCACATTGACCTAAGTAATGATGAACTTCCTTTGCTATCGAGGAAATTCTCTCCAAGGATACCTCCTCTAGAAGTGTCGGTGGCTATTACTCTTCTTGATTCTGCACCAGCCTTAGATGAATCATTGGATTCACCCTTGCAGTGGCCATGTGTGCTTTTCTTCTTGAGCCGATACGATTTCATGTGGGTCCCACTTCATTCACAGTTGCTATGTTTATTTCTTTAGTTGATATTGCAATTTTGATAGTGAAGCAGTATCACAACTTTGTAAGTGTGGTTAATGCTTACACCATGTCTATTCCTAATGTCATGGTTCCATCCATGGCAATAATGGATACTTTCAACACAGTTTGAGTAGTTCATAGTAAGGGTTGCACACAGTAGCCCAGCTCCAGTGATAGTCATGACCAAAGCTCCAACTATTTTGACCACAGTTGCACAAGCCGATCCAACATCCACATTGGTTACTACTATTGAAGAAAATGTAATGTTCCCGTTATAAAATAAATCATTAATCAAACTATTGTTAATGGGCCGATTGATTTATTATATCTTGGATCCATTTTTGTTTTGTTTCTATAGTTTGTGTCGCTGTTGGCTATCTTTGTACACCCTCGAAAAGTTTTTTTTACGGGTATTTAAGTAGGGCTTGTAGGTAGTCTTTGCAATTTGGATTATTTCTTTGTACTGCAAATTCTAGTCGGGATTCTCTGTTGTATGTCATTTCGAAAGTGAAAGATCTTCCCTACTTGGCTATTCTAGTTTCAGTGGGATTCAACCCTCACCTTATTCCGTCGTCTGTAACACTTCGCTCGAATCTGGCGAATTAGAGCAATATCTGGTGGCAAATATTATTCGAAGATTATATATGTTCTATCTCCATTTGTGTTTTTGCTTATTTGATGAATTTAGGTCTCTGAGTTATTGTACGTCCAAAGATTTCTACCTATGTACACCATTCATTTCTCCTTGCACAAAGTAGTTCATCTTTTGTGTGCCTATATTGTCCTACTGTACAACAACTTCACATTCTCCTCATTCCATAAAACATATGACCTCCCTCAATATTCACCAGCTTCTTCCCCCAAGTATATTGTACGACCCTAGTGCCTACCTCATGGTGATCATTGTTGCACCGTACGATCACTGCATCCTGCAACATACGGCCAAGTCACCCTATACTGTATGACCAAGTAACATACGAACAAGTCACCCTGCACCATACGACTAAGTCATCCTGCACCATACGGCCTATTACTCCATTGTACTTCATCCTACCATCCTGTACGCTCTTCCCTTTGCTATTGGTGTACGGTCCTTCCATTATATCGTACTACAACATCTCCCTCTACCCCATAGGATCTGTTTCAACCCAACCTCCTCCACTGTACGAACTCCTACCTTCAAATACTGACTGCCATTTGTGCCTAAACGTTCCTTGTTGTGTACTCAGACACTACATTGCTAGGTGGGTTTATTACAGTGGTATCAGAGCTTCGATCCTGCCAGCCTGTGGGCAGTGAATGAGAGTTTATAGCGGGAAGAGAAAAATACATTCTGTTGATAGAATGGCTGCCGAATCGGAACCCAAAGCTGCTGAACTCGTGGCACTACTGAGGGAGCTTGCAAGGAATTAGGCACAGATCAATGATACTCAACAACTCATGGAAGAAACTCTCAAGAAGTTGGCAGACAATAAAATATCTGGTGAACAAAATAGTAACAACATGGACTCGATGTTGGGTAAAACAAATCCTCATCTAGCACGCCCTCAACCTTCCATGCCATCTTTTCCTCCACGGATGGAGGCACCACACAGAGGGAAACAACCGACCTTTGAAGAAATACAAGAACAACTGAGGGAAGATTGGAAGAATGTGAATTTGGAGGAAGATATATCCTACAAAGATTATGCAGATTTGAGAATGAGATACTCGGGAGGTGGACACAGAGGATATTTTAATGATGATCTTCGAAGGAAGTTGAGTAAAGTAAGCTTGTCTCCATTTGACGGATTTGAATCCATATCTGCACAAGCGTCGGTAATGAAGGCCAATACTTCTAGCTTAATCCCATGCTAGAAGAAGTAATTAAATTTGCGGCATTGCACTTGGAGGGAGTAGCGCATGAATGGTGCCATCATGGCACCATTGAACTGAGGCATGATCAAATAAATACTTATGCAGAATTCACCGAGAGATTGTTTGATGGTAAAGATCCGAAACTCAATTTCAAAGATTGGGCACAATTGAGGCGAACAAGATCGGTCGACCAGTACATTGTGGAATTTCAGAAACTCTCTGTTTTGGTCGCGGACATTTCTAAAAGAAGGCGGATATTGCTCTTCATGGATGGACTAATAGAACCACTGAAAGGTTGGGTAAAGGAGTTCAATCCTGCCACCCTGTTGGAGGCCATTAAGAAGGCATGGAGTATGGCAACATCATTGACATCATCCTCACGAAGATACCCACATTCCAAACCGTCGGTGTTTCTGAGGGACAAAGATAATAAACCTTCGCCCAAGAAGTTGTCGTTAGACGAAGCTACCAGACAGGAGCTTCGAAGGGAGAAACTATGTTTCAACTACAAAGGACCATGGGAACCTGGGCACAGATGCCTTGGGAAAGGAAAGATCCACTACATTGAGGTTGTGTTCGATGATGAGGATGAACAAGAAGACACACCCTCCAAATACAACCAACATCACAATGACACCAACATGGCTAGTTTGAACCATACGAAAAGAATTGCAAATTGGTACGATGCGGGGGAACTATCACCCTGGCCGGTAGCCTAAGGTGCATGATGTTTTGTGTATAGAGAACCCTTCAAACACAAAGAGTTATGGTGATGTTCAATAGCAGAGCCACTCTGAATTTCATAATCTCATCTCTGGTGAAACAAAGAGGTCTACCTATGGAGATGCACACATGATTTCAGGTCAAGGTTGCTGGAGGGATTCTTTTGCCCTGCACACACCTTGTTCCTCAACTAAGTATCACAATGGAAAATTACACGGTGATTGAGGATTTTTTCATAGTGGACTTTGATGACATGGAGGTTATTTTGGGCATATAATGGATGGAGACACTTGATGAATACACTCAGAGTTTCAAACAGGTGGATTTCACTTTTGTTGTCGATGGAAAGAAGGTTGTTCTCTGTGGAATGGCAAATGAGGGTCTGAAGGAAGTTTTTACGCATCGGATGGAGGCAATTTTTTGGCGTAATGACGTTGCTTGGGCTGCACATTGTTTTGTGTTGGAAGAACCTATAAAAGGGCAACAGACACCTCCCTAGGATGATGATCTCCATAATATTTTGAGTAAACATTATAGAGTTTTTATAGACATTCCTTCTGGCATACCACCTCATCAAGGGTTTGAACATACTATCGAGTTGGAAGCAGGAACCAAGCCGATCATAGCCACACTGTACCACCATCCCAAGAAATTCAAAGATGAGATCGAAAAGACGATTTGGGAGTTGCTAGAGAAAGGATGGATCCATCCCAGTTCTAGCCCTTTCGCGTCATCAGTAGTATTGGTCAAAAAGGACGGGATGATGTGCATGTATGTGGACTACCGTGTGATGAACAAAAAGACAATAAAGAATTGGTATCTTATTCCAAGGATAGATGAGTTGCTGGATGAATTGCATGGCATAGTCTACTTTTTGAAAATAGATCTCCGTTTCGGATATCATCAGATCCGCATGAGGGAGGAAGAAGTGGAAAAGACGACCTTTCGTTGTCACTACGGGCATTATGAGTTCCTAGTCATGCCGTTGGAATTAACAAATGCACTTGCTACATTCCAATCATACATTAATCGCATCTTCAACAAACAACTGCATAAGTACTTATTGGTATTTTTTGATGATCTTATTTATAGTAGGATATGGGAGGAGCACCTGAAGCATCTAGATGAAGTCCTAAGGATCATGAAGGAGCAGTCCTTGTTCGCCAAGCAATCCAAGTGTGAATTTGGAATGACATAAATATTGTAGTTGGGGCATGTTGTCAGTAAATATGGAGTTCAAGTTCATCAGGAGAAGATTCAGGCTATCCTTGATTGGCCTCCCCCAAAATCACTCACGGATTCGTGAGGGTTTTTTGGACTGTGCAGTTATTATCAGAGGTTTGTTAAAGGATTCTCTCAACCTAGTGCACCCTTAACGGATTTGACAAGGGGTCTTTCAGTGGAATGAAAAGGCACAACTCACTTTTGATAAGCTGAAGGAGGCAATGAGCACTTGTTGCGTACTTGCATTACCTGATTTCACTCGACCGTTCATTTTGGAGTGCAATGCATCTAGAGGAGGCATTGGCGCAATATTGATGTAAGATAGACACCCCATAGTTTATGAGAGTAGGAAGCTTACGCAAATAGAACGCTTATATTCCATCTATGACAAAGAGATGTTGGCCATCATACATGCACTAACCAAGTTTTGACAATATTTGGTGGATGCCAAGTTTGTTGTTCGTACGGACCACAATAGTTTGAGATATTTTCTGGAGCAATGAGACTTGAACGAGAGGTAACAAAAATGGGTAAGCAAGGTTTAGGCTTTTGATTTTTGACATTGAATATGTGAGAGGAAAGAACAATGTGGTTGCAAATGCCTTGTCCAGGAAACCTGCCATTTTCTCACTAAACCAGATTTCTGTTGACTGGAAGGCACATTTGTTGGTAGAATACTCCAAAAATACATTTGCCTGTGAGCTAACGGATTGCAACACTCAGGTTGATCGGTACAAAGTGGTGCATGACATTATTTACTATAAGAGTCAGATATTTTTAGTGCTAGAATCCAAATTGAAGAAAAAAAATCTTGAAGGAGGTACACGACTCGCCCTGGGCAGGACACTCGGGCTTCCTCAAAACTTACAGAAGTCTCAGGGAGAGGTTTTCATGAAAAGGACTTAACGGTGACGTATTGCAGTATATAAGAGTGTGCAGTCTACCAGAAGAACAAATCCAAACATACTATACCTGTCGAGTTATTGCAACCTCTGCCAATTCCAAAACATAAGTGAGAAAGTATCTGAATGGATTTCATAATTGGACTTCCCAAGGTGAACGAAAAAGACTGTATCTTCATGGTGGTTGATAGATTGACAAAGTACGCACATTTCTTCGCCATCCCCTTAAATTTTCAGGTTGCACAAGTTCTCGATCTATTTTTTAGAGAGGACTTTCGTCTGCATGGGTTACCCCAAAACATTGTCAGTGATCGGGATGGGCGATTCATCAGTGTTTTCTAGATAGAATTGTCACCAAGTACTAGTTACCACCCTCATAAAGACGAACAAATTGAGATTGTGAACAAGTGGCTCAAAGGATACCTTCGGAACTATGTTTCGACACAACAACGGGCGTGGGTCAAATGGATACACCTAGGAGAATATTGTTACAATATCATGTACTACATGTCCATCAGAATGACACTATTCAAAGCTCTATATGGGTACAAACCCCTTTCCTTCATTGACATAGTTCTAGTTGATAGTCATGCATCGAGGGCAAGGGACTAGCTTCAGGAGGGATAGGATATCCTCAGATGCTTGAAGGAAAACTTACAACAGGCACAAAATCAACAGCAAATGTACGCTGACAGACACAGAATGAAGAGGAGTTTTGAAGTAGGAGACTTGGTTTACCTTAGGGTCCAACCATATTGACAATCCTTATTAAAGGAAAAAGAAAAAAAAAATTGAAGCTGCGATTTTATGGCCCCTATCGTGTAGTTCGTCGCATTGGTGAAGTCGCCTACGAGCTGGAATTTTCAGAGGGGAGCCGTATTTATAATGTTTTTCATGTTTCATGCTTGAAGAAGGTCTTAGGGCAGAACGTCACGGTAGCCACAAACCTTTCGCCACTCAATGAAGAAGGAAAGCTCATTCTAGAACCAGTTGAGATCATCGAAGTACGTCAGAAGGCTCTGTGAAACTGCACGGTGAAGGAATATTTGGTGTGTTGGAAACACTTGTCGTTGGACGATGTGACTTGGGAAGGTGAGCACATTCTTCAGCACCTGGCATTGCATTTGCTTGAGGACAAGCAACATTTGGGACGGGAGGACTTTAATGTTCCCGTTATAAAATAAATCATTAATCAAACTATTGTTAATGGGCTGATTGATTTATTATATCTTGGACCCATTTTTGTTTTGTTTCCGTATTTTGTGTTGTCGTCAGCTATCTTTGTACACCCTCGGAAAGTTTTCCCCAATGGGTATTTAAGCATGGCTTGTAGGTAGTCTTTAGGTATGCAATTTGAATTATTTCTTTGTACTGTGAATTCCAGTCGGGATTTTATGTTGTATGCCATTTCGAAAGTGAAAGATCTTCCCTACTTGACTATTCCAGTTTCGATGGGATTCAACCCTCACCCTATTCCGTCATCTGTAACAGTTCACTCTGCTCTGGCAAATCATAGCAATATCTGGTGGCAAATATTATTCGAAGATTATATACGTTCTATCTCCATTTGTGTTTTGGCTTATTTGATGAATTTGGGTCTCTGAGTTATTGTACATCCAAACATTTCTACCCATACACCATTCATTTCTCCCTGCACAAAGTAGTTCATCTTTCTGTGTGCCTATATTGTCCTATTGTACAAAAACATCCCATTCCCCTCATTCCATCAAATGTACGACCTCCCTCAACATTCACTAGCTTCCCCCCCAAGTATATCGTACAACCCTAGTGCCTACCTCACAGTGATCATTGTCACACCGTACGGTCACTGCACCTTGCATCGTACGGCCAAGCAATGTACAACCAAGTCACCCTGCACCATACGACCAAGCCATCCTGCAACGTACAACCTATTACTCCACCATACTTCATCCTACCATCCCATACGCTCTTCCCTCTACTGTTGGTGTACAGTCCTTCCATTCTACCATACTACAACATCTCCCTCTACCTTGTACGACTTGTTTCAGCCTAGCCTCCTCCACTGTACAGACTCCTACCTTCATATATAGACTACCATTTGTGCCTAACCGTTCCTTGTTGTATACGTAGACACTGCATTGCTAGGTGGGTTTATTACAGAGAAATTGTCTCAAGATACCAAACCTCTTGATATGCCAAACCTTTTGATATACTTATTTCCTTTTTACTTGAAATTATGTGGAAAAGTGATTGTGCGTGGAAGAGAAATGCGTGTGGGTGCAGAGTGATATAGGAGAGTCGAGTGGCATTATAAGAAATAGCACATAAAAAGTCTTTTTTTTGAGTGTCATACTTGCTTATAACGGATAGCCCATAGCACATAGGCACAATCTCCCATTTGATAGTGTGATCCCCCTGGCTACATATTTATGGCCAAATGATAGATCACTAAAAGAAGAGAGAACAAGAGTATTGATGTAAGAGATAATAATTGTAAGGAATAATATCTATATTTTCTTTATCACTCCAATTTGAATAACCTCCAAACCTTCAAAGTATCACTTCCTAGAGTTCAAAAGGGTAATCTTGCCGAATGTTGTGTTCAATGCCACTATAGAGGGCCTTAAGGACAATCTTTTTGATGCTGAATACATGCAAATGTTAGTACTTGGCAATAAGTGATGCAAAGTGGTCAGCAAAAGGGTGATTAAGCTCAAACTTCACAAATCCCCTTGTTTTAGGAAGTTCTCTGAATTCCTAAAGCCTTCAAGCCTTCACTTGAACAATCTTCCCTAGCAGTCCTTTAGAACGTTATTCCTCAACACCCTCTAAGGAACCAGTTGACACAACCTTCTAATGGAGTGAAATATGATCCCTATACAATCCAAATGTTCAATTTGGATACACATAAGACTAAATAAGCCCCCCACACTAGGACTTTGTCTTCAAACCTCAATATTCTTCTGTTGGGCTGGTGGCACACAATCTGAAAGAGACCTCAAACTCCAACCTTCTCTTCCACACCAATAGCTCCAACAATGTATTTCAACGCCCCTTAGGACCCCCAAACACCTTTCAAAAACCCAAGGCCTGTAACTCCTCTTAACACTCCTAAAAGCTTGTACAAGGACTCAAGCCCAAATGGCCAGTTTGAACTAGGTCTCCCCAACAAACCCCTAAGAATAGGTGCCCTACTCTAGGTGATGATTTGAAGATGTCTAGCAATTCCTTAAGGATCTACATACCGAATTCCAAGCACTCATTCCACTCTTAATAGTGGTTGCAGAGGTTTTTCCTTTCCCTGCTGGTTAAACACATAGAGATGTTTCTCCTAGTGTTTGCTTGCAAAAATAGCAAACCAACTTGCCCAATCCTGAAAATTTTGAATATCTAAGGGCACTCTCCTAACTTGCATTTGCTTAAGGGCCATTAAATTCCCCTAGTGGAATTGCAAGTTAGAAGCCCATTTCCACGAAACCCTTGCAATTAGGGTTTCACAGGCCAATTAGCACTAAAATTAGTATAACTTGAACAAATGAAGACCAAATCAAATGCATTCAACTCCAAGCAGATTCATCCAACTTGTCCTTTTGCATCTATACTTGACCGTACAGGCTCGTACAACATAGAAAACTCACATAAGTTACATAATTTTAGGGTATTCTTTATTGAATTTGTAACTTCTTTGTACATCTGACATCTCTTTGACTATGGGATGTCTAAATAACCTTATACCAATGGCTATAACTACTATTCAAATGGTTATGGATCTTCCTAACAATTTTGCATTATCTAGAACAACTTTTCAAAAAGTTGTCAAGCAACTTTTGAAATGTTCCTGACACCTTTGCAATTTTTCATATTTGACTTCCTAGACATATCTAATGCCCTAAAGTGAACATATACAACCTTTCTAGGACGAAATCTACCCAAAATCCAATGGGTCAATGTTTCTACTCACATTGAACCTGATGGTGCAATTAGGTCTCTAGGTTTATATGGAACCTTAGAGCCCATTGACCTTACAAATTGGTTCTTATTACATTGGATGATCTAAATGGATTTAAACACCTATCCTACCCTTTGATAATCATGTGATGAGCCAAGAAGGTGCTCGGCATCATACTCCCAGGGCCAATAAAATTGAAGTCTCTTGTGTTGGCAAGTCAACAACCTTGAAACCCATCTTCTCAATAGCTGCCTTCGTCAACCAAGTTGCATCCTCCAAAGGCTTGCCCTTCCACTTTATTAGGTACTTATAGTAGAGTTGTGTTTTGGTTTGTTTGTGCACACTCCTGTCAATGACACATTCTACCTCAGATTGTGTTTGCGTAGAAAGTTCTGGAGCATCTCTTCCTTGTTGCTTTATCAACACTCGCATCGCACAAATTAGGACCTTTATAGGCATACATTTTAGATACATTATAAATATTGGATATATCAATGTTTGGAGGCAAATCAATCTTATATGCATTTGTGCCACACTTTTGAAGGATCTTGAAGGGTCCTATCTTTTTCATCATAAGTTAAGTGTACTTCTCCTTAGGGACACTATATCTCTAGTTTGGAACTATAGATCTCTCTTTTTCTTATCTCTTGATTGTTTATACCTTTTTGTGGTCTTCTCCAATTTGCTCCTCACATCTTGGTGGATGTCTTTCATGACTTTTGCAAAGTCCTCCACTTGAGCACTTCCCCTTTCCAATTCATTTATACCTCTCAACTCTATAACACCCCTAGGGTGTGTCCCATACACAATTTGGAAGGGGTTTTGATCAGTACTCGTATTTACTAAGTCATTATAAGCAAATTCTGCTTGAGGAAGTACAACATCCCAAGTAGCTCCTCGGTCTTTGGTTAGACATCTTAATAGGTTTCTCAAGGACCTATTAATGACTTCAGTTTGCCCATTTGACTGTGTGTGATAGGCTTATGTAAATGAAAGGCTTGTGCCCAATCTTTTCCAAAGGGTTCTCTTGAAGTGCCCTATAAACTTAGGATCTCTATCTGATATTATTGACAAGGGTAAACCATGCAACCTTACTATTTCTTTGAAAAAGATTCCTGTAATATGTGAAGCATCATGGGTTGTTTTGCAAGGAAGAAACTAAGCTTACATCGGTCCAACTCCCTAACGAACGTAGGAAGGTTCCACTTTAGACATTGTATTTGGGTATCTATTCAGAACACATATCTATATTGGTGTTAAGAATAGAAGGTGTCGCATATCGTTAAAGCAGGGAAAGGAACCTGGATAGCTGTTAATAGCTTAGCTACACCGCTAATAGAATAAGCACTCCCTTTCCGGCGCTGGGGCAAAGTCATCTTAGGTACCCCATAGAGACCGACCATGAAGGAAAGTCGGGCACTCCCTTCCATTCGCCTACCCTTGTTCAAAAGCAAAAGGATACCTTTTCCTATACGAGACCTTCGGCCCTTGCTCAAATGCCCCTCCCTTGTTCAGAAGGAGACCTTCATAGCCCTATCCTCTTGCTCAGAAGCCACTTTTGAGAATTTGTCAACAACCACATGCTGTCATAGCCTAACTTTGTCCTTGGAAGTCTTAAAACAAAATCCATGCTTACTTGCCATGGTTTGTCTGGTATTGGCAAAGGGGTATACAAACCTGCATATTTTCTAATATTAGTAGGCATTTTTGACCAATAGTAAAATCTCCTTACCAAGTCTAGTGTCTTGGTAAGCCCAAAATGGTGTGTTAAACCCCCACAATGTTTCTAATTTACTATGTTCTCTCTCATTGATCCTCTTGGGATGCAAAGTTAAGTACCCTTGAAGAGTAATCCTTTCTGTAACACATAGTCTGCAAAATCATTGTGATATTTGTCATTCATCTCCTTGCACACTTGGTATGCCTCCTTGAAATCCTCATCATCCTCATACATTTCCTTCATAGGTCTGATCCCTGTGCTTTCTAACCTCACTTCTTGAATTGCTAAGTTCCTTCTGCTAAGGGCATTTGGAACTTTGTGGCATAGGATACAAAGTCGAGTGCCCTTGAAGAGTAATCCTTCCTATAACGCATAGTTTGCAAAATCATTGTGATATCTGTCTTTCATCTCCTTGCACACTTGGTATGCCTCCTTGAAATCCTCATCATCCTCATACATATCCTTCATAGGACTGATCCCTATGCTTTCCAACATCACCTCTTGAATTGCTAAGTTCCTTCTACTAACGGCATCTGGAACTTTCTTTGCCACACCCTTCTTATGCTTTATGGTGAAAGTGTATGTTTGGAGGTACTAATCCATTTCATGTGTCTATGGCTTAATTTGTCCTATCTATTCAAGAAACTCAATGCATTTTGTCAATATAAACCACAAATTCCTTTGGTAGTAAGTAATGCCTCCATTTTCTTAATGACTATACCATAGCATACATTTCTAGATCATTTGTAGAATACTTTTGTTTTGCTTCTTTAAGCTTTTCACTAAAGAAGGCTATTGGTTTACCTTCTTGGCTTAGGACCCCACCTAATGCCCTATTGTTAGTATCCAATTTAATTGTAAACACCTTATGAAAATCAAGTAAAACCAAAATTGATTTTTCCGCAACTCTCTTTTTCAAATACTTAAAGGATTTATTTGCTTCAGTGGTCCATGCAAACATACATCTCCAACCTCCTTTTATTGTGTCAATCATAGGAGCACAAAAATTGATAAAACCCTTGATGAACTTTCAATAGAAGCTTGCTAAACCATGAAACCCCTTTACCTCACTTGCATTCCTTGGGGTTGGCCACATAAGGATTGCTTCTAGCTTAGATGGATCCATCTTGAGGTTACCCTTAGAGATGACAAACCTAAGAAACACCAACTCCTCCTGCAAGAAGAAACACTTATCCAAGTTGATTTTCAATCCTTCTTCTTGCAACCTTTTCAAAACCAATTCCAAGTGCATTAGATGTTCATCTTTACTTTTGCTAAAAATCAAAATATCATCTAGGTACACAACTACAAAATGATTGATGAAAGGCTTCAACACTTCATTCACGAGTCTCATGAATGTGCTTGGGCCATTTGAAAGGCCAAATGGCATGGCCAATCACTCATAGAGGCCTTTATTAGTCTTGAATGCTGTCTTCCACTCATCTCCTTCCCTAATCCCGATTTGATGGTAGCCACTCTTCAAGTCAATCTTGGAATATACCTTGCCCCTCCTAAACAATCCATCAAATTCTCTATTTTAGGCATAGGGAACTTATACTTGATTGTGATTTTATTTATGGCTTTGGAATTTGTGCATAACCTCCATGTAATGTCCTTCTTGGGAGCCAATGCTATAGGGACAACACAAGGACCAATACTCCTTACGAACCTTTAGGGGCATTTGATAATGTCGATGAATTGTTTTAGGAGTGACAAGGCTCATGTCTTCTTGAATAGACCACTTGAGTCCATTCAAATATCTTGCCAATCTGATGCTTTCATCTTCTACCAGCTTAGACCTTAAGCATAGCTTTTGGAACTCTTTGGTATAAGAGTGCACATCCATATCTTTTTGCCTCAGATTTTGTCTCCTCCTATGCAACTATATTTCATAATCTTCTGGAATGTAGGCTTGCTTAATTTTAGCCACCATTCCTTTCCAAGTGACAATGGGACCTTTTCCTTCCTTTTCCCTCTTTGTTTGAACAAACTTCCACTAGGTTAGAGCAATACCTGTTAACCTTGACTTTGCCACCTTGACTTTTTGAGCATCAGAGACACCATCACATTCAAAATGGTTCTCCATTCCTTAAATCCAATCCATTCCATGATGAGGTTTGGATCCATCTTGCCACTGAAGAGAGGAATGCCTTCCAAGGCTTTGCTATTTATTGCCTTTATTGCCTTCAAGAAAGGCTCTTTTGGTAGAATAGGGTCTAGTGTTGGAGTTTCTTCTTCCAACTCAATTTCTTTCTCTTTGGCTACTTTCTTTTCTTTCTGCTCTATCTTGTCCTTGACTTTATCTGCCATGTCTTGGACCTCGCTCAAAAACTGTTCAAATTGTGCCAATCTTTCTCTCAAAGACCTGTTGTCTTCCTCTTTCTCTTCTACCTTCTTTTCTTGTTCTTCGACCTTCTTGGCCAATTTGGCATTGGTCACCAATGTGCTGGAACCACTGGATTCACTAGGTGACAACATCCACCTTGCTTTGCACTGGCTTTTTCCCACACCTAGCTAGACTCTGATAACAATCTGATGGGGAGGCTAGGATAGATTAGCTAGTCTATGCTCCTGATTCTCAACTAGGATCTTAGTGTTCTCTTGACACCTTTGAAGGTCTATAGGATTCCCCTCTCCTCAAAGTATCCCCTGACCTAGCCTAACCTCACCACCAAGTATAGTTTAATCTTCTTACAGCCTACTAGGCACTTCTTCCAAGCCTTATCCCTTCCATAGGCTCATAAGGGCCTCTCAAGCTTCTAACTCCTTTCCACACTCTAGCAGAGGATTTGGTGAGTTCCAAGGTGGTTTTGGGTCATTTGACACTTCTGCAATTTATTAGCAAGATAGGGCTTTCACCCGATTGTAGGGTTTCTTCACAAACAGGGCTACTAGAAGAGCCCCAATTAGGCCTCCCTTTGGTTTTGTAGGGCCTTTAACACCTTTCCTTCAAGTATTTAAAACACCTGATCTAAAGAACATTTGCTACAAATGACCCATTCTCAAGGATTTTTGGGGTCTCAGCCTGTCAATAGGCCGTACAACATTTTGGTCAAATATGAGGTTTTTAAGGGTTTCTTGGGCTCCTTGCTGTCCTCCTCTTCAACAACACTTTCCAAGGCTATTCAAAACCTCTCCTCCACAACATCACATCTCCTAACACCCTTCTTGACTCCCTCCGCAGGATTTGTCATGAAATCCACTCCTCTGTCTATTAGAGCTCTTTTGCTGCTGTCTGCTCCTAGCCGGCCTCTGCTGTATCCGCCTAGGGCAATGTCAAATAAAGATTTGAACACACATTGAAGGGACCTGCATTCATATACAAACAAGGTAGGGTCTGTACTTTAAGAATCCAAGGTTCCATGGCATTCCCACAGTGGAAACTAAAGTCACAGCCCTACTTGTACATGGCTCTCCAAACTGGCAGAGAAGAGCTTAAAACAAGGAAATGAACTAACTGTGAATTAAATCTTGAAGAACTACTCCTAACTCACACAAATGAAAGAATAGTTACTATAAACAACACTCTATCCCTAAAATGCACACACTTCCTTCTATTTGCTTCAAAACTTAACTAAATAACAGTCACTGTCACACAATTCAGTGGTTCAAACTGCTTTTTCCGTACAGTCACCATACAAAACAATGACAACAACCCTTGATTCCGGGTTCCTCATGACTTTAGTAGTCTTCTCCTTGGGGTGAGTGTTTAGTTAGTGCTTTTTAGCGTCTTAGCATGGTTAGGCAACAAAAAGAGAAAAGTTGCTGAGCAACTTTTGAAAAGTTGCTAGCAACTTTTGAGCAACTTTTTGTTCCTTGAGTAACTTTTGCTCACACATTGCCAATGACCATTTTAGGTCCTCCTAAAGCACAAATGTGCTCAAATCTCAACCAAACACCTATCCCTAGACTTCTAACTCATAGCAAATCAATGAACTCAGGATGATAACATTCACTGAGGCATTGTGCCACTTACAAGGAAAACCCACCTAAACTTCTGGGACCTAGACTAGTCCTAGACACAGAAAATGAGCTTTATGCTCTTATTTTACTTACATACTTCTTGAAAAATGTTCAACACAACAAAGATGTGATGTTGGGAGCCCTTGGAAGGGTGCTCCTACACCATCTACCACCAAACTTGCCCCTACTATTTGATCTTCTTCCCCTATAACTACCTATGTAACTTGTTTCTCCTTCTTGGCTTTCTTGATTATTAGTCTCTCCTTGACATCTATTAGAAGGACCTCTCCCATCATGATAGGAGCTTAATTTGTACATCAGGATGGACATTTATGTGCGATATATCTTGACTAATTGGTGAACACCCCGAGGGGTCTTCGTACTAAGACAACCTTCTACATCGAGAAGTTTATTGATATACATGATGACATCATGGTTCATCATTTGTACCTTTGTCAACGTTGGATACATTTACTCCACATCTCCTTGGGCTCTTTCTAGGTGGACTATGTATTATCCCTAACCGGATATTTACTGATTTCTCTTTTCAGAAATAAAACATTGCAAATAGCTTTCAGCACAATCAAGAACCAATAGAAATTCCAATAGAGATTTAGTTAACTTTTCTTAGATATAACATTCAAGCTCAGATATAGGCAAAATGGAATACAATGTTATAATGAAACCCCAATAATTCTCCACAAGAATATAACCCCTTATTTCCAAAATAACATTCAAGATTTGAGCATATAATAATGCATTACAAACCAGTAATATTAAACCAACCAACTCTTATAACTCCTTAAGATACGTTATTGCATTATACAACAGCAATACAATAACCAGTACACAAACCCAATCTTAAATACAGATTGGAAATACTAGAATAAGAACCTGTATGTGCGAATGAAACACTTGAACTGATGTTTCCCGGGACAATGGGTTTGTGTCCACTGTCTGCTAGCTTGAGAGGCTATGTCCTCAAACTAGCTGAAAGCTGAAGCTTTTTGAAAAACTCTCACAAGAGAGAAAACTGAATTGAATCATAAAATCAAGCATTCCCAACAATGAGCCCCTTGCCTCGTTTAATACACAAGCCAAGACTCTTCGGCTCCTCTTTGGCTTTCGTTTTATTCCCTTGTGACTGTTCAACTTTCTTAAGGCAGTTCGTCTTGTTCCTCCTTGACCCTTTGTCCTTCGTATAACATTAAATTGACCTTTTAATATTTTGTGTCTATGTCTCCGATTCAATTTTAATATTATATAGAATAAGACTTCAATATTTCTGATTTCCCAAAAGGGAGCATTACAAATCTCCCCTCCTTAAAATTGCTTGCCCTCAAGCAATCAGTACCAGGATCCCATACGAGTTTGCAGGCAGCCTTGTAGTCCAAACAAAAAGTAGTTCCGTCCACACTGCGAGGTCAGATGACTCTCTGCAATCTGTCTCTCAACCGGATCCCTGGATCCCATATAACTCTCTGGAAAAACTCAACACCTGTAAACTGATCAACATTGATCATCACCATATTCAACCTCAAACTGAACAGGACCATAATAAAATCCTCATCCAACCATAGATACAATCTGCCAACACCTGGATCCCAAACTCTGTTACATTGCCTTGCTGCTATGATGAGATAGAAATATATCCAGGGTCCATTTATAATCCACTAGGATGTGAAGACCTGACCTAAATGGATGATGTAAGAAATGAGCTGCTCAGAAGCTGAAACCACAATTCCATGGACATCAAAATTCATACTATCGCCATATACTTGCAGAATTCCCAAGCGCATAGGTACTATGAATATAAATGATGTTGAGAATCTAACTACAAACCTCACATAAATACTCCACCAAGAACTGTTTAGAGGTTGATGAAGAAAATTCACCCAACTCTCGAATGGGGTGAAATCGGAAAATATGTTGGGGCTGATCAAACGATAAGCAACAGAAGTTGATTCATCATTCCTATGATGAGATCCGGATTCATTGCTAGGATTTGAGCAAGGATCCCAAAGTCTGAAATCAAACTCTTCCTCTTCATGGCAAGTAAGAGATGATCCCTTATTTAACACAAAAAGAGGATTGCCGAACGTCCAATCTGCAACAACTTCAAACAAAGGGTTGTCAACAAGCTAAAAGTGTTATGAAGTTTTGCTACTTAACCGTTTGGGGCAGCTATCCAAGTCATACATCTGCTGAATGCTCTCAAGTTTGTCAATGACTTCTTGGAAGAACTCCTACCTCATTCTATTCTCATGTTCCCGAGAGTGTTCCATGAGCTTGATTTGATTTGCTTGATTTGATTTTCTGCTTTGTGTAGAGAAAATTGAGTTTTTTCCAGTGCCTCCTGAACATACTTAAACATCTTGTTGGGATCCTCAATCTTATCCTTTTCCCTATTAGACCGTGCTGCATAAATCTCAGCAACCTTAAGAATATAATCCCTGTCGGACAACAGATATAAGTAATTTGATTTCATAGTCTCGAGGGCTGTTTTGATTTCTGTAAATCAACCACATGCCAGTCACCTTCCCCTTCCCTTCCGACCATCCTATAGAGCTCCTCAACCAACTCGTGGGTACTGTCATATTGCACCAAAGATGCCATAACCATGTCTTTACTAAGCTTTAGTTGATTTTGTAAGGCATGTGTTCCATTCTCTCCCTGCTGAAATTGTTCATTGTCTTGCAGTGTCATCTTAGGTTGTTCCTCTAAATTCATATTCTGAGTATTCTGAGTATCATGAGAATATGGTTCATGATAACAAGGTCCCAAACTGTTATTGCCTTGCGTGCAACCTACTTCATTATTCTGCTTGACAAGGCTCACCTCCAAGTCACCAACGAAGAAACCTGCACCTTGTGTAACTTCTTCCACGTGATTGCGAGAAGGCTGCAAATCACTGGTAGTTGTCTGCTCTTCTATTTCAAGACCATCCAAATGATAATTCTGGTCTATCGAAAATTCTTCGTACAACCTTGCGTGCTGTTCGTTTGCAAAGAGATCCTGGACCAACTCCAAATACCTTCTTTTTGCCATACTGGTCCTATTTTGCTGCTTGAGATAAAAATCCATATAATCATTGAATGATGGATCATTCTGAATTTGGTTAGGGAGTCTTTTGTACTCTTTATAAATGTCGAGTGTTTCTGCTGTTATATCAGATTCAGAATTCTAAACTAACTACTCATGTGGCTTCATCGTACCTTTCCTGATCTTATCCAAATCTTTTCCCATTGCTGAAAGTTGTTATCCCGCTTATAGTCTAAACTGGAATATTCTGAAATAGCAGCATTCTTGACGTGCAAAAAGGTAGGTAAGGTTACACGTCTTTTGACTTCCTGTCTAGATCCTTGTATTAAGAGATAGATCCGCCTTGATTTTTCAATTGCAAATTCTTCTAGAATTCTTGAAGATGTGTGACTACTGCAATAAGCTTCTTATCACTGCTGCTCATTCTAATTCTTGTTTCCTCCTCAAATGCCGTTATTGTTGGTGGGTGTTGATGGTGGAAATCTGACTGTGTTGTAAGTGCATGCCCAACATCAACTTCTCGACACTTAGACACCATACCCTTTTACCACTATGGAGTCTTCTCAGCCCAATTTCAATCAAACTCTTCACAATTTCTAGATTTCAATCGTTTACAACTCTACTGGTTGTACGTGTCTTGAAGAACGACAAGGTCATCTTCTCAATGTCATGCACTAATCCGAGAGCTACTGTTAAGATACCTAGATGTTTGGTAATTTCCTAAGTTACTGGACTCTATTCCTGCTATCAACCTTACCCTTTTGCTACTGACATGAAGATATTCACCTGCGATATCTACTATGGGGAGGGACTAAGTTGCCATTCAGCTACTCCATCTGCTACATAATCTGCTACTTGCGATTCAATCATTAGAAAAATGCTGACATAGCATTACTGAATAATGCAAAATGTATTCCTCCAATCGAATTACCTAAAGTAGTAAGTTGCAACAAAATTCTTTGGAGAGAATCAAACTTCTATTATGATATTGTATGATCGAAAAACCCAATGTCACCTGCTGGAGCAGTTATACTTGCAGGCAATCTAGTGTGGCTGGCTGTAGACGCAGTTGTAACCTTTGTAGCAATCTGAAAACAAATTCCTTCTATTGATTGTGCTGCCTGAATCTATGCTCCCACTCACCTTAAATCTGCAATTCGCAACTTCTTTCAATATGTCTTCAAACTCTGTTAAACTGATTGTCGAAGCATAATGTGAATCCTAAATTTTGAAGCTCATATGCAACCTTTGATTGAAAACATTTAGATCTGTGAAGGCTTCCGTAAGTGGTAGGCAACAACCTGAATAAAACACCGATCTTGCAAATGCGAGCCCCAAACTAATATAATAGAAGTAATTTATCGGTCGTAGTGGTGGCCCAAACAATTCCCACCTTCTTGGCTCGAATTGAATTAGGTGGATAACGCTTTTGCTAGGAACCACATGTTACTTTGGACGCACGAATTTCCTGGGATATAACTTATTTGGCTTGAATATTTGTCCCTTTCCACAATCCCATAAAAGGTGACCTCCTTTGAACGTGATGATCAACGACACTTTCCAAGTGTTGCTTGCTTCAATACTTATCGTTTTAAATTCTGGAATCCGAAATATATAATCATTAAAGATTATTGGGTCGTCTGTTCTTCCCTCCAAGAAGACTATAAATTCTAAGCATTACTAAATTCCCTTGGGGTCGTCTGTCCTGAGGGAGGTTACCTCAGCAAAACGTCAGAGATAATTGCAAAATCGTCCTTTTACTTGCCGTGACAGTCATGCACTAATCACCGGGATTGACAAAATCATTATATTCTTCTGAAACTTCAATAAGTGGTGTAACGACTTATTTGCTTCCTTTGGCCTTCGAAACCGCCATCTACTTGGGGTCACGGGCTAGCTCATACATGGTCGTTACCTTTTCAATATCACTAGCATCCTGTGATGATAATGCCAACATTGGACGTTTTGATTTCCACATCTAACTTATTTTGAGAAGACTACTGCTGTAGATTGTATTAAAAAATGTTCTCTGCTAATGTTCTCTAACTCCAATGTGCAGATAAGAATTTAAGATGATTACTCAGGGCCAATATCCAAGGTGTGAAGTTGGACTATGCTCAAAACCCTTTTGCTTCTGTTACAGATTCTTCTCCATTTGGAATTTTCATCTGCACAATTTCCTTATTTATTCTAAAACATGTTTCATCACTTGTTGAAGAATCGTGCATGCCATTTGAAGCTTGTTGAACATCAACTATAGATAGCAGCGTTTTTGTTGTGAACTGTTCAATATTTTGTGAAATGTAGTCAAGAGAATAAAGCTTATTAGGTACGAGACATATAGCCTTTGCACGTACTTCGTCCAGATCATGTACTGCATATTGCAACACAATATTTAAGCAGGCCTTCCTTGTGAGTGGTCGTAGTAAAATTAGGCTCCAAACAACACCTAGTCCTTGGGTAACCCGATCCCCATTAACCACTTCCTTTCCATGATGATAGGATGTATCTGGATTAGAGAGGCCTTCTAGTAACGTCAAAGCCAATTCAGGCAAAAAAGGTGCTTCACCCAGCAATTTGCTCAACAATTTGTGGGAAGGTGGCAGAGAATCCCGTAGAGCTTGAGCCATAGCAAGAAGAAACCTTTCATAAACTGTTGAAGCAACTTCAGATGAAAGGAGATCCTTTGGTTGGGAAACAATCTGTTCGTAAAGATGATAGAGAACATGCAACGTGAGATCATGCCCCTATACTTCTATTATTCCAGAAATCTCTCCATCTGGTAAGAGAAAAGACTGAGGAAATTTTTTGGTAAAACCCTTTTAATGCTCTGCTTATATCCAACAGGACGGTAGGTTTGAGGCTCTGATACCACTGTATTATCCCTAACCGGATATTCACTGATTTCTCTTTTCAGAAATAAAACATTGCAGATAGTTTTCAACACAATCGAGAACCAATAGAAATTCCAATAGAGATATAGTTAACTTTTCTCAGATATAACATTCAAGCTCAGATATAGGCAAAATGGAATACAATGTTATAATAAAACCCCAAGAATTCTCCACAAGAATATAACCCATTATTTCCGAAATAACATTCAAGATTCGAGCATATAATAATGTGTTACAAACCAGTTTGATTAAACCATCCAACTCTTATAACTCCTTAAGATACGTTATTGCATTATACAACAGCAATACAATAACCAGTACAAAAACCCAATCTTAATTACAGATTAACAGTCAGATTGGAAATACTAGAATAAGAACCTGTAAGCGCGAATGAAACAACTGAACTGATGTTTCCCGGGACAATGGGTTTGCGTCCACTGTCTGCCATCACGATGGGCTACGTGCTCAAACTAGCTGAAAGCTGAAGCTTTCTAAAAAACTCTTACAAGAGAGAAAACTGAACTAAATCATAAAATCAAGCATGCTCAACAATGAGTCCCTTTTCCCATTTAATACACAAACCAAGACTCTTCAACTCCTCTCTAGCTTTCATCTTGTTCCCTTGTGGCTTTTCAACTTCCTTAAGGCATTTCGTCTTGTTCCTGCTTGACCCTTTGTCCTTCGTATAACATTAAATTGACCTTTTAATATCTTGAGTCTATGTCTCAGAGTCAATTTTAATATTATATAGAATAAGACTTCAATATTTCTAATGTCCAAAAAGGGAACATTACAAACTAATATCTGCTCCACATCCAAACGTACCATTATATTGATAGAGAGGACCAAATCTGCCAACTTTGTGACATGGGGAAGGCTGAGATGGATACACACTTCACTTTCTGTTGGCCCATATGCTATGAGATCAGAGGGAGGTTCTACTGCTTATTTAGGGAGACTGAGTTTCTCCCCTCCTTTTTGAGATACAAAGATCAATGGTGTCTTGTGCTTTATCTTTAGGAGGCCATGAGACTTCGGTATCACTCCCTACAACATTAGATCCCTTTGAGACAGAAACCCTACCGATTCATAACCTCCTTTTTCACGTTTGTCTCCCATGCTTGTGGGAACTATGTGGTCGCTTGGTCCCCCCGCTGGACCTATTAGGTCTGTGAGGGCTTGTAGATGTTACACATGACACTAGTATTGTCCTTCCAGTGGAGATGGCTCCAGGCTTCCTCTTGCCTCAGAGCATACCTTTGGTTGTAGATTTCTTGTTGCCTTATCGGAGCAGCTAACTTGCTGTTTGCTTCTGCTTCTTGTTTTGGTTTTCTTGTTCTTTTTTTGTGGGTACTGTTTGGTATTCCCGTTGTTGGCTGGCCTTGTGCTGTGTGTTAGTAGTTCTCTGGCCTTTCTTTGTGGTATATTGTTGGACATTAAACAAAAACTTGTATCAACTTCCAGGAGTGTAGACACAAATGGGTTTGAGGGGAGGCAATTATAAGCTATACAAGGTGTTAGATATGAAAAAAAACCCAATGATAGAGGGTGTACGGGGTTGTCCTATACAAAGATTACTCTGCTTTCTTCAATCTCTTTTCGCATTCAGCCCAACACAAGTATCATTTTGCCCAGAAATGTTTATAAGAGAAAATGAGAAAAGAGAGAAGGAAGAGAGCAAAATTCTGTGTATTTGATGAAATGATGTGTTAGGGGTTTTTGGATGTTACGAAAAGTCAAAAAAATCTTTTTTAATTGTCATTTTTTGGCACTCAACACCTTTGTGTATGCCCACGGTATGTACTTTGGGTGTACTTAGCCGCACCCATAGGTGACCTTGTACCTAGAAGTACCCAACACGTGTGCAAGAGACCTTAAGGGTTTACCTTGTAACTTAGTACATAAATGCATATAATATATAAAATGTATGTATATATGCATATATCTATATATATATATTCATGCATGTATATATATTATATGCAGGTATTGTTGTATTATATACGTGTATACAAACATACATACATATATATAGATGTACATGTATACAATATTACATACATACATACATGTATGTATATGTATATACATATGCATGTACTTACATATATGTACGCAAATGTAGATACATGTACTTATATATATGTATAGACAAGTCCATACATGTTTATGCATATGAATATATGTATATAGATATGATATATGTATAGATCTATATATATGTATATTTATATATCTATATATATATATACAAACATACATACATACATTTATATGTATATACATATACATGTACTTACATATATGCTAAGTCACAAGGTTGTTCAAGTTTGAATTCGACAACCATGATGTTCGGATGAAGTTCATCAAGGTCCAAAAAAATCGAAAACATTCGACATAAAATTTGCCTTGTAATTTTCATATATATATATATATAAATTAATATAATAATAAATAAATAAATAATAATATATAAATATACAGAATATTAACATTTTACAATTAAAAAAACATAAAATATACAAAAAATGTTTTAATATTAATAAAGTAATAAAAATTTATATTGAAATAAAGTTATAAAATACTAAAACCTAAAAATAATGACTATCTTTGGTAATCACCGTTACCGCTGGAAAATTGTCAGGACATATATCGTGAGAGATGGTTGGGAAAATCATGAGGACATACAATGTGAGAGATGGTTGGGAGTAATTTCTGGCGAAGTTGATTTTGTGAATCAATCCAAATCCAATTGTCAGAGGAGTTTTCACTTGTTTTTGTCATTCTTTTGCAGATGTCGTATATACTTGGCTAAAGCCACGGTGAAAGATATCAGAGCAAAGACTAGATGCTGAAAACCCAAATATTTCTTTGAAAACAATCACCAAACTGCTGTCATACGAATTTTAAGCCAAACTTGAGTGATTTGTTTTTGGTTTTTATGGGTTCACCGAATTTTGAACCAAAAGCTGAAAATTTGGTGAACACTATGATTAAGCATAGATGCATGCATATGTACATGCATGTAATTATATATATGTATACACATGTACATACATATTTATGCATATAAATATATGTATATAGATATGATATGTGTATACATATGTATATATACGTGTGTGTGTGCATTTTCCCTACCTGATTCCAATTTCCTTACCATATTAGCAGTTTAGCCAACATTTTAAACTTACATAATCAACAAACTCCACTTAGTCGGTATAGTGGACAAGGGCAACCACTAGTGAGAACTACTACGAATTAAATGTTAAAAGGTCACATAATTACATCATCATTTCACAAGATGAGTCTTCATGAACTTATTTCTTTGTCCCTTTCTTAATATATGCATACATTGATAATGTTTCTTCTTCTGGCATGAAATGAGATGATTGCAGTACAAAGTTATCTCTAAAGCCCAAGGCATTTTTGACTTATTTTATTCGTTAATGCGATCTCTGATCACTTACCTCACCATCCTAGGCTTGTTGCTTTTGAATTTTAAAAATGATCATCTTATTGTCCAAATGAGGAGGGAGTGCATAATATTAGTGTTTGATGTATTGACTAACTCATATGAAAATGAATTGTTTATTGTGTTAATTGAATGCAAGGTATTGGGAGGTAAGAAAATATCTAATCTTTGATCTTATGTTAAATATAGTGCAAGGTGACATCATGACAAATTTTATGTGTACAATTCATGTTCTTTTTATGACTTCCCTAAGGGTCACATTTGTTGTCGAATAAGCCACATATTCTGCATGTCGTTTCTAATTAAGTTTGTTTTCTACCATCCAACATTTGTTTATGCATGCTTCAAATATTCATCATGACTTAGGTTCTTCAGCCATTTTGGTTGGTAAAATGCAATAGTGATAATTTGGAAATGTGCAGAAACATTCACTGTTAGAGATGCCTTTTCACCTGGCTTTTTTAAAGAGGGGTAAACACTTTGACCTGGAGCTATGAACCGGTGATGTCAGAAATGAGGGACCTTATCTTTATTAAAACATTCAACATTAGCACTTTAGCAAGGTTTGAACTTTTCTGTTAAGAACAAGAGCACCACAACTTAACAATCACGGCCACTGCCTTTTCACCTGCCTTACTGTCAAGATCTGTTTAGAATCTCTTTGATTGGGAATGTAGTGAAGCCACAAGTAGTTGTGCATCTTCAATAATTGGTAGCAAATTGCCAAATTCACATCATTCTTTTGCCTAGAAATTAGTGCACACAGCTTAGGCAATGCTTTAGCATTTCCAGCAATTACTTTTGCTACAGTAATAGGTTGTATCTTTTCATTTGTTCAGAAGCAGTTGTGCTTTCTATACAGTATAGAATATGGGATATGTTATTCCCTATATTTGCTGCCACAGATGGTCTAGAAGATAAACAGTCAAAACTTAAAATTTTAAGTGATAGCATCTAGCAATTCTTACCTTAATAGTTGACTTGGAAGTATCTTGAACAAAATTATCATCGATTTAAAGTGCACTTCTATCTGAACAAAGATTTGACTTCACAAGTTTCGAATTCAGGATATATGTCTTAATATTTGCTTGTATTCAATGTACTATTTTTTTAGTAAACTACGGTGAAACACTGTTTCATTTTGAAGTATGTTCCTATAAATGCTATAAAACTAACTAATTGTGTTGTCTGGTCTTTATGACCATTAAATTCTTGCAATTGTACCATTCTTCGAAGTAGAATTGAAGGATCAACCGCAGTAGAGATTTCTGCTGGCCTTCATTGGTATTTGAAATATTGGTGTGGAGCTCATATATCATGGGACAAGACTGGTGGCGTTCAGTTAGCTTCAGTTCCTCAACCTGGGTCATTGCCATCTGTTCAGAGAGGTGGCATCAGGGTTCAACGGGCAACTTCATGGAACTATTACCAAAATGTGGTTACTTCAAGTTGTGAGTATTGAGTTTCTAAGGAAGGCGTTACTGTCATAGTTCAGTTTGGTTGTATGCATTTACTCACATTCTCATACCTTGCTTGTTTTTGTAATGTTCCCCTTTACAATCTGTCAAAACTTTGGTTAAATTCTTATAATCTCAACTGCATGACACAATTCTTTAACTCTTAATTATACTTACATTTATTATTTCCTTAAACGAGTGAGAGGAATAATGATAATAATGTTAAGGAAACATGTATGAATGCCAATGCTATGTAAGAATGATCTTGCCAATAATTCTGTTAGGGCTCTTAATTCATTATGAGAATACTTGACATGACATGGAGAAGAACTTTGATCAATTATATAAAACAGAATATATATTTACATTTGTCCCAATTATATAATTGCTTGTGTGAAAAGTTATGCAATGGTAACTCCCTTCACTTTCACTGTGTTTCACACATCAACTTGGAATTTCACTTGGTTGAGGTATTATGTAATGTTCCCACCTTGATTAAATATGCAAGCCTGTACTAAGTCTGGTCTGCTATCTCAATTCTGCAACCATTAAATCTGGTTCAGAATATCCTTTAGGACTGTGTTGTTTGATTTGTATCTTAATTGAATTGATTATTTAGTTACTTCTTCATTAATTATGTTCTTTTAATATTTATATATTATCTTTCTGTAAATAAGAATCAGGCTGACTGTGATATATCTTTGTCTTGATATAATTTCCAAACTGATGTATATGCTTCACATTGATAGGGTATACTTTAAAATGCTATGTTATATGTTCTACGCTATCTTTCTGGTTTCCATAATTCTTAGTGTAACTCCCTTGTGCGAATAATCTTGTTAGATATGTCTTTTGGTGAGTGGCTTACTATGAGTGCTAAGTGTGCTCTTTTTGAATGCCAAGTGGATCATTTTTCGTTTTGGTCATATTCCCCCTTTCATGCTTTGGTAGATACCCTTCCTGTTTGATATGGATAAATAGTTACAGGCTAATTCTTTGTGAAATGATGGTTTACCAGTTCTATGATGACCCTATGCATATCTCCTATGCTCCTTATTGATGAGTGAAAACTGTCTTAATGTGTCGTGTGTTCGTTCCCTTGGGCTCAACTTATAAGATCTGATGCTAACATTAAAATGCTGGTTGTCCTCTTCTTTTATTTCTCTTTTTCGATTCCCATATCAGTGACTTCTACAACTTATAAAATCTGATGCTAACTTTAAAACACTGGTTGTCCTCTTCTTTTATTTCTCTTTTTTCAATTCCCATATCAGTGACTTCTATTCCCAAACTATTGGCAGTTTTAGTAACACTATAAAAAATTGAATAGAGTAATATATTCATGCCCCACTTGATTCAATATGAATTATTAAATATAGCCATCTCCAAACTGAGCGGGTGACAATCGAATGGATACATTCTTTCTTTATTGATTTATATTATTTTATCACAGTATTTTTTTTGGTTTTAATGATCTACAAATCATGTCTAAAATGCCCTTGTTAGTCTTACAACAATGTCACGGTTAATGATCGTTGTTTGCTATTACTCACGGTAGGTAGCATGAGTAACTTAAATTATATTTTCAAATTTCAATACATAGGTTGAGTAGATATTTGCAATCTCTAACATTTCCTTTATATTAAATAATTTAATAACATAATTTGTTTGATTTTATATTAACATTATAAAAATTTATATTTGTATATTGTTAATAATATATCTTGTTAATTTTTATTATATAAATAATATATTATTATATTATATTATTATACTAATATTATTTTAATGTGTTCATTTGTTTATTATTTTAATTTATTATTCAATTATATTTAGAATAGGGGACATGACAGTTTGTCCTTCCCCAAAATCGCTTGTTCTCAATCAATGTGAACCTTTGGTATGAGGGGTTTCCTAATGTATAACTATGATATCAAGTCCACAAAACCTGAAATTAAATTTTGAACTGCACTAGATATAATTATCAAATCCTAAGATTGTAATATTCAATTTAAATTACTATGAATCTTATCTTGATTTGCAGTAGAACTTCTCTTTTGTTAGAAGTTGTTCTACTCCTAGATGAATGAGCCTTCAAGAATATAGAATTTCCACCTTAGTTTCTTTCTAGGGTTTTCAACGTTCATTAAGAATGTGTCATGCCCCCTTTTCTAGCTAGTGAGTTTTGTTGTGCCATTAGCCCGTTGTGCCTTGGCCCCATGGACAAATCAGGGTTTCTATATAATTAGAGCAATTTTTGGCCTAAGAGATTTAGTTGCAGGCTACTTGGGGTTGTTTCAGTGGGGTTTCTAAACACTTAGTATTTTTAGTAAGTCAACAAGCTCAATATTCTTGGCATTTCTGGATTGGATTAGGAGCATCTTGTCGAGACCTTTTCGGCGAGCTAGTACACTTGCATATCCGAGTCCAGCTGATTATTTTAATGCCTTGAGGTTGATCCGATTTATTATAAAGTGACTTTATATCTTAATTTCATATTGTTGATGTCACTTCATCATCTATGGACACTTTATTTCTTTAAGTGGGGGGAAAGTATTTGTAGATGGGAATTACAAAAAATAAAGTACTTTAACTAGTTGTTAGGAAAAGTCATGTACCAAGAATGGCAATGGCTAGCTCTTGTAACCAACCCGAGCCCTATATATAGGAATCTAAGAGAATGGGAAGCGATATGGTAATTTTGTGTAATATCCCCTCTCCCAAGATAATTATATATATAATTATATTAAATTATGATTTTAAACTATAGTTAAATATAATATAATTGATTGATTAATTAATCCTAATAAAATAGTAAAAATATAATTATAGTAAAAATCATATAAATTGTTATTAAGTATATTATAAATATTATAAAGAATGAAAACTTAACAATATAAATGAGTATTATTTTCTCTCTCATGGAAAAATTAATAAAAAAATCTATAACTAAATATGATATATTATAACAATATGTGAATAATATATATTATTTAGTTAAGTAAAGATAATGATGGATCTTGTAGAGACATGAAACAATATATAAATCATGCGAAGGGAAAAAGGGGGCAGACTAAGCAAGAGGAGTTCAGTCACATCTATAGAAGAATATATATTATTGAAGCATGATGAGACTACAAAAAATGAAGTCCATGTTGGATGAAGGGGAATTGAGAGAAAGGAAACTAGTGCGAGGACATTATATGAGAAGTAAGATGGAAACACATCGACATGATCAAAGGGCACTTGTCCATCAAACAACGTCTTACAGAATGAAAAGATGGTCACATAATAAGTAGTATGAAAGAGTGGTAGAGGAGCAGTCAGACTAAAAAAAAATGGAAGATCAAGACGCCAAGGTGACACGCAAGGTATAAGACACTCGGCAGAGGGTATCGAACAGGAGGCAGCAAGAAATAAATATAAAATTAAGAGCACATGCAGAGGGATCAGCAGGAGAGCAATATAGTTTGCATATAAATACAAATAATGAGTATTACAATCTGCGGTAATATTGAATAAATATTACAATACTCGAAACGTACTGTGAGCACTGGCGCACACCAATTGGAAATATAAATTCCTACGTGTGGATAGTGTACCACTGTGTGTAGACAGTATATTAGTTATGTGTTTTCCTCTTGATACTATATGATTAGATACAGATGCATAGTACATACACGAGGGAATTTCAGATTATATACAGGGATCAAAACCAGAAATGAATATTTAAAGAGTCTCGTGGATAATACCAAGAAGATATTAAAAACATATTGGAGCAGGTGTATAGCTGAGATGTAGCAGAATTATGGAAACATTTCAAGAAAGGAATTCATTGAGATTATGCCTTCAACTAAGTTGACTGAGCAGCATGAAAGGAGATACCAAACAATAATATATGATATATAGTTAAATAAGTTGACTAAGCAGTGTAAAAGTGATTACAGTCACATGGCAGTGACATATAAGCGAGCACAAAAGTTACAAAAGACACATACCAGTAATGATAAGGAATAAGGAAAATTGGGTAAATAGTGATAAGGTAAAGACTAGTATGACAGAGATAGAACTTCCATAAATTAAATCTGTTATTAAAGAGAAGATTAAGAATACTAAGATGAAGACCACAGATGAGATAAATTTAAGAGATTTAGAGAATAATCAGAGGTCTATTATCTTATGTTCAATATTTCTTAGGTAGCATGAGATACGAATTTACAAATTTTATACTAATCAAGTAATCTTGGTAAAGGACATCTGTTATAGATTTCGAGTTTCTCTAATAGAGAACTCAAGGTCTAGAGGGCATTCTATGTCGAATGTTGGATTTCCAAATTGGGATTCATAGAGGGATTTGTAGAGGATCCATTAGAGACAATATATATTGTAGTGGTCAAACATATGCATATGTCAGAGATAAGAGACTTGGAAGAGGTGGGATCTCTACCAAGTAGTGTTTATAGAGATCCTAGAGAGGCCTAAAGGAGAAGCTCTTTCTATGACAATTACCTAATCGAGACGTAGTTCTCACTAGAGGGTTAGGTGATTGGAGAAAGGATCTCTCCCGAAGGATTAGGAAGGGTAGTTTGGGTAGCATTTAGATCAGTATTACTTAAATCTAATGTTGTTAATATGTTTTACATACAATTTTCAATATTGTATTGACAAATGGTTGTAGGTTACAACTTTCAAACCTAATTGGAAACCGGGGACGTTACATTTTGGATATCATTGGTATTGGTAATGTAAACGCTTTGGTACAATCAACAAAGTTATATATTTTGTCATTTGTGTGTACTCTCTCATTTAGTAGTATGAATGTTTTGATAATATTGTAGACCAGTTTGAGTTCATAAGTTCCATGCATGGCAATAAACTGTCATATTGCCGGAAACATTTTTGGCGCCGTTGCCTAAGTATGAACCCAAGCTTATAGAAGATAGGGGGAAGATGGAAGCATAATGGGCGGATCCTTCGACCAATAGACAGTAATAACTGACAGTGACATTGAGGAGGAAGTTGTGGGGGAGGATCAATTGACATAGGATCTCGTACACACATGGGACGTTGCGATAGTACGTTCGATAGGAGGCAAAGCAGAGAGCACTCCCCATTGACATAGTATGGGCCAAACTCACCGTGACTGAGGTTCTATACGATCTCCTTAGGAGTCTTCCAAGACTGCTCACATGAAGGTTGGTAGAAGTTGAGGAGCAAAGAGAAGCTACCCAAAGGGAACGAAGAAGGCAACAAGTACTGCAACGATTTTACCAAGGACTCAGAGATGAAAAGTCTAGGGACACAAGCAACTGTAGAACGAATCTCAGGTGTAGGAGTCGCGAGAGTCAAAGAACCATTGAAGGAATGTCTAGTCCAACAATTAATGCCCCTACTTCCCAATAAAGATAGGAGATGCCAGAAGGAAGCACACTTGAAAGATAGTGACGAGGAGGCCAGATGCTCCTTGTTGATACACCAATAGGAAAGATGGGGAAGATTGAAAATCTTGCCCGAGAATACCAGCAAAACTATCACCTGTAACAAATATACACAGGAAAGATTTCCAGGCACAAGTGCCATCATGGAGCAACCAACGATTGTCACCACAAGACACCGTGAGGATATAGAGTTGTGGAAGTGAATCAGGAGACAAAACACTCTCATGAATCCCACAACACAAAGGAGAGAAGCTTGGAAGGAGTAGTGGATCTGTTTGAGAACATGGTACTGAGAATAAGAAGATTAGCTATCTTCGACGAAGTAACCATAGGTCAAGTAGAGCTGGAGACCCTAGGTAGGAGGGAATACCTATTTCACCAGAATACATCAGTAGGCAACAGAGGAATGTGAAAGCTCACAACCCAGTAGTACTTATGCTGCTGGGCTTGACAGGCAAGGAGGGAACCTCCAAGGTGTAAACTACCAGAATAAGAGAGAAGATGAGTACACCAAACAAATAAAATCTCCCAAAATTTACGAGGGGAGGAGACCCTATGCAACATTGTAAAACATGTATAACTATTTCGGAGGCTGCAACAAGAAGATGAGGACTATTGGCTAAAAGCCTTTCCAGCCACATTGCGACGCATAGCAATCTCTCTAGCCACATTGGAAGCATAGCAATCGATTTGCACATTGATCTGCTAGCCACATAGAAAACAAATGGACAGATTTAAAGAAAGCTTTTGAGGCGGAATTTAAATTGCTAAGGGATGATGAAGTGGTGACAAAAATATATAACACACCAAGGAAAAAATGAGCATTTGAGTCTATTAGAAGAAATTGAAAGAACTAATAGGGAAGTTAGAGAACAAGCCGATAGATGAATTGAAGAACATGTGGCTCATATGAGGGCTAAACCAATCCATTCAAAGGAAGATGAAGGTGGTACCTCCATCCACATATAAGGAAGCTTGCGATCGAGCCATGGACATTGGAAGTGAAGATAAAACCATAAGGAATAAAAAGAAACTGAGTGATGGTAGTAGTGAGGAAGAAAGTGAAGGAGAGTCGAGGACAATTCAAGCACTTTGCAAGGACATGATGTGGATGATGAAGGAGATGAAAGGAGAAAAAGAAATCAAAGAAGGTAGAGAACTGTGGTGTATGAAATGCTAAAAGAAAGAGCATACAAAGAATAACTGTCTGAAAAATTCATTCAAAACATCTGTCAGGTTGTTGGACATGCTCTCAGAGAGTGCCTATACAACTTAAAGGTAAGAAGTGCACAAGTACTTCTGACTACAGAACATGCCACACCACCCACCACTCCAAGAAATATAAATTCCGATGCCTGCCTAGGAAGCTATTGAAATAATAGATGTGGAGCCAGCAACAATAATAACACGTAGCCGCATTCAATACAATGCAAACGACTGGTTGATGATACAATGCAAAAGATGCACCGAGTGGGCACACTTTGCGTATGATTGCCAAAATCAGCAAAGTGGTGGAAACGAGTTATGTCGATGGTATGGACCATCATGAGGATGTCGACTATTGCAAGAAAAAGGTAGTGTACATATTATAAGTAACAAAACGTGAGGAAGAAATATTGGCTATAACAAGAATGCAAGCTAAGAAGGCTTTGTACCCAGAACCTAGAATTGAAAATGAAAACCGAAAGATGCGCAAATAGCATTGGAGAAAGAACAAAAAACGTAAGAAGGAAACAACGAGTACTCTGGCATGCTCCGACACACTCGACATTCAAAAACAATATAATAAAACATATATTACAAGCTACAATTGCAACAATGGTGGTCGACTACTAGATACATTACCTTGATCAACTAAGGGTCAGATCTGAAGAAAAATGCACTTGCTACAGAGAAAACAAACCAAGGGAAGAAGATGGAAATCAAAAAGCCTTGCCAAAGGAAAAACAAATGTTGGAACCAAGACTATTAACGGTAGGAATAGGGAGGACTCCCACCATTATGGAAATAGAAATGACAGGATGCAAACTTACAATTACCATTGTAGATGGTTGATTGGGAGTCAACATACTCCTTGAGGAGACATGGAGAGCCGTGAGAAAACCTACACTATGGCCTCCCACATTCTGCTTGTTACGAGCAGACCAATGCAGTGTAAACCACTCGACACACTAATGAGCCAGAAAGTGATTGTGGGGACAATCCAGTTCTTTTTGGACTTTGTGGTCATCTCATTGGAGAAAAGGGGTACGACGCCTGACTTGGTAGGGAATGGTTAGTGCTAGCCAAAGCCAACCAAACTTGGAAAAGAACACCTTGTCAATTGAGAGCAAAGAAAACAACTATACTATTGACTTGCAGAACTAGACAACAAACCAAGAATTGGCATCGAATTCAGAATCGGAAGGAGATGGACACGATGGAAATGAAGAATTGGAGCCCAATGAGGAAGGCATCCTGAGACTTGGTAGCTGCTTAGAAGATGAGATGAACTCTCTTAGAGGATTGTTCCATTGGTAGATGGAGTACAAAGTATTTCAGCCAAGCTGCAATATGCTCAAAGTTGCTAGGATGGAAGAAAAAGAGGAAACGTACCCTGAGGAGTTCAAGGAATACAAGGAAGGGATTGCGAGGGTCGATAGTACACATGCTCATCAATTTTGGGAACACGAGGAGGTAAAATACATGGAGCCAAATATGACATAATTTAATTTAACTGATCGAAAAGAAATAAAACCAATAGTAGTAGGCGATGATGAGGATCTAGTCCTTAATGTATTGACTCAAAATATCATAGAATACAATGACGTATTTGCATGGACGTATAGGATCTAAAAGGAGTTCCACCAGAATTATGCTTACATAAAATTCCACTAACTTCAGATGTCAGACTTGTACGAAAAAGGTCGTACCGCATGAACAAAAACTACGTAGCCTAAGTACAAGAGATTGCCAAAATGTTGTAGGCAGGTATTATTTTCAGAGTGCAAACTAGTGAATTGGTGTATCCCATTGTCATTTCACTAAAGAAGGAAGCAAACTAGATTAGAATCTATGTAGATTTTCAGTGCCTAAATGTACTAATATTTTTCTAATTATCGTTGCAAATGTACTAACATTGCCCAATAAACTAGTATGTGTGTTCTAGAGGCAACTCTCTTCATATTTATAAGCATAAGTCATGAATAGGAATGACCCTTTAAAGAACATGTCTATTTGTTAATAAATGATTAATATTATAATAAATATAACCATAGTTATATTATTATTATATTAATTTATCTCACATAATAATAAACATATATATATATATATATATAGAATTATATCTCATCGATAATTATATATAGGTTTATCCAACTAAAGCTACCACACATCAACACTCCCTCTTAGCTAGGGATGTTAAACACATGACCATAAATTACCTTAAAATAAGAATATATTTGATTAGAAGATATTCAATATTTTGATATCACATTTGATATCATGAGTATTGGTCATCCAAAATATCAACATATGATTTACTCATATGCAAGGGACTGGCTTCAGGAAGGACAAGACATCTTGAGATTCTTGAAGGAGAACTTACAAAGGGCGTAGAATCAACAAAAAATGTACATTGACAGACATTGGATCGAGAGAAGTTTTGAAGTGGAAGACTTGGTCTATCTTAGACTCCAACCGTACAGGCAATCCTTATTGAAGGCAAAAGGGAAACAAAAATGGAAGCCATGTTTTTATGGTCCTTATTGTGTAGCTTGTCGCATCGGTGAAGTTGCCTACGAACTAGAACTTCTAGAAGGGAGCCACATCCATAATGTTGTCGATGTCTCCTTCGTGAAGAAAAGTTGTGGGGCAGAACATCGCAGTAACTATAGATCTTCCATCACTCAATGAAGAAGGGAAGCTCATATTGCAACCGGCCGAGATCATTGATGTATGTGAGAAGACTCTGTGGAACTATACCCTGAGGGAATACTTGGTACGATGGAAACACTTGCCGTTGGATGATGCGACTTGGGAAAGTGAACACACTTTGCAGCATTTGGCATTGCATTTGGTTGAGGACAAGCAAATTTTGGGATGGAAGGACTATAATGTTCCCATCATAAAATAATTAATTAATCAAACCTTTGTTCATGGGCCGATTGATTTAGTATATCTTGGACCCATTTTTATTTTATTGTTTTCATAGGTTTGACAGTCGGCTATATTTGTAAACCCTAAGGGAGCATCCTCCAAAGGGTATTTAAGCATGCCATGTAGGTAGTAGTGGGTATGCGATTTGGATTATTTTCTTTGTTCTATGAATTCCTGTTAGAGTTCAGTATTGTTCACCATTTTGGAAGTGAAAGATCTTCCCTATTTGGTTTTCTTTGGTTTTGGTGGTATTTAACGCTCATCCTATTCCGTCTGTGTATTTGTTGGCTCAGGTATGGAAAGTTTGAACATTATTCTTATTAGCAAATATATTTTCTCCATTGAAGTGCAATTGCTTGTATTGGATCCCATCTGTGTGTTTGGTACTACATATTTGACTCCCATTAATATTTGTTCCGTCACTCTTCCCCACCGTACCTATCTGCCTTTGGATATCTCAACTCTGTACACCCTTCCATCCTCATTATATGGACATCCCTCCGTCATCCTCTCTGTCTTGCTACCGTACTCATTCCCCCCCCTCTACAACTACTGTATGGCTACCTCCACTACTGTACGATCTTGCAACACTACTGTACGACCCTGCTCCTACTGTACGACATCACTCCACCACCGTACGACCTTGCTCCATACCTTACATATGACCTTTCCTGTTGTGTTTAATTTGCTCCCACATTACTGTACAACCTTCCTATAGCACACAAAATACATCGTATGGTCAGCTTATCTCCTTGGAAGTGACGTAGGAATGGACCATTACATAAGAAGCCTCTGCAAACACTCAAGAGAGGAGGTTAGGAGGACAACATCGACCACAATGAGTAAGAGATAGAAATCATTACTAGGTGCAAGTAACAACCATCCTTTGGAATCGAGTTCTTGTGAAGAAACTCCTCTAGCTCATAGATATAAAGCTCAAACAAGGTAGGGGACAAAGGGAAACCCCGCTTTAGTTGGATGGTGCTCTCTCTGAAGTTTGAAACCCCATGAGGAGTCTTAATGCTACAAACAACTGCCTTATAGAGTCTCGTTATAGCAATCAGGAGAGTATTAGAAATACCAATGTTGCTGAGCCTTTGCGAAATGGCCATCCTAGGGACCGAATCAAAAGCTTTATGAAAATCCACAAAGCAGCAATAGACCTTTGAGGAGTGATGTCATGATGATACCAATTTGATTGAGCACAAATTTGATGGGAATGGTGTTGAGGAAGGAGCTGCACATTTGTCTTATAAGTCAAAACTCTTGGAGGATCAATTAGGGCTAAATAAAGACATGATTTTTGCATCTCTCAAATACATTGAGGATGCTTTTTGCATTATGTCAAGTAATTTGTTAAAAGAACAAGAAGTGGGGCTATCAGTTGCATATTTAAGGTTCTTGGAGAAGCAATGGTGGTGATGAAATCATTTTTTTTTACATCATCTTGCTGATAGAGATCATCTGCTACAACCCAATGAGATGTATTCTGATGCCTTGAGAAGAAAGGAAGATGATGTAGACAAGCTCATCTATGTGCTTAAGACTGCCCTTAAAAAATCAGAGATTCCTGAGCTTGGAGGAGAGATGAGTTTGATACATTCTTTAGTCATCCATACATTTTTTGAAGCTACACCAAAGGAAGGGGAACATAATAGAACATTGGTTTGATGCTACCCCAAAATCAGAAAGGATTTTCTGATTGACAACAGCAGTTCTACGATGGAGCTGGATGCTGTTCATGCATAGAATGTTCCAATTTTCTTGTTGAAAATTCTACCTTTGTTGGATTTGGTGCTGCCATGAACTTAGAAAGTTCTGATTTCTTGATTGGGCTTAGTGCTCTAATTGTTGACAGCAAGAATATGATGGGATTTCACATTGCTCTGAACTCAGAAAATTTTGATTTTCTGATTTTTGACAGCAGCATTTCAGTTGGTGGAGTACACTTCCTGGGATTCCAACAACTGATGGCATACCTATGGACATGATAGCCAAATAGATGGAGATTCAAACTGAGCTTGAGGCATATGATATTTGGTTGAAGACATACCTAGGTGCGGCACTTGTTGAAGAACCTTCAACAAAGAATGAAGGTTTGGGATCTTGGAGGACACTATGGGAATGTATGATTGCTATTCTGATTTGTTGTTTGGTGACAACAATCCCTCTCTGCTGCATAACAATGAGATGGCAACGACTTCACATGAGGATGATGACACTCACATTTTGTGTGAAGGATGTCATGAGAATTCTGATTTTGCACATCAGCTCATGGAGAATTGATGTAGGGCTAAGTATATGGCTACTCAAGAAAGGCAGTGGTTGCATTCAGATATGTATAGGCATATAGAAAGGTATATTTGTTTGCATCATGAGGCCCATCAGCTTCCTCTTTTTGAGGAACCTTTGAAGGGTCAAGTCATGGAAGAAAGCAGGATAAATGAGCAAGCACTTGGTGGATCGGCTACTTGTGTTACATTAATGTATTTTGAGGGAGATGTTGGGTGGATATTTTGCAACCGACAGTTTTGGGTAAAAATCCAGTCGCAAATTAGGATGACTAGCCATAGTGTGTGAGATAGAGTCTCTCCTACCTTAAAGGGAAGGCTCCCCTTTCTCATCGTTCCTTGGATCAAGTCAAGGTAAGCAAGAAGTTGCGAGATTTTGTAAAGGGGGCATTACTAATATTTTTTCTTCTTAACTTTCAAGAGAATCCACTTACTTGTGGAGTGAGTAATGGGCAGGGTGAAATCTCTAACTACACTTCTATCTAAAGCTGGAAACGGTGATACTGATAAACCGACACCAAATCAAAGGCTAGCTGAAAGTGTACCGGTTTGGCTCTAAGTTTCGTCATATTTTTATATGAAAAAGCTTTACTAATAAGGCACAAAGACTTCCAAAAGTAAAGATATCTTAACTCTTTGCGAACTAATATAGAAATATAAGCTACAGACAAAGCTTCTAGCTATATATTTCCAAAATGGCTCCTAGTCAAAGCTCCAGCTCCAATTGCTTCCTAACTCTTTATTATTCAATTATCAAGAACACAAGAGAATATGAATCAAAGATAAGGTATGCAAATTACAGAAAAAGCTTCTAATTCACACAAGTAACAATCTCACTCAATCAAAGTTAAGTCTAAATTGCTCATTTGTATTCACTTTTCTGTCAAAATAGTGCTACACAAACAAAGTTTTCCTGGCACAATTTCTCTAGAGCTCTCTTACATACAATATAATATAAAGTATGATTTTACAGTGATGGGGGGTACTCCTTTATATAGGCAAAGGAGTTGAGAAAAAGGTGGATGAAAAAGTGGGAGGAACTCAAACAACTTTGACCTAGTCTAACTAGAGGAGAAATTAGTGGGTTACATGTAATTGCATATGCAACTCGCATTAAGGCAAAGGAGTTGAGAAAAAGGTGGATGAAAAAGTGGGAGCAACTCAAACAACTTTGACCTAGTCTAACTAGAAGAGAAATTAGTGGGTTACATGTAATTGCATATGCAACTCGCATTAAGGCAAAGGAGTTGAGAAAAAGGTGGATGAAAAAGTGGGAGCAACTCAAACAACTTTGACCTAGTCTAACTAGAAGAGAAATTAGTGGGTTACATGTAATTGCATATGCAACTCGCATTACATCTTTACACGTACATGCAACTCGCATTACATGTAATTACATCTTTCCATGCAATGCATCCTCTTAGATTTACAAAAAGAAGTAAAAATAAAAACAACAATCTTAAAGATTGTTGTTTAGTGACTTGAACTTGATGATGATCATCATTATGCATTGTAGGAAGATCAAAAATCTCCATTGTCTTCAATATGGCCTCTATCCTCATTGCATTTGCATTTTCTGATTGTACAACCTTGGAATTTGTTGCTAGAAAATCAAACAAGTGCTTTGTTGAGGATTTATACAAGACAAACTTGTTCATTGTGTGAGATCCAAAGTCTTCAGAATCTAAATCAGCATTGATCCTAATCGTATATTTTGAAGTTGTCCTTTCAACTGCAATTAGATTACAAAGTTTATCAAGAACCTAACATCCCATTTGTCCCAAATCACAAGTGATACCTGTTTCTACTGCTTGACAATCTCCAAGGGCTGCCTACAACTTTGTAATCAACTTCGTCAATATTTCCTCTTTGTAGCCCATAAGTCCGTGATACCAGAAGAACATTTCACGTGACAGAAGAATGTCACATGAGACCAAGGCATCTACATCAAATTTTGCAATTTCATCTCAATCATTGAGGATTTCCTTCAAATCTCCGCTTCTCGAGTCAAAGAAGAGATCAAGGTTTGCTTCATTTTATTCATCTCTTTCACACGCCTAACAACTGCAAATATTTTTTGTAATTGCTCGAACTCCTTCAGAGATGATTTCTCCTATCGAAGACTTGGTGGCTTCAATCAACTTTCTTTCTTTGGATGTCTAAGACATAATAACAACATTTTGAGAAGATTGTTGCCGAATGACTTCATTTAGGCGAGAAACCTTTTGTTTGAGTTGATTCTTCTTTTCCCATAATTCATGATTGCTTTTTGATACATTAGCTAACGCATCTTGAGCATCTTGTAAACAACTCAAATGTGGTTGTTTCCCAATTTCGACCTAAGTGAAGTTGTAATCAGAATGAGTAAGTTCTTCAATAGGTTTGTCCACCAGTGGCTCAACAATTTCTACAAACTTGGTTTTATCTGAATCACCTAAGATCCTTGAAACAATCTCATCTTTCAAAGATTTGGACTTAGTTTTCTTTACAGGGAGATTATCCGGAGGTACAACCACTTTTCTTGTCTTTGTTGTGATCCTGCTCAACCATGCAGGCAAGCTTAAACTTTCATCTATAGAAGAAGATATAGTGGAGACCATTGGCATTGATCCAGATTGTATCCCTGTCGTGACTAAACAAGATTCAGTCTGCACAACTCAATTTATAGGTGCATGATGAGAGGATTCTGTCATGAAGAGCTCAAAGCTTGCAAGAGATGTATCAAGTTGAGAAACATGACCCTTTGTAAGAGTTAGAAAATCCTCAAACACATTTTTGAAGTGTTCATATTGTTCATTTTCCAGAAAGAGAGTAGCGGCTGAAGAAATAGGAAATGACAATGTATTGACTTCTGAAACTGGAATACAAGGTGCGAAAACAATGGAAAATGAATCTACATCATCATCTATCTCGTCTAGAAAAGGTGCTTCATGCATAGATGGTGCATGAGTTTGTGCAGGCCATGGGTGAGATATGATCATGACTTCCCCTTTGCCTCATCTTCGTCATCTGATTCTGTCTCTAATCCTTCTTTTGATTTTGGAACTGGTTCGGGGATCTGAGATGATTTAGGCCCTTTTCCACCCTTCAATTTAAATTTAAGGGACTTATTCACACAAGAAGAAGAAGCTCCATCTTTTCCTTCAATTTCTAGCTGTGACTTCCTTCCAGGAGGGCCAAAGCTTCCACAATCCAAACCCAATTTAGGATTAACCCTTTTTGGGCATTTAATTTTCAGCCACTTGTTGGTGTTGGCCAAAATGGATTGAAATCTATCCAGGATAGATATACCTTCATTTTGCTGCCATTGAATTTGAAAAGGGCACCTTTTGTTGAAATCAGCCTGATGAAATTCCGGATCAAGAATGTTCTCATCATCTTCAATTTGGAGATATGAAGGGATCTCCATCATGTTAAGATGAATTATCTGCTGCAAAGTTAATTTGTAGTAGTCCATCTTCATTATATCTAGCTCTGTTCTCATAACAATCCAGATATCTTCGATGCAATGAACATCTATGAAAGCCCACTTGATTTGAGAATTCATTTCTCAATAATCGAAGTCAAATCTGGCTTTGAACTTCTTCAACGTGATTTATTGCAATTCTGCTTCCATATTCATTGCTTTATGCACATAATTGATCGACTAATTACCAATCACCAATGGTTTGGTAGAAGAAATACCGAAACCAAGCCTATGCAAAGTATGCTGATCAGACTGTACTTCCATGGGTTGTTTTGCTGACTCCATCAGAATAATCTTATTAGTAGCATACCTAAGTAAGGTATAGGACTCACCTTTAAAGTATCCAACTGTCAAGTATGTAAAATTTGGAAGTTGGATAAAGATACAACCATATTGGTTTACCTTTTCGTAGGCTTCATCTGATACCTTTTGATGGATAACTGTCTGTCGAACAAGCACTTGAAATGCCCAAAGAAATCATTTTGGACTCTTTTGTAATGGAATTTACTATTAGCCAGAGTGATTTGATTGTAGTAATCCCAAACTGGAATCTGAAGAGGATCTCCTTTGGATGAGAGACCAGAGAAAAATGCCATGGTAGCAACAATGTAGACAAGGTAGGAATTCATGTAAAAAGATAACGAAGTCCCTATGTTGAGCAACTGTTGACAGAGTGCAGTGCTAATCAACTCTCCCCAAAAGATGTATTCTTTGTTTTTCATGATCTAGAAGATGAATTTGTACATCCATGGCTTGTAATTAGTGGAATCTTTAAGATTGCAAACTCTGCTAAGAATAATGATAAGGTCTTTGTATTCTTGCTTGAAGTTAGACTTGTGAACGGTCTTTGGCCATCTTGAGAAATTGTTCCTTTTATTATCTAACTAGTATTGATTAACATACTTCTGATAATCTCCTTTCTTCTCTTTCCAACTTCCCGATAGATGATTCTTTGGTCAGATCTGCACACTGTGCATTATGTGGTACCTTAAAGATTTGTTCAATAACCTCTGGATCAAGACTAATGATAACCTTGCCGTCAACATCCTTGATTGTCTTCGATTTTGGCCTGAAATGTCGTGCACATCCAAAAACAAAATTAGCTTCCATCTCAGCCATGAGAAATGCAAATACCAAGGGAATAGGAGTTGTCTTGATGCACTTCATCTCATGATTAACAAGATTTTCTACTCTTCGCTGGAAAATCAGCCATGTCCACGTGTTCGATTTTTGTGCCTAGCACGTTGTCAAGAATGAACACAACTGATGATGGAGCTGTATGAGCCAACTCTTTGTCAAATTGATATTTCATCTTGCCTTTGGATTTTGATGGTGAGGGCATCTCTTGCACTTGTGCTGCAACACAAAACTCCCAAAACATAAACACATCAACAGAGGAAATCGCCATACAAGTTGATTCTCGATCAAGAACAAAGGATCAAATTCGGATTGGAAACTTAGTAGGTCCGACGAAATGATCTCAAAAGAGAAATCATATACATAGACAATGAATGAAGATGAAAAGTGAATGGAAATGGAATGTGGAATGAAGTGTTATGAAGGTGAAAAATGGAAGATGGAATGAAACGAAAGGAAATGGATGTGTGAAGGTGAAATGTATGTGAATGCGTGCAAATGAAGATTGCTGATTTTCAAAAATGTGACTTAGGTTTTTAAGACATCATTGCATGGAAAAATGGATTACACGTAAGTGCAACATGTAAGGAATGGAAAGTGAGATGAGATGCGGATGTGGATGGAGGATGAGCTTTACATGTAAGTGCAAATAACGAATGACACATGGAATGTGGAAAGACATGTATTTGGTCATGGAGGTGTGAGTGTATATGGAGAGATGAAAATGAAATGTAACTTGAGGTGAAATGAACTTTATAGTCACCTTGGTGGAAACATGAAGTCAAAGTACATGGGAAAACACGCATATGACATTTTTTGACTTTTCAAAAAGTGACTTTAAGTCAAAAAAGGTTTTGGAGATGCAATTACACGTAAGGCTTTTCACGTAATTGTGTCGTGCGAGTGGATATGGAAAGTGAGATGAGTGAAAATGGAAATGGAAAATGAGATTACATGCATTTACGGATGATGAATGAGATGTAAAACATGTAATTGCGTTTGACGAATGAGATGCGAAGTGTTGTGACATTGAAGATGGAATCGAAATGTGATGACGCTTTTGCATGAAATGGAAGATGGAGTGAAATGAAACGTGCTCAAGTTCTTGGGAAAGAACTTGCAACTTCTCCAAAGTGGAGAAAACCAAAAAGCAAGCAAAACAAAAAAACTTAAAAGAAAAAAGTATCTTTGGCAAATGACTCAAACATGTCAACAGGCAAAGCACTTCAATAAGCAATTTCAGATTTGAAGTTTGGGGAAAAACTAAAAATGTGAAAATGAACCATTTCATCATTTTTAAAGGGAAAATACACATTCCATGGCGTCAATTTCAATAAGTGGCAATCATCAATAAAAAAATGTGCATAAAATCAGCAAGCTAAGCACAAATTTAATAGCAAGAAAAGAATATGTCCACTTACGTGATGATTAAGTGCCAAAAATGGAAGAAAAAGCTCAAATATTGAAAATTTCTTCAAGAAACTTGGACCCTTTCAAATTTTGCAAGAAAAATCCATTGAAGGCAACAAATGAGGCATTTTCAATGGCCAATGCCAAAAAATGCCCTAAAATAGCTCAAAATCCCAACTTTTTTGACTTTGGCATGCACATGGGACGTTTTTGTAAAAAACGTGAATCTCCAAGGTATGCAACAAAAATGTTTTGGCTTCCAAACACCAAAATGTGAGCCAAGATGCAATGTAAATCACCAAACATGCGAAAACGATTCCTCCTCTTGCCAAAACGTGAGCGAAAAATGAAGATTTTTGGTGATTTCCTCAAAAGCGTGCCTTTGAAAGGAGTTAAAATAACATTTTTTAGTAAGAAAAATCCATAATCATTGTTTGAAAACCATGGATTGGCAAAAACGACCCTATTGGAGAAGATTTCAAGAAAAACCATGAAGGAAATCATTCGAAATCTTCAAAAATGGGTTCTTGAGAGTTTTTTGCATGTGTTTTCTCCAAAACGGGTTTTGGAAGGGCAAAAACATGAGTTTTAGTGCAAAACACACCTTTTAGAGGTGTATGAATGTTTTAAAGACTTCCCATGATGCAAAATGCACCTTTTATAGGGGAATGCATATTTAAAAAACTCACATTTTGGATGTGAATACATGTAAAAAAAAAAAACTCACCTTTTGGAGGTGAATGCATATTTAAAAAAAAAAATGCATATACGTATTAAGGCAAAGCTCACCTTTTTGATGTCATTGCATATTTAAGTGAGCTTATATGCAATGGCATAAAAAAGGTCCACTTTTGATGACTTTATACTTGTAAGTTGAAATTTTCATGCAACGGCATGAAAAAGGTCTACTTTTGATGGATTTTACATGTAATAGCATGAAAAGGGTCCACCTTTGATGACCTTAAGTGATTTAATTAGCACATGTCAATTTAGTTTGAACAAAATATTACTTAAATGGGACATAAATTATATTTACATATCATATTAGCAATATAACATGGAAATATCATTTAATAAGTAATATTTACTAGAGCATTTGATTTAAATGCTAAAAATTAAATTGAAACTATATAGTTAATATATTCACTTAAGTGAAAAAATCAAAAAGTAAACTCAATTAAAAAATATAAGACAGAGTGCACTATAGTTACTTTAAGTGAAAATTTAATTGATAAAGTAACTTAAAAACATAACATAAAGTGAATTTAAGTTATATTTTTCAGAAAGTGAATCTCAAATTAAAAATATAGCATGATATTTTTATTTTTGTGCTGTTGCATAAAAACGGTCCACTTTTTGGGCACTAAAATGGCCATATCTTTTGACTGACAATTCCGATTATACTCTAGGTTAGAGTAGATTGAAAACCGAAAGCCATGACTTGAGCAAGACCAAAGGACTAAAACCCAACAAAAACACACTCAAAAACAAAGAAAAGGACAATGAAGGCCTCAAAAATCAAGCAAAGGCTCGATAAATAGAGAAACGAAAAAGACTTGATGAAAACCTTCAGTAAAAGAATTTGATATGCAAATTGGAGTTGATTGATCGATCAACATTAATTTTTTCAATAAAAAATTCAACTTAGAGAGATGCAAAATTGGATTGAAAAAGTTTCGTACTGTTACTTTCATTTTGTGGTGACAAAATGTAGGACAACAGGAGACACAAGTAATTTTGAAGTCGTTGGCTCCTTGGTTCCTGAAGGAGAGTTGGAGTTTGAGTTTGAGTTAAGAGTTCGAGAGCCAAGTGAAAAATTAATATAAAGTATTTATTAGTCAAAAGAAATAGAATTCAAGAGGTTCACAAAGAATTATAATTTGTTTTCTTCTTGGGTTATAGTATAATTAAATATTGATTAAGAGATTTGTTTTTACCATCCATGAAGATTACTGCTTTGTTTCTGGATTCCTCTGTTTAGGGTTTTTTTTCATCAATGTTTTGGATTAGTTTTTTTTTTTCTTGCTGCTCTCTCGTCCTAATGATGGATCATGGCGTGCTATCTAAACATTGATGCAAACAAACTCCTACACAATGGAATCCATAAACAAAGAAGTAACATTGGATTTTGTCAAGTAATTGGTTACATCTATAATGATTCTGCGTAGTAGCTTGTCTTTGCACACAATGATATTTGTATTATATATTCCAATTTTTTTCACAAAATGTCTTATATATGATGGGAAGGGTTTGGGTACTGACCTGTATATTAAATGTCTGAGAGAACAAATTTTTGAATGTTCACAACAGATATCTTGTTGAATATTTCTTGATACTTTTTTTGTTGTTATGCTGTCAACTCAGCAGACAAAATCAGAATGAATTGTAGGAACGTTGTTTTAATAGCCTGGAAAAGATATATTGACTGAAGTGTATTTTTTATTTTCTATTTTTCCTATTTGTTGGTTTCTTTCTAACCTTTTTCTATTATATATTTTTATATATAGATTCCTATGTTTGGTGGGATTGGGAAAGATGGGAGAAGGAAATAGATTGGATGGCTCTTCAAGGGGTTAATCTTCCTTTAGCATTTACAGGGCAAGAAAGCATTTGGCAGAAAGTTTTCCAGGTAAAATTTCTCAAAGGTTACTAGTGAAGTCTGTTGGAATTTTGATTTGCTTTCAAGTCTTTGACATATAAGAATCAGTAAATTGATACCTGGCAAGTGAGTAACTAATTTGCGTGATAATTAAGGCCTTGCATATGAAACAACTTGCTATATGGAAACACACTAGCATAGGCCATTAAAACATTATGTGCCGGATAATATTTACAAACTATTGATGGCTTATCTTTACATAGGTATGATGATTTCGTTGCAATTAATTTTCTTGTTTCCTATTGTGAAAACTGTAGACGCATGAGCTTTACAAGAATGCAGAGAGCAGAAACTATTTGGCTCAGTCTCTTGCTTATGGTTACACTCCCAGAATTTGCAGTATTTCCATTCTAACTCCCTACCAGAAATTATAGGCCTCCTTGTTTCGTAATAACCCAATCGGGGCTTGTAGTGTCCGAGTCTTTACTCTTGTCGATGGTGGAATGTACATAGGGACTACTACAGAATTCAATTTGAATGAATATAAGACTGCAGAGATACCCAAACTTAACTTTGTAGGAAGGTTATATATATATTTGGTTTTAAGATCATTCAAGGGGAACAATGTCTATATGTTTGAATTAGAAGGCATATGGCGAATGTGCCTCCATTGTCAGTGTTTGCTCTTCTTCCTTTTCCAATCAGCTCGTTGTCTTTGCAATCAACCATTTTGAAGGTCCAGAATTATGTCCAGCTTCAGTAGTCAATCCTTCAAAAGTCAGTTCCTTGTTGCTTCCACACTGCAATACTGACATCTTACTAATAGAACTTTCCAAAGAAAAGGCCGCTAGCCTATTACATCTCTTTTAGATTAGAGGCATTACAGAAAAGAGCAACCCCATAAAACCTTTCTTGTTTAGTTTGTCTTCTCCTAGGTGGAAAATATATTGAGTGCTTTAGAGTCAGAAGTCTTCAATAAACACTGTCATGGAAAATGTTAGTGATAGCCTAGAGGAAGTTGCGCATGCTATGGAAGCTAAAGGAGAAGAAAAATAAATACAGAAAAATGTGCGATTGATACATGCCTTTTGTCTCTCACATCCATTACTTCAACTAAAAAAAATCATTATATTGGATAGAAATGAAAATGTACAATTTCTACTTTTCCATGACTAAAAGCTATTAGTCCAAGTTTGGGCAATATAAAGAATATGATACATATTAGGATAAATCAGAATTTAAAATCATGTTCAAATCCTTTTGAAGCACTGTCAACCACCATTGAGGGTGCTAAACATAAAAAATATGGTTGTAGTTGTCAAGAGACCAATTGGCTAGCCCATCCTGTAATGTTTTCTTTTTAGGTCTGGTCAATTAACCTATTCTTGGGTTCCCGTTGGCTAATGGGGAGTGGTTAGGGGACTAGCATTCTTGGTGAGTTCAATATGTATTTTTCATAACTTGCATCAGCAATGTGGTGCTTAGTTGATGGTCTAATTTGTTGTGATGCTTTTTGAAGCATTTTTAGGTTCTCCACGTCGACACTTCTTGGGGAACATATCTATTTTTAATAAGTTCTTGTTTTAGCACATGACATCTTATCTCAGCTCAAGTTAACTTATGTTGTTGTCAGTTTTGTTTTCTGCATCTTGGTGGTGCTTTTTGTAATTTGTTTGGGAATATTTAAAATCTGCACTGAAGTCTAGTCTTAATGCTTATTTGTTTTACAACAGTGTTAGATTTATTGAAGTAACGTTATACTTCCTCAACTGTTTCTTAGTGAAGGGAAGCTTGCACATAAATTGTTTTTCAATTTTCAAAAAGGCCATCAGGGAAATAATGAACAGTTTTGAATTTAAAATTGCTCATTTTTCCCTCCAACTCTATAAAAACGAGCATTTGGGTTCTCATTTAGATGATTCAGGAGTCCACACATAACCACATACTGTCAGATTGAATAGAGAGTTCTTCCAAGGATTGGTTGAGTATGCAAACTCTCGTCAAATCACTCGTTTTGGATTTTAGAAATGGTTCCTAGCTGGTAGAGTTGTTTCACATAGGACTCACTGTTTATCTCGTAAAGTTTAACATAAAAGAGAATGCAAGTAAATGTAACATAACAGATATAATAGAAGAAAACTGACATGTGCGTTTGCATTTGTTAATACCTTTAATATTTAATATAGATAAATTGAACTCAAATGTCAAAGGCAAATAAACCAATTTGACATTTGAGTCATATTGTCTTTATATGAATAAATTATTATTATTTTCTGTTGTATCATTTTAATTATATTTCTAATTTCCTCCTTATATCACAGGACTCAATTAAAGACAAATTATCATTAATTATTAACTTTGTTTTGAGTAACATTTGGCTGTGTCAATCTCCATCAAATCGACACTCACCTGTGGTTCTCATATTCGCATCCTTTTGTTCAATACTTACTTCAATCGAGAGATTGAAAGGAGTACGAATTCTGTTTTGGACAATATGAAAAAGATAGAGTATCTCACAGATGCTGCATAGAAAGAAGACGAGAATTCATCGAGCATGACAAAAAAATAAGGCAATGAGTATTCTATTGTGCACGACAAGAAAGAAGGTGATATGATTATTTTGTGGAGGAACCGCTGACCTTAAAGTCAACATAAGTGTATTGTGGAGCAACCACACACTATACTGTGAAGGAATAAAGGAATAACATACTTGGCTCAATACAAATTAATTGCCTCAACAAAACATTACAGTTAAAGAACTATTGAAAGAAAATAAAATACAAGAATTAATTTAATCTCTGATTTAAATTATAGTATTCAAAATAAACATATTTTTTGTGATTTCTTTCTTTGCAATGGTTTGTTTAAAAGTTCACACCATTAATCTCATGTATGCTTTACAATGTATTAGGACACTAGCAATACTTTTATCTCATCATGACGATGACAACATTTATCAGATACAAATACATGAACATATAGAGGTGTTGAAGGGGCGTGAATGCCATCTGTCGATGATTCACACCCAACTACCGAGCCCTCAATGACACAAGCAACCATTGATCACTCTAATTGCCAACAATATCATCCCCTCCAAAAAGAAAGTTGTCTTTCGATGACACAATAGAATGGGTCCTGATACAACTATACAAAAGAAATCAGGAAGCAGGTCTTGATATCACTTCTTTGTGGAGCCAACTCCTCATTTACCTATTGGAGTCGAGTGGCCAACTCTTAAGCGGTCAATGGTGCCATCCATGCAGCCTTAGCCCATGATTCGACGTGCTAGGTCTACCTGAGCTCATATTACCCCTCCAAAATGCTTGCTCAATCTTCCTCAATAAAGAATGAGTCTGACTCTCTCCCAAAGGCTCCGAAAGGCCCTAATTCTCTAACATTTCCAGGGTTCTATTGCTGGCCATGCTTGAGACTCTAAGCACTACTCAAACTCTTGAATGCAACCTCCTCTCACAAATACCAAGAAGCGTTCAACATCCTTGTCTATTGCCTTGTGGGCTCATAAGTGAGCGGAGGCCACTAGCCTCCATGCACCTGGTCCATATTGACTATGTACTATTGGGTGCTTGCCACCATATCTGCCAAGTATTGCTCCAGGTCTCTAGATACACCAATATCATGTACATGCTAGAAGGATCCATCCATCCTACTTTCATACTCTTCTCCTACACTAATATCAGGTGGGGGATCTACTTCCAACTTTCTTACAAGTGAACTCTTTCCATCCAAATTCACAATATCTTGACCTGTGGTACTTGTTGCCGCGATAGAAGGATTGCGAATATTGGTGCCATGGGCGTAAGCTAGAAATTAGTGAGCCAAATGTCAACAATTGCCTTTGAACTAGTACCCATGCTTGCCAACAGCTCAACAACACCATCCCTTGACACCTCTCTGATCAGTTGCACCATGACTACCACCTTTGTCCCAACCACCTCTTCAACCTTTGTCTCAACCACCTTGAGGACCACATCTGTCTCCATCATATCGCTCAGTCACCACCGCTGGCTCTCTAACTTCCATTGGAACAAGCTCATCTCACTTCACTACAAGCAGGGGATTCAAAATTGAAGGTGTCGACAATGTTTTGAGGTGTCAAGTTGATGGGATCACAAGACTCCCTGAATCCTGGTATAGTTAAGGCTCCCATCGTTATCATCCTTGACAAGATAGACAAAACCAACTAGTTGCCCTCAAATAGAAAAGGTGGTGCAAACACGACTATCTATACAGGAGATGTAGGGATACTTGATACAACTCTTGAAGGGCTCTCGACTCCAATCTTCTCTACCATATGACTCTCTTGGCCTGCCATCTTGAAACTCTCTATTGCTTCTCAACGTGATTGTTGATTCCTATCCACTATCATTACCGTCCTCTCCATCTTCGGACTTCGTCCAAGGTGTGTAAGTGTCACCAAGAATGAAAGGGTAGGTGAGGGCTCCACACAACCCTGTAGATGCAACTCTTGTAGGTTTGAGGGCACTTTTGTCTGTGTAGCCTCTTGAAAGAATCGGATGGCATTTTGCAACATGTAAAAAGTTTTATGCTGGAACACCATAAATTCTTGGTTTCTATTAGCTAGCACCAACACCCAGTCACAAACTATGCCATTTCTGAGCCCGTTCATAGAGCAATTTGCAATAGTGCAATGTTTGAATGTTCGATGGAGCCTGTGAGTTGACTCAATGACATCCATCAAGCACCTCCACTCGCTAGCCACAAAAAAATGTTTTTCTTAGCCCATGACTCTTGCTGGTAGTAGCCATTGACTCCCATTATGATTTTGTCAAGTCTCAACAAACCATGTTTAAGAGATTTTCTTTTTGTTTCATTGTAATCCTTTTCACTGTCTTATTAGTTATTTTCCCGTTACACTCTAGAATGTGAAATACTCTTGTAAGCTCCACGATTAAAAAATAAATTGTAATATCGCATCCCAAATACTCAAAGACGGACCTACTTCGATGCCTGTCATAGGTTTCTCTTGTTATCCTCAATAGTCTTTAAAATCCCAGATAGAAAACACTAGCATTTGGAGGGTCATTTGGGGTTTCTTGCCACCATTTCTTTCACTCGATGCCATTCAATCCCTTAAATGTGATGGTTTGCACTATCACTTCTTCATTTTCTTTTTGAATCTGCACCTTCAACCTCACTTCTTTTTGCCACTATTCATGTTGCCTGCAATTCTAACTCTAAATGTCAATACTTGTTTGTCTTTATTCATTATGGGCGATATGCTTGCTGATTGTGATATTGTAACTATTTTCTGCAATTCTATTTCTTTTTTCTTGACTCCATCAAGTGTCTTTGTTGTCTTGTTAAATCAGTCAAATATTATATCATACCTTTTATTTTTTTGTACAATACAACCCTATGCCGTATAGGTGACTTAGGGATTTTTTTTCAAGAATTAATTGTATGGTCTTGTACAACTCCCATACGATTGTTTTTCCTTCTCTGCAACAATATTTCTTCTCTGTGGTTCCTCTTTCCAATTTGTAGCCTTGCTAATTACACTTCATTCTAAATTGATTTGTATATTATTTTCCTTAGCACACTTCTTCCTTTTGTTTGTACTGCGATTTATTCTTCCTTGGCTGTATGCTGATAGTGATCTTATGTCTTTTTTTGGTACCTTCTCTTTTTGTTGGACATGAGCCTCTTCTCTGGGTATGGACTCCCCTTCCTTTGTTTTAGAATGTGTGCCTTTTTGTGTCTCATAGGGTTATTTTATGACTTCTAACCTCGCATTCTTTGACCTATTTGATGACCTACAGTCTTCTTCCTATGGGCTTTTTCATATAGCTAGCTGCCTTTTGTCATTGTACGATGCTTTTCTCCTTGTAATTGTTTGCCCTTACTTTGCTGGACAATACATTCACTTCATGTCCTTTTATGACCACCTATTATGTTGTGTGCATTTTTCTCATCTCTTATTTCACATCAGACTTATCGCTCTAGGTAGTTTTCTTTTATCAGTGATAGGGTGTTTTTTTGCTCTATGGTCTTCTTCAAAAATCATAGTACAATGTTTCTGGATTCTCTTTTTCATTCCTTGGGGACCATACGGTGATGCTGTATTATAGCCACCCCTATGATATTGTTGCCTTACGGTGATTACCATTTGAGTGCACTCACCATATAGTGAGCTCTCCATTCATTTATTATTTATTTACCTTCATCAATTTTGTCAACCTGAATTAGGTCGTTTCTGTGCCTTTGTTCATGATACTTCTTTCAACTTCGAATCGTTCACTGACTCTTGAATTGACTGCCCATTGAGTGTTGATAGTTTTATGCCTCCATTCTCTCTGACCTTCCAGACTTTGTAGGAATTGAGCCATTGGACTTTAAATTTTCTAGGCTTTATCTCATTGCACCCATTGTAGTTCAACACCAATTGTCCCAGAGTGTATCTTATACACGTGAAATGCTTGTCATGCCATAACTTTTGACACTGATTGGATGCCTCTGTCACCTACTTGGCTGTTGTCCTTTGTTCATTGAGTTTATTTAAGGCTTACAACCGCTCCCTTAGGCTTTCGATGTCATCCAATCTGATCTTGATAGCTATCTAGAGACTTGGCACCATGAATTCAGTTGGAACAATGGCTTCTTGACTGTACATCAATTGAAAAGGTATTTGTTAGTCGTTACCTTGAACTCTATATGGTAGGCCCATAGTGCTAACGATATCTTCTAGTTCTCTTGTTCAACTCCACACAACTTATTAATCATCGACACCAAAATCTCGTTGGTCACTTATGCCTACGCGTTATCTCTCGAATTTTGGGGGATGGATAAGGAGTGAATTTTTTTGGATTCTATCATATGTAGTTCGGAAACTTGATATACAAAGTGCCCTCCCCGGTCACTTGTCAGTTGGATGGGAATGTCATATCGCATAATGACTTGCTCATAGATGAACTTGGCCATTCTCAAAGTGGAGTTATCAAGTAAAGCTCGTGCTTCCTCAACTAGTCAAGTACTCTGTCGCCATCACAATGTATCAACATGCATGACTTGCCTTCAATGGTCCAATGAAATCTAACCAATTCCCTAACAATTCTTTGGCATGCGAGGGATTGAGAGGTATAATGTCCTTCAATAGTTGTCTTTCTCTCCAGCATGTGTTGCACCCCATAACCCATTCTCGAGTGTCATTATATAGTGTACGCCACCACAAGCCTGCCTGCAACACCTTCCGAGCTATGGTGTCAATCCCATGTGACCTCTTATGGGACCCTTGTATACCTTTCTTGAAATACTTGAACCTCATCCTCTTCGATGCATCTCGTCAACACCTTGTCAACGCATTTGATAGATCAACTCATTTATCAGTTGGAATGTCTTGCTCATTAGAATAAGCTCTCTCCTTTTGCCTGGCAGCATGTGTGTCAAGAATTGTGAAATCGAGAGGTATTCCTTGATGTTAGTGTACTTGGATGGTAATTGCGAAATTTGAAATAGGTGAACATTTGAAAAATCAACATTCACTCCTTGAAGCTTTCCTAAGTTTATCCATGATAATTGGTCAACGATCATGTGGGTTTTCCTTGTTCGTCGCTGCATAATGATCATGAAGGTGAACTATTGTAATAGGAGTAGCCATCTGTTTACCCTTATTTTAATAATTGGTTTATTCACTAGATACATGAGCGCCTTAAGGCATCCACATAAAATGAGAATGGGGTTACCAACAAATAAGGGTGAAGTTTTGTATGATAGACCGTTTTGAGAGCCTCTCTTCATCATATTGTAATTCTTCTCTGCCTTCTATAACAATCTTCTTCTAAAGTAGACTGGATGCTCTAGCCTATGCTTGCCCACTTGAGCCAATGTAGCACCAATTGCATAGTTTGAGGCATTTACATGGAGGTGGAACTCCTTTTCCTAGTTTGGGTATGCTATAGGTGCACCCACCAACCTTGTCTTTAATTCCTTGAAGGCTTCACCTTGTGCAGTCCCGGAAGTGTAGGGTTAACCCTTCAATGTCAGCTTGTCCAGTGGCGTGAGATTTGCAAATTTGTTTTTGATGAATCTCTTGTAGTACCTAGTATGGCCTAGAAACGGTTTAACACCTTCCAAGGTATATTGTTTGTCTCATGTGGCTTCTTATGGGATTGTTGTGTGCCTCTCTTGAAACACTTGGAACCTCCCTTTCAATGTTGCATCTCCTCTACACCTAGTCAGGTCCCATTTTTATAGAACAACCCATTTATCAATTGGAATGTCTTGCTTCTAAGGACAAGCTTTTTCCTTTTGCCTGGCAACTTGTCTCTTGGGAATTGTGAAGTCTAGAGGTATTCCTTGATGTTGGTGTACAAGATGGTAATAGTGCAATTTGAAATAGGTGAGCATCTAGAAAATGAACATTCTCTCCTTTTGGTAGCTTTTTGAACTTTATCCATGATAATTGTCAGCGATCACGTGGCCTTTCCTTGGTCAATGTCACACAATGATTATGAAGGTAAACTCCTGTAACCGGAGTAGCCATCTATTGACCTTGAATAATTGGTTTGTTGGCCAGATACATGAGCTTCTGGTGGTCCACATAAAATGGCAATAGGGTCACCTACAGGTAATGATGAAATTTTTCTGTGGTAGACCACTTCGAGAGCCTCCCTCTTCGTCATATTGTAATTCTTCTCTGCCTTATATAGAAATCTACTTCCAAAGTAGATTGATGGTCTAGCTCGTGCTTTCCCACTTGAGCCAATGTAGCTCTAATTGCGTAGTTTGAGATGTCTTCATGAAGGTGGAACTCCTTATCCGAAATTGGGTATGCCAATATAGGCGCACCCACTAATCTTACCTTTAGTTCCTTGAAGGCTTCACCCTGTGCGGTCCGCGAAGTGTATGGTTCACCCTTCCTTCTATGTCGATTTGTCTAGGGGTACGATAGCTGCACAATTTTTTTGGATGAATCTCTTATAGCACCCAATCTGGCCTAGAAAGTATTTAACTCTAGTGATATTCGTAGGGGGTTCCATCTCAACAATTACCCTCAACTTATCTTGGTTAGTCTTCAACCTGGCTTTGCACACAATGTGGCCCAACAATTTGTCTTGAGGTACCATAAATCTACACTTCTTGTTATTCAATGCCAACCAAGCTCTCCTACACCTTTCCATACACTTTGGCAGGGTTACCAAATGGGTGTCTTGCCCACTATAAATAGACTAGTCATCAAGAACTGTTTTAAAGTTCCCTACGAACATTCTTATCAAAGATGTGTAGGATAATTCTTTGGAAAGTTGCCAGGGTGTTACATAAGATTATGGGTATCTTGTTGTTGGTGCAATAGGTGTAGATGCCTTAACTAAAAATGTGGTTTGCAACTTGTCTTTCTCGATGGTGGAAATCTAGTTATACCCCATGAACTTGTCCATGAAGTTGTAAATCTCGTGCCCCGGTACTTCCTCTAGGATACTATTTATGAATGGTATGGGAAAGGGGTCTTAAATAGTAACCGAATTCAAGCACCAAAAGTCTGCACATACGAGGTTCTAGTTCGCCTCCTCCTTCAATAAAATCACGATGGATAATGTCCATTTAGTGGTTTGAACCCAAAAAATAATGTCTACTTCAAGCATCCGTTCTATCTCCTCATTTACCCTCATGACATAACTATTGTTCATTCTCTATTCTCTTCCATATAGGTTGGCCATTAGGTAGAAGCACAATGCAATGTATGCATAGTTCCAACGCTCGTGATATCCCCAATCTCAGAGGCAAAATTAGATTTACGATGTAATGATAAACGTAATATTTAAATAATAAATAACAAATAATAGAAATAATCAATTATTTCTACAATAACATATTATTAGTGTAATAATAATATTTAAATCTTAATAAATGAATATAATAGTAGATCAAATAAATGATTATATAGTTACATAATAGGATATTATATAACATCATATTTTGTTAAATCAATATCTATATAAGATAATCATAACACAATACAATCTATTATTAATATAATATTAAATGTTATCTATTCAAGGGTGTGAGCACAAAAGTTATTATTAATCAATTATTGTCAAAAGTCTAAAATAATGCTGAGCTGTGAAGAGAACCAATTAGGAAGCATTAAAATTAATACAAACATAAGGTTGCTTAATTATGTAAATTGATGCTACTGAACATAAAACAAATTATACAAAAAGAGAAGACACGATAGTTACAAGAAGGGATATGCTCTGCGATCTCTAAGAGGTATGACTGCTCGATAGGAATGATATAAGAATAGAGTCTGAATGGGGGAAGTAGATATAAAATATTATTCATTTATTCCATATTCTTCATGAAGCAACAAACACCTCAACAAGAAAGGAGTTATAGTGAAGAGAAAGAAGTTTTAATTGAATATATATATACACAGAATATTAAACATGAGTTATATTAGTCTTTGTTCTGGCAGACATATTCGTACGTATGAGACTGAATTTTGCAGACAGTAAATTAAGGGAACTGTGACCACACATAGTACAACATGAGATATTGCCAACCTCGAAGAATTAGTCAAAATCGGAAGATAAGTACAATTTGGAATAACAGAAGAAATATATTTTGAGATTGATAATAAGAAGACATTCAACTTTTTGGAAATAATACATTTTACTTTCGATGTCCTAGAGAGAAATCTATAAATGTCCAAACCAGTAGGAATGGTCTGAATAGAGCAGCGCACCAAAAACCAAATACATAATGACTGGAAATTAACTCATCAATAGTTAGGAAATAGACAAGATTTATATCAAGGGTTGATAGAGGATCATCCTTATTTTGGACACATTGGATAATATCATGTATGACCATAGCATACATTGCAAGCACTGTATCAAATACCTCCTACTCATCAACGGTGACCTCAGCATAGAGTGGTTATTTTGTTCAAGTCTATAGGTCAACTATACATTTTTATACAACAAACACCTTCAATTATATAATTAAACACCTTCTAATAGTTTAGCTCCTATTAGCGTGAACATGAAGAAGGAATAAGTTCTAAATAAAATCCTAGTGCACACGAATCAACCAATATACTATGAATAATATAGAATATTAGTTACAAAATACAAGAGTAGTTTATATCATTCTTCACAACTTTATTAACATATTGGGATATCTCATACATATCATAAACGCATCTCATTGTATACATCAGAATTGAGAGAGTGGTTCAGAAGTGGGAAGTATCCTAAATTTAAAGAAATCAGTCCAAATATTTTAAGTATTGGGCTCGGTATATTACAACCCTTCGGATCCTTGTAGGTCTAGGAGAAGACATCCTTGTACTCCATGACTTTTTTGAAGGTTGTGGCCTTTAATACTGAATTCCAATCATCATCTCCTACCAATATGTTCTTGGGGTTTGCTTCATCCCCTAATTTACTTACCTTCAAGCTAGACTCTTCGTACCAAATAGGTTTCTCTTCATCAAACCGATGTGTGGGAGTCTCATTGGCTTGAGTTTCTCCTTATATTCTCCATAATTTGGCAAAAAGAGGTCCTTCTGTTTTTGGCTCCTCTATACACATGTTACAATGGAACAACTTGTAGTCCTCTATTTTCCAATGGAAGAGGTCGTTCATAAAATCCACATCGTCTTCAGAGCACATTTCGAATTGTAGAATATGTTAGCAAAATGTTCAGCTCTCCACTCGGGATTTTTGACAAGGGCTTAACTGTTTCCTGTGTACTATAAGTTGAGTGGTTGTATCGGGTATTCACAAATCGGTCTTTTGGTGCAATGACAACCTACTCTAACAAGTGGTATTAGAGCTTGGTCACAGGTTCAAGTGCTCAGACCCTTGGGTAACACTAAGGGGGAGATTGTTAGCAAAATGTTCAACCCTCCCCTCAAGATTCGTAACAAGGGCTTAACTATCTCCTATGTACTATAAGTTGATTGGTTGTATCGGGCATTAATAGATCGGTCTTTGGTGCAACGACAACCCCACTAATAGAACACCCTCGTCATTTGGCTCCATCCTACGCTTTCCTTCATCCGTCTCAGTCATCTCTCCTTCCGATTATGACTTCAAAGAGGAGACCAACTACTCACTCACCATTTCAATTCTTCAGTCAATCATAAATCTCCTCCCTCCATTATCCATCGACAATGTGTCATGTTGCCAGTTATGAGTCACCTTGGCAGCGACAAGCCACCCACTCCCTTGGATGACATTGTACCCTATTCTTTTTCAAGGGGATTATTATGAAATCCAGAACAAAGGGTTGGGTACCAATAGTTGCTTGTTGAGCCATCAAAGTCGTGATCTTCTTGATGTTGTGCTGGTCAACACCTACCAAATTAAAGGTTGGTGGCCATAATGTTGGCTTTTTGAGCTTCTTCCAAGTTCCTTGAGCGATGATGGTTCCTACATACCCATATCCGCCACTGTGAGTGTCGCCTAGTGTTCACCACTAGTAACATTGGGTGCGTCTAAGGGTTGATTGAGTCTTCTGTGTGGTGCGTTGTACGGGTAGGTACCTATATAGTGCTTAGGATATAAGTCCTCAACTATGACATGGTTTCAAGGAGTTCCTTGACTTTCAGCTGCACCTCCATCTACAATACTTGCCTTATGATGTATTCCTTTGCTTCTGTATGGAATGAAGTGCTCACTGTGTGATGGGTTTCCCTTTATTCTACCATCATCTCCCTTTCAATGTCAACCTTTGCTTCTGGCACCTCCTTTTTGGTTCGTAAGTCTGGGTACATTACTTTCTTGGTTTTTGCTCTAGTGATTGCCAATACTCCTTGACCTGACCTCTTAATGTTCAGCAAGATAACTCTAGGCTTGGGACAATTTGCATCCTTATGGTCACCATTTAATAATGAGGATTGCGGAGAATGCCAAAGAAATTCTTGAAGCGGAGAAGAGAGATGTTGAAGAAATAATCAGAGACAAAGATTCACTCTAGAAATAAAGAAAAGAGATTCAGGCACGAAATGAAATGTTAGGAGATGTCAATGACAAAAATTTACAACTATAGGCAGAAAATCAAAAGCTAAAGCAAGAGAGTGAAGAACTGAAGAACACTCTTAAAGAGGAAAATAAAATCAATGAAAGAATCGTGAAGTTTGAAAAAAACATGCAAAAGATTGATGAATAGCTAAAAGTAAGAGAAAATCGGGTGATGCAACTAGATTGGGATATATCGGTAACAACAAACTCGAAATTGGAGAATCATTAAAATTCAGAACTAAACAACAAGAACAAACCCTTGAGGAATTCAAAACAGGTAAGAAGCCCTTTAAGCCTACTTGTTATAATTGTGAAAACTTTGGTCATACTGCAAACATGTGTAAAAGTAGACAAGTGATTCCTACAAGAACATCTTTCAATGGTTATTGTTTCAATTATGATGAGTTTGGACGTAAGGCCTATGTGTGTAGATCTATTAGGACATTTGTGTATTTTTTTAGTAGATATTGTTACGAATACAATCACTATGGACACAAAGCTGAAGAATGCAAAACCAAACAACTGATAGAAAGGAAATCAGTAAGGTATAGGAGAAAAGAGGTTAATGACCTTGTTAAGTGTTTTCAATGTGGAAAGTTAGCACAATTGATAACATAATGCAAAAAAGAAATGCACAACCGTAGAGAGGAGTGCGATTACCATGTTATATTTGTCAAAATTTGGACATACCACTTACAACTACAAATATTGGTTCGCTACTAACAAGGAGATAAAAGAAAAAAGAGTTTTAAATTGAGAGAATCTCAAAGAAGGAATGAAAAAGATATGGGTGAAGAAGGAAGATGATTCAACATCAATGGAACATCCCATGTTAGTTGGCGTAGGGAATTCATCCACCAACTAAGCAATTGCTGGAGGACCGAGAACCTCACTAAAATCATTTGTCAGTCCCTAGAACATTAGAGCTATAATATCCCTCATTATTATTAGATGCATTGATGAAGTAGGATAAGTTTGAAATCTTAGAGAAAATATGTCGTGTGCTATCAGATAAAGAAGTGACCTATCAGAATGAAGAGTATTATTGGTGATTGAGCTAATATCGGTTAAAATAAATCTTGTTGGCTTGCAATTAATTATTTAGTACAATAGTCTTTGGGCACTTTACTACTATCGATAAGATATTCGTCATATCATTTTTACAAGTTGAAACGCTATTGTGTAAATAATCTTGAGCAAGCATTACAATATATTGCGCCAACGCAACATATGAAAAAATAGTTAAGGATTGATTGAGCTACAAACCCTAGACAATCAGAATCTTGGAGAAGTGTGGAAACTTACAAAAGATAGTATGGTCGAGAAGGTTGTATTGGTTGACAGATCACAAGAGAGCGAACCTGAACGTCAACTTCATCCATTGAAAGAAACAAAAGTAAATAACACTGGAGCACTATCTTGGATACCATCTAGAGTTTTGTCAATTGAAGATGCTGGAGTGTTTATCTAGTGCAAACAAATTGAGATTGGAGGTGTAGACATATGTGAAGCCTACAAGGAGTTATGCTATGAATTGGGAATGCTAAAAAAAGGAGTTTTGACATCTCGAAACCAAAGGTCTAACCCATATTTTGCATCTACCGAAGGATTTTGAAGAAGAGTGGATCAGGTGCATGTTAAGTCAGATTCATGTAGTACATGTGGTTGGGAGGAGAGAATCCAATTGAGATCACCAAGGAAATAATTCATAAAGTCACTCGTTTATTGGATGATGAAAGAAAATGCATGAAGGAACTGGATGCTAAAACCAAGATTGAAGAATTGGTGAGATACGGCAGAAACCAAGAAACATTCGTTGTGAGAAATATTTTGGACAAGGAGATAAGCTTTTCTTCAATTATTATTGGCTATAAGATATATCAAGCAAGTCAACTGGATAAAATATCAGGTGGACAACTGCAAGTCACATACAAAATTATCATAGAAGGAAATAGATATGATCTAGCAAAGACGATAAGGAACTAATTGATGATGAACATAAGGAAAGTCAAGAAGCAAGGATAAGAGTTGGAGCTTTGTTGGTATGTATCTTTTTCTATACACATAATTATTTTCCACGAATTGGCAAAGTGAATTGGGAATTAAATAGATCAATTTCAAGCTAGAATGTATGGAAGATATCGGATACCAACTCATACTGTGGAGAAATATATGAATGATGTGTGTTTTCTTATGAGCACACATTGATGTGCACTGAGAGCTGTAGAGCCACAGACATCATGGTTACAACCATTTAGTTATGGAACAAAAGAGGAGGAAGTGATAACGAGTATTGAATTATTATTGGATCAACCAAAAGATAGGGAAGCTAATCGGTTTGTTACTTATGAGGAAGTATACATGAAGATATTGTCAGAACAAAAGAAATCGCAAGTTGAGACAGGTGTAGAGAGTAGTCAAACAAGAAGACAAAAGTCTACAACAACACCTACAACATATACAAGAATTAAGAAGAAAACTGCCAAGAAAGATGGAGAAAGTACATCTATAAGGACAAGATCGCAAACTGCAAGGGAATGGACATCACACACAAGGAGAAGGACTAGGAGTCAAGCCTCAACAGGAGCAAGGAAAAAGAGAAATGAACCATGTATAGAACAAACAAGAATCAAAATCCCCAAAATAGCTATCGTCATAGTTGAAGGAATAAAGGAATATGCACCTATCAGATACATACATGGAGTAAAGTGTAAATCATGGTCAAAAGAGGATAAGAGGATCATCAAAGAATCCATTTCATCACATTTCTGCAAGTTTCAAAAATTTCCAAATGAGCTAAGAGATAATATTCCCATAGAGCTAATTGACAAAATCAAAGTAAGATGGGATGAAGCTGCTGAACATGAGAGACAAAATAGAGAAAGAACACTAATAATCACTAAACCAGAGGTAAGTGCTGAAGAAATAGATTCAACAATGAAAGAGTATGAGAACAGATCGTCTTCAAAATATAGAGAACAACAAAGATATTGGTAAGTCTACATCAAGAAGTTGAGGATGAAGTACTCCATCTAGGGAAAACAATCTTTCATGGGGATTTACCACAGGAATCTGGATAAGCGAAATTGGTACAAATAGGAGAAATCTATGTTATGCACATACACCGAGCTAAGGAAAAGGATAATAATTCCACTGGCTTCAGCACACCAATAAGGGAGGATAATGAGCTTATTGAAATTCATGATGATACTGAAGATGAACAAGGTGAGGAACAACATGAATCAGAAGACACAGACCCAACAAAACAAGTAACAATTGCATATACTGGAACAGGAGTGTCATGTCCCCGTATTTTTAAGATTTAATAATAAAATAAAATTAATTTATAATAGAATAAATAATAATATATTATAAATATAATAAAGAGATTAGTAACATAATCAATATAAAAAAGATTTAAATAGTGAAAATATCTTGGAAAGATAAAATAAAATAATATAAGATTAAGTAAATAAAATAATAATATATTATTAAATAGTAATAATTATAATTGTAACTATAGTGATTGAATTATTATAATAATGATAATTAAATAATATAATATACTGAAATAAACAAGTAATAATTAATAAGATTCTATGATAACAATAATATACTCATTATAATTACAACATGAACTAAAAGATATAATAAAGTAATAAATAAAATATGATTATAAATATTAATAATTATAAATATAATTATAGTTGAACAATTATTAAACTAATATTAATAAATTTTCTAATCGGTCATGTCTTTTGGAGATTAAAAAGGGATGGGTATATAATGGAGAACAGATTTAAATGGAAAGGACATCAAAAGAATATGAGAAGAAAACATATGAAACTCTGAAAGATAAGAAATAATATTAAGGTTTTAGAATAATGTCCCTATTTTCCAAATTGGAGGAACTGAGGACATTACAGTGGTATTGGAGTTGTGCATACTACCAATTTGTGAGGTTACAAGGAATTCTTCATCAAAAAATAATCAAAGACAAATTTTGCTAAAATAAAAGTGTGTTGGATTGAAGGAGTTTTAATGTTTATTAAGCAAGCCGAAGCATTGCGAGAACATAAGGCCGATGATTATGCTTGGCGGAGATGACAAAAATTTTTGCCCTAAGTTAGACAATTATATTTTTCTGAAGCTAAAAAGGTCGTTCTCATCAAAAAGGTTGTTATAGTGGCTTCCTGCTGAAGACAAAGCCACCAGAATGTGTTGATATTAATGTTTCTTTCAACATTGTAATTCATGCTTTCTTTGCAATATACTGTTGGGCAGCCATACTTCCAGTGATGTAAATAGAAATTGCTCAACTTCTTATTTCCTTGTTGTCGTGAGAAATTTTTGAGGAAGCAATTTGTCGATGCGGCTTCACCATGAAGAATTTGGCTTAAAGTTTAAGCACCTAGGCAATAGATATTTCATAATTTTTTGAAATGCAAATATATATATATATATATAATCCAGCGTAGAAGAATAGGAAATATGCATTTGAACATCTGAAAATTAGCGACAATGCAAACTTTATATTAACAGATAAGGAGAGCTACAAGGTGACCATCGGGCTATTGGTTGATTAAATTCTAGATCGCATATTGTAGTTCAAGCCCGAGATCATTATAAGATTTGCTGTATATATTAGTTTCTAAAGTATATTGTCACAGGTGATTTAATTCATCGAAGATTAGAAAAATAATTGACATAAGAAAGATATGCAAAGGGTAAACAAATAGAAGTCGACCCCAGAAACTAATCTTGAAGCACACTTAATTGATTTAGATTGTAGTAAAAAAATATCGATATAAATTCTCAAAAATTAAATTCCATCACATTGCCATGGTAGTTGAGAAACGTCAAAATAGGACGGAATTGTAGAGGCATATCAATTGACAATATTCCATTGAAGCTATGTGCAACAAGAAAGGTGAATCAACTGGAAATCTCATATAATATGAATGTTGTTTGAAGAATTTTTCTTGGAAGTTGTTTGGCATGAGAAACCAATAACTAGTGCATCAATAAATATTATTATCAAACTCTCAAGGTTTGCAGGAAGGATTATGTGTTGAATGTTCTGATAGAGATATATTTAGTGATATTTGGAGAAAGAAAGATTTGAGATTCACCCGATGACATTTCATAATCCAGCTACTTGTTGAAATTGCACGATCTCAAACACAGTTAATATTGGTTTTGCGGCAAATCAACAGTCGAGAGAACATCAAATTATAAATTTTTGATAAACTGAATCCTTGAAGGATTAACAACATAAAGCAACATTCCTTGTGACATGTATTAGAAGCAATGCAAAGCAAGAGGAGTGAAAAAGAACGATATATAATTAGACTATATATATATATATATATATATATATATATATATATATATATATTTAGTTCAAAATCTTATAGGAGAATGTGATGTGGATAAAGAATAGAAATACAATTTTTTGCAAGAATAGAGGCTGACATAGGTGAAGACAAGTATATTGTAGAGACACTTAAACCGACCAGGACAAATTAAACAGAGTTACCCTATATTATGACAATATGTGAATGCTTAGTTTCTTTAGAGAGAAACTATAAGTTTCTTTAGAGTACAAGTTTCTTTAGAGAGAAACTAAAAGGAAAGAGTGGCAATTAAGGGAGAACTACTCATGACACCCTATTGTTAGCACCTTCCTAAGAGGGCAATTAGGGAGAATGGCAAGGGCACCCTATTGTAGCAGTTTGTAGGGAGAACTACAGTAAGGACACCCTATTGCTCTGTAATTAAGGGAGAACCGCTAGAGCACCCTATTGCAGAATTAATTAAGGGAGAATAGCTAGGGCACCCTATTGCAGTGGTAAGTAGGGAGAACCGTGGTCAGGACACCCTATTGCTCTGTAATTAAGGGAGAACTGCTAGAGCACCCGATTGCAGGAATAGTTGAGGGAGAACTGCTGAGGGCACCCTATCATGGTGATAGTGAAGGGAGAATTGCTAGTAGGGCACCCTACTACACTATGATTATGGGAGAACTGCTAAGGCACCCCACTACAGAGAAAATATTATAGAGGCCTAGGATGAGATAAAGTCTCTCCTTAGGATTTAATAGATATGGATAGTCTTTAGAGAGATACCCATAGAGGCCTTAGGGTGAGATAAAGTCTCCCCTAAGGATTAAATAAAGGGGGATAATCCTAAAGGGATATCCATAAAAGGCATTAGGAAGAGATAAAGTCTCTCCTAAGGATTAATTAGAGGCCTGAGGCAAGACAAAGTCTGTCTTGGAGTACATTTGTTAGGAGACAATGCATAACATGGAGCATAGAAGTACTATAACATATCAAGATAAGTTCTACCCCTTGAATCATTTATAAAATTTTACATTTAATATTATTTGATGAGTTTATATTTATAAATAAATGACATTACTGATCTCAAATTAAAATTGTTGTTGCAGGATATAAGAATAATTCATATTGCTTGAGGACAAGCAATTTGAGGAAGGCTGAACTGTCATGTCCCCGTATTTTTAAGATTTAATAATAAAATAAAATTAATTAATAATAGAATAAACAATAATATATTATAAATATAACAAAGAGATTAGTAACATAATCAATATAAAAAATATTTAAATAATGAAAATATCTTGGAAAGATAAAATAAAATAATATAAGATTAAGTAAATAAAATAATAATATATTATTAAATAGTAATAATTATAATTGTAACTATAGTGATTGAATTATTATAATAATGATAATTAAATAATATAATATACTGAAATAAACAAGTAATAATTAATAAGATTCTATGATAACAATAATAAACTCATTATAATTACAACATGAACTAAAAGATATAATAAACTAATAAATAAAATATGATTATAAATATTAATAATTATAAATATAATTATAGTTGAACAATTATTAAACTAATATTAATAATTGTTCTTATCGGTCATGTCTTTTGGAGATTAAAAAGGGATGGGTATATAATGGAGAACAAATTTAAATGGAAAGGACATAAAAAAAATATGAGAAGAAAACATATGAAACTCTGAAAGATAAGGAATAATATTAAGGTTTTAGAATAATGTCCCTATTTTCCAAATTGGAGGAACTGAGGACATTACAAGGAGGAAGCACACGCTCTTGATATGGCACAGGCTATCGGTGAAACAATGGTAACAGTAACAAGCGAGGAGGCATTAGATATTGAAAAGGGCAAAGAACAAATAGTTTAAACAAGTGATTGAAGTTAAAGATGTGCAATAGAAAAGAAAGAGAGAATCAGAATCAGAAGATGAAAGTCTTGACGAATGACTAGAATATGCTATTCTGAAGGAAGATACAAATACATTGAATCCCAAAGATAGGCAGATATACATTCAAAAGTTTAAAGAAAGATTAATAAAGGAAAAACAGATAAGGAAAGAGTACAAGAAAATTTGGAAAAGAACTATTGATACATTTTCAAGTTTGCTACCAACAGTAACTGTTGACAAGGAAGAATTGTTGGCTGATCAATTGAAGAAATTTGTGGACACTGTAATTAAGGATCAGAATATCAAAGAACTCAGAGAGAAGATTAAGAAATTACAAATTGAAAGAGTCAGCAAAAATCTGCATAAAGTGACAAAACTTACAAGCCCATTATCAAAAAAGCCGAAAGACAGAGAAAATACTAATGGAGGCAACCAAAATTGATAAGAAAATGTGCACTGATGGAGATATAAATATGAGGACTGAAGTTGAACTCATGGTGACACCAATTATGAACATAATTCAAAATCAAGTGAGGAGAGTTAGTGAAATGTCAACTCTGGACAATACCGAGGACCTTATAGAAATGATGATAAGAATCAGAAGCAATATCACTGTCTTAAATCAACTCAAGGAGCAATGGAGGAAAACACTGATGAACATAAGGAACAAGTATAAAGACTTTTGGTAAATACCCCAATAACTTATGTAGAACACACTGATAATCCTAAGAGGTGGGGTGAATTAGGATTATACTAATATCTTTTTGAACCTTTTTACTTTGCTGCTAAAAACATTTCATCATTGTACCATAGTGTCAGTAACAATAAATAATAAAGATAATTCACAAACAAAGTACACAAGATATAATGTGGAGACCCAACTTAGGTAAAACCACCAACACAAAAGGCTGCTAGGATCTACTGTCCTAATCCAGCCTCACAAATCTTTAATTCGATTTCAACTTTAAGGGCTTCGACCCTAAGGAGCAACAACCCCTTTTTGAGAGCTCCAACTCTTCTTCACAACAAGTATCAACTTACACAATCTTATATGAGCACCAACCCAAACAATGACTTAAGCAACAAATCTGCAATGTTCAGGTCTCCAACCCTTCTCAACTTTTCTCAAGCACCAAGTTTGGTTATGTGAACAAATAAACTGAGATTCAACCACAATACAACAGAATATTCAAGATACAATAAAATGACTGCCAAATTTCCACGAGTTTTCAATCTGTGCTCATCCTTAGAACATAATTCAGGGAAGCAAATTTGTAAACTTGAATGATCAATACTTTCAACCAAATACTTATAATGTTACTAATCCAGATTCCTGATAATTGAATGAATACATGAACTACTGTTTCACACAGAAAACTATTTTTCTTTGTTCCAAATCACTTCTGTTCTATAACATCAATGTTTAAAGCCTTGCTCAGATATTGCAGTATGGTCTCAGAAATAGAGAACAGGTACATAGGGGGAGACACAATCTTAACAGCTATAGAGCAAGTGGATAGGAAAATTATAATGAGCAAATTTTGATAATGATTTTTGTCATTAATGCCAAAGGGTCAGATTGTTACTTGAGAAAATCCTCCACACATTTTTTTAAGAAGATTTTGATATGAACAGGGCTAATAGGTAAAGGACGCATTATCAGAACAAAGATGAGTTATTGTTAAAAGTGAGAGAATAGTTTGACAAATCAGAGGTATTATCTTTGAGGCAAAGGATACATTGGATTTGGACAAATGCAAGATGGAAGGAAATGTGTCAAGGAAACATTTAACACCATTTATAGATAAAGGCGAAAAGATTTGAATGCTGAATTCAATGAAGAACTAGCAAATGAAAATAAAGCTTATCGGGGAAGACATGCAAAGTTGAAATGGTTAATGGAAGATTTGAGAAGATTCGTGAAAACCTAATTAGGGCAAGGAGCAAGGTTTAGGGAAGTGTTAAGGATACAAGTATGAACAAGAGTAAGATGTAAGATGATGAGAAAAGAGGAAGAAGACTAGAGAAATGCAAGTAAAAGTGAAGTTCAAGATTACCAAAAATTAGAGTGAAGAACAGAGGAATTACAAAACAAAGGGGCATAAAAGATCTGACAAGCTTTGGAGAAAGTGATCAAAAATCAAATTCCTTGTTGATTTATTCCTAATAGTTTAGCAACAAGATTGTAAAATCTCTTAATCAGGCTGTCTCCAACCGGACTAGGAGTTCTAGTTTGGAACCTAATGTAAATCACTTAACCGGGTGAACACTGTATAAGTGGGATAAAATCTCTAAACAAAGTAGTCTTAAATAGGACTTTAGATACTTCTAATAGGGTATCAGGCACTCCTAACATGGTGAAGTCATTTAGAAGATGGCGTAAATGTGAGCTCCTAACCGGATACCTTATTATTGCAATGAGGAGTTGTGGGTACCATTCCCACTGCAGTTTTTCCCTCTAACCAATGGTTTTCTGCAAGACCAAAACATTGTGTTATGTGTTATGTGTTATGTGTTATGCATGTGAATGTTTATGTTTCATGTGAAAGTTTTACGTTTTGGTAATAAGTATTTAGTTACAGTATATCGGTGAACTAATCGATAATACATTGGATATTGATAGAAAGGGAAGTACACTTTATTGGTTTATGATTAGAAAGTTGAATAAGTGTAAAAATTTGTGTGGTATTGATTCACCCCCCTCCCTCCCCCCTCAGCACCCTACTTGAATCTTTCCAACAACAGCGTCCCTCATTGGATCCATGACAATAGGCCAGCATCTAACTGCATATGCAATTTAAGATCATCACTAGACAATTATTAGAAGTCAATGCCATAGTTGAGTATGCTAAAACCATTTTCTTATTATTCTGCCTTCTAAATTTGTCAATGTTATATTTATTTTTAGTCTGTGTCTTCTCAAACTTTGGAAGATAAGATTTCAGTTCTCTTAGTTGAAGCAAAAAGAGCAATTATAATATACATAAAGATGATCGTTAACTTGAGATTCCATTATATTTAAGAAAGAATTGTCATATATTATGTAAAGAACAGAGGGAGATTGATTGTTATTACAAGAAGAACATATGTCTGACAACTTGGAGCTATAAATTTTGAGCCAAAAATGTTCCTAAACGAATACTCAGAGACAAACAAAAGTAGCTAATTGAGTCATTGTTGAAGATTATTTGGATGTTGACAATGGTGATGAGTTTAGTAAAGAATAGTTAGTTTTTGTTTTTAAGAAGCTCACACTTTAGAAGGAAACTAGTGTAATGTCCCCCACTTAGCCAGTTTGGAGGTATGTTGTCGTTAGCCCATTCTTGTATGGTCCCGAGGGCTAACCAGGACTTCAAAAGGGATCCTAAGGTTATTTGGCCTAGTCAAATTTAATTACAGGCCAAACGGAGTTCGTTTGTTGGGTTTTCAGAAATACTTACTATTTTTAGTAAGCCAATAGGGGGATGCAGTGCCTTCAATTTTCAGTGACAGGATGAGATGCGTTTTGTTGGGCTCTTTTTGATGAGCTATTATATGTGGGATTTTGAGTTTATTTGGTATATTATTTTAATATTTGAAGTTACAACGGTAAAGTGACTATTTAAATTAAATATTATAATGTTTCATAAAGTCACTTTATAAAAAATCAAGAGTCCCCCTTTTGAGTACATACATGGACTTTGTAAAAAGGAAAAAAGAAGTAATATTAAAACTCATGTATTATTCCACATTGGCAAGACGGAAGCGTGGGGCAAGTGAGGAAGGGATTAAAAGAAAGAGGATGGCTCTCATTTATGCATGCTTGGAAATATCAAAGAAATTGGAAAATTTTTCGGAGATTATGTCTCAATAGTTTGGAGGACGAAATCCCTTCAAGTTGGAAATCTTGACGCCATTGAAAGATATGGTCTTGAGATTCAACATAGTAGCAGTCCGAAAAAGTGGAACCGAAAAAGCAGGCTGAAGAAAGCGGGTACGAAAAAGCTGTCCGAAAAAAGCGGAACCGAAAAAGCAAGTTGAAAAAGCGGGTATGAAAAAGCAGGCTGAAAAAGTAGTTCGAACAAAGCAAAACAGAAGGGGCAGCATAGAAGGAAATTATTACAGCCATCTACAACCAGGTTCTTTTGTTAGTATTATTTTTTAGGGTGTTATAAGTTTTCAGCTGTAAGTGTGCATTATACCAGCATTATCATTTTGTAATCCATGTAAATGCCAAAGTCTTGGCCATATTTCATGAGCATTGTAATTTTCATTGCAATTAAGAAGATAATAGTTGCTGGTGTCATTTAAGCAATTTAATATCATTATTTATCAGCTAGTTAGTTTGCATACCAACTGTTTGTAAAAATGCCAGTTGGCTGTAGGTGTTCATTTCTCATGCTTAGATCATATATATGCACTGTATATTGTCAAAATTAGTAGCACACTCATGTTAGGTCATTGTGTAGTCCATTGTAGTCTTTTAGCACATGATTTTCATTGATGCAAATTGTAAAAAAAGTCATTTGAAGCTAGCTGAAATACTATATCAGTCATACGTCCCTTGCATGTGAATTGTTTGATGAAATTCCTTGAGCTTTCATCAGCATTTTTGAGGGCAGATTTGAGGAGGGTCATTACAACTAGTGAGATGAAGTTTAGCATGGATTGCTTCTGAGATTGTTCAATAGGTTTTGGATCTTCCTAATTATGTGTTGACAAGGCTCATGAGAAAATTTGATGAGACAATGTGGATGTAACTCAAGATGGATGGTTGCACAATAATTGGGAGATTTAAATGAGTGCTACAGTTGTGGCTAATTATGTTTTGCAAAACTAAATTTATTGTTGTTGTGCCTCTGTGCCCCCAGCCTGTGGCCCCATTGAATTTTTGTTTTACCTTCTATCTAAACATCTGCCATCTTAGCTTTGTGTGCCCTACACATACTTTGCTTGAATGTTCCGTGAATGGGCTCTTTTTTAGATATATTAATTACCACACTTTTTGATTGTTTATGTCAATTAACATTGTCTCTTTCTTATTGATTGTTGTTGTGCTAACCCCTTATAATACCATTTTCTTGAACAGCAACTTCAGCTATGTACTTATGAAGATATTTTTAATTGACATTTTGAGTGCTGAAAGTATAGGGCCAGCTGAATTATGATAAAATTTTGTTAAGCAGTCAAGGTTTTTTTTGAGAATTTTAATATGCTTTACAATTTTTTTGGGATACAACGTTCAGTGTCTGCTATTATGTATTTGCACAAATTTTTTATGACCAAAGAAGGGACAAGAACTTTGACAGTTTGTGGAAGAGATATTAAGTTGATTTACATTTTATACTCCTGGTCGCATTACTAAGACGTTTTTTCTTGGCAAAAGAGATACAACTTGAGTAAATCAAATTTGGATGGGTTCTTTGGAGGACCTTCATTTCTAGCCTGGGCTCGTATGGGAAACTTACATGGGTGAGTTACTTGAACCTTACAAAGCTTAAAGCCAGTAGTTTCAGCTATAAATGGACACTCCTAGGAAATATCAGTTTTACTATTGGAAAGCTGATGATTGTTGGTATTACTCTCAAGCTGGAACTTAATCAATGATTAACACACACAATCTTAATGAAATTATGAAGTTTCTCTCAAGCTTTTATTTTCAAATTCAAGCATTTTCCTTGGGTATAAAATGTACCTGATATGTACAGTTGGATATAATAGGTGGGGGGGTCCTCTACCTCATAGCTGGCTTCAACAGCAATTAATTTTGCAAAAGAGAATTCTGTTCCGAATGCGAGAGCTTGGCATGACACCTGGTATGGATATTGCAGAGCAAGGTTTTCTAGTAGTTACAGAGTTCTTTTTTTCTCGTGCAGAATTGCACATTGATAAAAAAACAGTGTATTTCGATTTTCAATCCTGGTGCATTTTAATTAGAAATCCTTAATTTTACTCAAGACTTGAGATGCAACCTGTTTTCTAGAGAATTCCTTCTTTCCATTTTGATGCAGTTCTAAGTACAACCTACATGATTGTCAAGTAGGAGACAAGTTGGTTGAACCTATTTAAACCCAAGACATGATTGCATAACAGGGTAGAAATACGTACCTTTATTTCTTTACATTAAACCTATTTAAATCCAAGGCATAAATGCATAACAAGGTACAAATACATGTCTTTGTTTTTGTTATTGATGTTCACATAGGCCAAGAATACAATTGCAATTAAAAAGATTTTTTCAACCATTTACAAGTATTCTGCCTACCATGTTTTAAACTGGTTTTTAGGGTATATAATAAATTGTGAATTTTGTGATTTGGGTATGGAATGCTAAACCAAAGATTTCAGGTCTGAAGAACTGATAATTTTCAGAGGTTTATGTGCTTTGAATTGGTTAGACAATTGCCAGTGAGTTATACCAGCAATAACTTCACTAAAAGGATATGATCGTGTTTAGTTTATGATCAAGTTGGAGAGGGATTAATGAATGCAAATCACTGCCAAATGATGGTGCCATAACAGCAAACAAGGGTGCAATTTGGTGCATAGAATCCATCCAATATATCAACAGATCTTGCAAAGTCTGGGCGGCAATTTGATTAGTAGGTCACAGCGACAATATACAGGCTATGTTGGAATACTTGGTGGCTGCTGTAGATCATTTAGGACACCAGTTTTGAGGAAGCAGTGATATTATTTGTGGCTTTGTAATGACCCTACTCAAATCCGACCTTAAAATGCTGATTGAAGGCTCGAAGAATTTTGTCAAACACTTTGCATACAAGGGGTCACATAACTGATATAACTTTTCAGATTGCTGCAATGACTCTTGTTTTGATTTGCATCAAAGAGAATGCTTACAAAAAAACTCCAGATTGTCTAAACAATGACCTAACATGAATGTGCAACTAATTTTGACAATATTCAATACATATATGTGACTTAAACTACTTGCAATATGCAGCTACAGCAACTAGTAATTATGACAAATATTTTGGATGCAACCTAAGATGGCATTAATGCACTTACAACCAAGTGTCATTAATATAATCACTTAGTATGCGAAATTATAACATTATTTATGCCAAAAAGAGAACTTACAGCCAATTGACATTTTGTCAAACAATTGGAATGCAAACTAATAAGCTGATCATCAAACTCTAGGCTTGCAATATAGATAGTCTAAAAATTACAATGCTCTTTCAATTGCAAAATCCTAGCCTTCCTTTGATACCAATAATGTCAAATGGCAAACAAAGACAAGTACAATATGAAATAGTGAAGTGCTGAAGCTATATTTGATACTCAGCTGAAAACCTACATTTTTCAGTAAATATGCCAAATGAGAAGTGAGAACCTGATTGTAGATGGCTGTAATAATTTTCCACAATGCTGCCCCCTTCTGCTTTGCTTTTTTCCGATCTTCTTTTTCCACTTGCTTTTTCCAGATTGGCTTTTTCTGTTTTTGCTTTTTCGAACTGCTTTTTCCGATTGTTTTTTTCGGAGCTGCTTTTTCGGACTGCCTTTTCGGCCCGCTTTTTTTTTCATTTTTGCTTTTTCGGCCTGCTTTTTTTTCGGTTTTGGTTTTTTGGTTTGCTTTTTTCTGGACTGCTTTTTCAGCTTGCGGACCTGCTAGAAATGACCTCCAATAATTTCGGCCCTGCTAAAATTGCCTCCTAAAATGCTGAAAATGGCCTTAGGCCCAATGATGGCCTAGCTGAAGTGACTGAAGTATCACCTCCAAATGTGCAACCCTTTAGAAGATATTTCACTTCTTCAGTTATGCTAATCCAAGGGAGTTTTCGTTCCCAAAGATCAACTGACTATCTGAAACCACTTGGCTCCACAATAGACTATGTGACTGAATCACAATTTGATATCAAGAGAGAAATAAACAATTGGATGATTAGAATGAAGCCCGAGGTGCCTATTTATTCTTTTTCTCCACTTTCTCCAGAAGCTTCTAGAACATTATTTTATTTTATCTATTAAGTGACTTTATAAAATATTCTATAATTCAAGTCACTTTATTAAATTAATTAAATATAAAGTTACCTTTTAATATTTATTTATTTGATAACTTTATAAATAATTAACTTAATATCACTTATTTATTTAATTAAAATAATTAATTAGTCATCCTCATAAAATATTCATTATTTTGGACAACCTAATTAATTAAATTAATTAAATCAAATTGCCTCCAAAATGGGGACATGACAGGCTTGCGATGCAGTAGTTTGGAAGGCACAATTTTGCATTTGATTGCCTTCTTACATCATTCTCAAACACCAGTGTCATGTGGAATGTTTTCCAGCAGTAGCAATACAGATAATTGAATGTCAAATTGTGTATGCTTGCAGGTGCAGGGTCCATATTTTTACAATTGAATGAATCTAGCTGCATGTAAATTGTTTCCTGGAAATAAATGAGATATGGTTAGTAAAGGAGTTGTTGCATTGTAAGATGTTGTTGTAATTCAAATTTCATGCATTGGTTGATTATGTAATGTTCCTTCAGCAGATTGTATGGTGTACGGGCTATGAGAGGGAGTAGCATACGGGTCAATGATGGCTGTACACATATATGGGTACGGTGGTAGGGAAAGTAGTTGTATGGAGCAGTAGGGGAGAAAGCTGAAGGGAGAGAGGGTGTTAGTGTGCAGTAGAGATACATGTATGGTGGGTAATGTTGTATGCTCAAATGGAGGGTTGTGTATGGAGTTGGAAGGAGTACAGTGAGGAAGTATGAAGAGATTACTCATATGGATGGTATGATGATTGGAGACTTGCAAAGGGAGTGTGATGCTGACAAACAATTTGTCATACAAAGAGATAACACATGCAATAGGAAATGTGGCTTGAATCCGTACGATTGGAAGGCCGCACAGTCTGGGGGAGGAAATTGTCTAGACAGGAGGGTGTTCACTGAATGCTAGATATTTGCCAAATTGAAAATGTATGCCAAGCACGGATATGTAACTAGTTGCAGAAACATAATATTATATTCACAAACAAATATGGTGCTTGGATTTGCTAGATCAAAGCAAAGTAGTACATTGGATAGACTAGGGTGAGGGTTAAATTGTAGATAAGATAAGATAATAATATTAGTGTTCAACAAAAAACCACAAGGGTTTATGTGATTGAGCATACAAACAAAAGAGTCGGCCAAGACAGGAGCACCAAACGGTGTCTGAAAAGAAACAAAACAAGACGCAAAGTGAGAAAATCCATGTAAGGACTAAGGATCCTACATTGGTACAAAGAAATTAGTCACAGAAGGGTATAAATGTGGACGATCCAGAGTCTTAGATCATCGCTAAGAACCATTGGAGGAGTTTCACTGCCTGAAAAGACAGGTGCAGTATCTGACCAATCTGGAGTGAGTGCTACTAGATGGCCTTTTTGCACCTCGTGGAGGAGACATGGGGGAGAAAAAGGCGGTGATGAGCTGGTTTGAGATGTGGCCCTGAGGTAAAAGTGATTGTAGGGTATGTTCACGAAGCTAGGTGGCCTCCCATGGGTCACGTGCAAGACACCGTTGGTCAATATAGCTGAAGAACGCTGAAAGAGAAAAGAAATCTTTGAAAGGCAATAATATCTCCCTCTAATCTCATAGTAGATAGGAGAGCGAAATATAAGGTGGGTCTTAGCCTCAACCTCTGCCAAAGTACATAGTCGACAAATACGATCCTCTCTAATTATATGATGATCGGTCCAAACTCAAAAACAATGAGAGCCAACTCTGAAGGAGCCCAAAGAGAATCACAGAGCATGACTCCAAAGCCGATAAAGATAAGTAGGGCAGGAGGTACTCATTCAACTCCTTCAACTCATTCAACTCATTCAATGAGAAAGAAAAGCAATTTTTTGGCATTATGTTTGCAAACTTTTTCTTTGATGCTTACAAATAAGAGCAAATGGCTTTATATAGAGGCCAAAGTGTACAACTGACGGTAGAGATAAAGAGGCAAAACTGATGATCCAGATTTAATCCTAGAAACCCTAATTAGGGTTGCTACCCTATTGGCCAATGAGAAGATGCCACCTCATCAATGGACCAATGAAAAAAGTGGAAAAGTAGCAACCAATGAGAAGGCACCAAAATGGTTGCCAATCGGAATTAGACACTTGTCATACCCTAGAAGAAAGAGAAATTGCCACTCGGGCTCACATCAAATGATCTTCTAATATAAATCTCCATTTTTCTTTTGTTCTTTTAGCTAAGGCAATGAACCTAGCTAGCCTTTCATTGACTTCCTCCATGGGAGGGCAAGGTGTATGCTTCATCTTAAGCTCAGCCAATTTCATCATGCTGCTTGTTCCCTGTAGCGTCTTCTCATGGTCCTAATACTCTTTTGCATATCCAATAAAGACATTGGGGGAGGAAAGGGTGCCCAAATATTTCTTCTTGATAGCAGCCTTTCCTAACTCATCCAATTTTGATCAAAACTCTGTCTCATTGATGTCCTCTTCTTTGATGTCTTCAAAATCAAGTGCTGCCCCAATATCGCTCATCATGGTTGAAATGGAAGTGTCGATGCCTGGACTGTGATATGCAAGTGCCTTTTGTATCTCCTCGACTGTCGTCAATCTGGTAGTCAAGGCAACAAACCAAGACTCAATCGTATTTAATCCTCCATCAACCAACTTGGCCCTTTCCAAATATGTCTCTAGTAGCCCAATGAATGCCTGTAGCCTGGGAATAGCTAAATCCTTGACCGGAAGGAAATCCTTCCACTCCTCTTCAAATACTCTGAATTTGTTTCTAACAGTCACTAATGACCAGAATGTTGAGATAAAGAAAGGCAAAAAATTTCGCCCGTCTTGGATTGTATCATGGATCCAATCCTTGACTTAATGTAGCTAAGCCGATATCTCTTCTATGTTGCTCCTCCTGTCTTGAGGAAGGGCTGCTTGGTGCAGCTATTGGATGGGCTGACAATCTCTCCACTATTTGTTCTTGACCTCCAACTTTATGATCCTTTCATTTGCCTTTCTCAATCTTTCTTTTATTTAAACTATGCCCTCCTAGATCTCCTCACACTCCATGTCATCTGTGTTTCTTCCCAAATTATGTTCTACTATTTCATATTCTTGAGCTGCAATCTCATCTAGTGCCTTGTTGACTGTTGGTATAGCAATCTGGACCTTCTGATGACCATCACTGTCGCTCCTAATCACCTTTGCCACTATCTTTGCAATCTATTTCTGGTTCTCGCAATCACCTGTTTCCATTAATCATTGGATGTCTTCAACTATTCAGGTAGTTACTACCTCGCCTCTTGGCATAAGCATTTGCCTTAACCATAGTGGTGCGGTGCATCTCCCCAAATATGGATTTGATCCAATTAGCCGATCATCACCAATGGCCTCGTACACTTGACTTATTTCCTCAATATCAATCGGCCCATCTTCTTCAACACTAGTAACTGCCATGTCATCTCCTTGTTGGTTTTCTGAGAGAGGAGAGTACTTGGTGCTATTGCTGTAACCACTTGACTCTGAATCAGAGCTCACTTCTACCACGGTCCTTTGCTCACTTGTGTTATTGTAAGAAATGATAATGTTGAGCAAGGAACGAAAAACAATCCAAGTAAGTTAAGTGTGAAACAATGTTACCATAAGATATGCAAACTTCAAGAGCATACACCAAGATGGTTCAACAATGGAGACAAGGATTTATAAGGGGAAAGCAAAGAAAACCCCTTGTGAGTATTATGAATGAAGGCAAATGCCTAGAGACGAGAGAGAGAGAGTGTTGGAGCAAAAGTAGCTCAATACAATAACATCAAGTGCTAAGAGTGTAGAAGAAAGGAGGAGCATCTCTTATATAGAGATGAGAGAGGAGTTGCATTTGTAACTCCCATTTCTATGAATGCCACATTCATAATAGGTGTGTGCAAAGTGTCACAATCCTCTTAAGGAGGACAAACTAAATAAAGAAATAAACAAGAGTTGTCCTTACATGTGGAATAAAGGACAAACAATGACATGTCCTCCACGTGTACAAGAGGACAAACTACATTTAGGGACCCTTGGAATATCCCAATTAATACATCCAAGGAAAGATTAACCTTTCTAACAATTATCTTCTTGGCCTCTAGCCTCAATTATACTTTCCCTTGACGGTGTTGCGTGCTGTTTCTTTGCGGGAGGTTTAAGATGTTATTGATTTTTCTCAACCTCCAAAGCTCTTTTCTTGCCTCTACTTGTTTCTTGTTGCCTGCTATTTACTTCACCCTTCTGTTCGACTGATTCTACTGGATCCTCTTTTGGCTTCATCTTCTCATAAGTAAGGTGTACTCTTTGACTTTGTAGTTTCCTTAACTTTCCATTATAGCACGACTCGGTATGCAAATGAACTGTCCTTGTGACTGCTTCCAAGGAAGCATCCTGATGGTCATCCCAATCTATTGGATTCAACTCTGTTCCTTCTATTGTATCATAATCTTCTCTCAACACATTTGCATCATCTTTTAGTTGATCGGGAATATCAAGGCCTCTCCATTTGATATCTCTCATCACGTTCACCGACAACCTTGAGAAAGCTAGCTTTCTCACATGAAAGTCATCCTTGGCATTGGCCCAAAAGTCTTCTATAGTGGGAACATGTTTAAATGCATTTCCATGAGATACCTTGATAAGACCATTAGGATCGAATCCTTGCCTTGCTCTGTACCATCCTAGATGATACCATTCCAATTCCTTCTCCGCAATTGCAAAGGCGACACGACTGGGGCAACTATCATTGCCAATTCCAAATGAGAAGGTAATGCTTGTCTCACCCTTGAGTTTCATTATTCTGTCATAATCCTCAAGTTGCCTAGCCAATTCCATCAAAACTACCTTTTCGGGTGGGTATGTCGGATGTCTCTTGGGATAAATTGTGCTTCCTACTACTCTAATGTATGTGAATTGTGAGAATTGGATGAACCAACTCCCATACTTCTTAATCTTTGCTTCTGCTTCTAATGAAAGTCTCTTAGTAGGTGTCCCTTGTAGTACCCTTACTGTCTTCATGGCAGAGGCGTCACAAAATATTTTGTAATCTTTGTTGTTGTGCAAGTGAAGCTGTGGATAGCATTCATGCACCAAATATTGCCCTGACTCACTACCAATTTCTCTTAAGGCCTTAAGTCCCGAACTTATATACAATCTAGCAATTAGGTAAAACGGATAGGATCCTATGTATAATTGCTTTTGGTTTTGTACGGTTGTATGTTGCAAGTCTAGATTCTTGCTTATGATCCTAGCCCAATCAAATCTTCCTTTTCCTTTTTCAATTTTGTCAATAAAGAAGTACATCCTGTTTTTGAATTGCATACCTTGAGCTAGGCCTATGATCCGGCTGAGGAGTACAATGAGATCGCCAATATTCTGATTTGAAATCTACCACTGTGAGTCTCGATGATCTGGTTACTCCTTTCTTTCTCCCATGAAGCCAATCTTGTTTTAGATGCATGAAATAAGCTTCTTGGTTATCCTAAAATGACTTGGCTACCTGATTTATCATCACCACTATCATGCTCTTGTACTAGGGAATGTTAAATGCTTCTTTGATCGCCTGTCCGGCAATGTTGGCCAACACCCTCTTCCCTTTATCAAAAATGATGGATTTACTGATTAGATCAAACCTAGATGCACATTCCATAACCAATTTTGGACAAGGCAAGGTAGGAGCCACTTTTGTATATCTTCTTTCCCATGGGGGATTGTACTTACTTTAGTTTGTCCTTTACCAATGGCTGGGTTCTCTTTTGAATTTTGGATCAAACCTTAGAAAGTGCAGGCCCCTTGCCAATATTGATGCCCTAGATGAAGAAATCAGAATTTTATCCACCTGAATAATAAATCGTCTAAGGCCATAAAAATCAGATCTGCCTGAGGGAAGTCACCAAACATGAATAATTTGGCTCTTGCAACAATTCGCTAAGCATGGAAAATGTTCTCCTTTGCAAATAAAAATTGCCACATTTGGAAGGAGGCTGCCCTAGCAAGAACTCAAACACATTTAAATCTGTTCTTTGTGAAACAAAATCGTTCAAGGCAAGAGAAGTTTGTTCCAAGCATAGAAGGAAATCACCAAGCCCAATGCTGCATTAGAAAATCGCAAAGGAAGAAGAGCTGCTCCCTTTAGAAGAAATCGCCAAACATGGAAATCTGCCCTTTGCCAAAAACTCATCCAAGCATGGAAGAAGAGGATGGAGTGAATGAGGAGATAAGGGGAAGGAGAACCCTCTTATACTCAATCCACATACTTTCCCTAGCTGGCCAACTTGCACCTAAGAGAGGAATAAAAACATTAATTAACGCACAATTCTAGCCTAGATTGAATGTGAAGCCAAAAATTAATTTTGCCACAATGAAATTTGCATTTTTAAATTGCCGGGTAGACCAAAATTGCAAAAATAAAATTTATAAAACCTTGGAGATGCTAAACATTTTCATTTAATGACGATTTAGTAATTAATATATCATTAAAAATCGGATTTGGCAAGCCAAAAGTGATTTTTTCAATCTTAAATTACTAATTTCTCTAAATATTTTAAAATCTTCAAGGCAAATTTAACCCATTTAATTGCAATTTTTGCAATTTAAATCCAAAATCGATTTTGCCATGCAAATTAACTTTTTTTTTAACAAAAATAAATCATTTTCTCTAGAATCTAAAATCGATTTTCCAATTTGATTTCACCATCACAAAATTAATTTTTTCACCGAAAAAATTCAAGATTTTCCAAAAAAACCAGATCTAACAAAATTTCATTTTTTGAAAATTACTCAAGTTTATACAATTATATTGAAATTTTCAAAAATAATCGTTTAAGTACAAAATTCACAATTTTATCTTGCCAAGTGTTCTTTGAAATTTGTTTGGCCTAAGGATAAAATTAGTCGTTCTGGAAAATCAAGCTTAAAACCAAGTGAAAAATAAACCTAAGCCTTTCTCCCTCCAGGCTTGAAGGCATCCAAGAAGTAAAATTTTCTAAGATCGAAATTTTTTGGACAACTTCAAAAATTATTGCCAAGGCGACTCAAAAGGGGGTCCCCAAAAATTTTGAGGCGATGGTGTGAAAACCTCACAACATCTGGCGACTCCACTATTGAAATGTTCCTGAACGTTTCAAGAATAAAGTAACTTTGAACAAAAATCTCAGGATGGTTTATTTGAAAATCTTTTAAGGACAAGCACTCAACAAGGGAAAGAACTCCCAAGTTGCTCCTAAGCAATATGACCATAAGTTACGTGTGTGTAAATGATTTATTCTTTGCTCGACAAGGACTTGATAATCTCTCAGATCCATTAAACTTAGCTTATTATAATATCCTTACTTCAAAAGCAAACTAGATAGAGCCCCGCTGTCAATTAGGCGTTTATAGGGTCGACGAAGTTATCGCTGTGGCACCACAATCATGGGTGTACCTTTAGTGATTACTTTTATAGCACAGGTAGAGATGATTGCACACCCTTGAACCAAATTTCATCTTTATTTTCACTTTGATACTGCTTTTTCTCTTTTCTCATGAGATTTTTCTCTTTTTCTTTTGTCTTCAATCTTTTGTTTGGCTTGCAGGCAATGAAGCTTGCAAAGGGTTTAGAAGACCACAGTGGTGCTGAAACAGGTGTATGATTTTACTATGTCCAATTTCACTTCAAAACATCAAGAACTCAGAGCAATTAAGTGTGAGTAGAATGTCGTAACCATGTCAGAGGTAACTTAAGAACCTCCATTGAGTTCGACCCAAATTTAGTACAAGTCCTACCATAGACCAATGACTAAGCACATCCTTTAACCTCTGAACCTTGTTAAATTTTATTTAGGAAATAAACAAGACGGGCTCCTATTTTGTCACCAACAATGTAAAATCCACACACCTTGCCCACGAGTGATAACATGGACCCTCTTTACTCTTGCAAAGGCCCAAGACCAAAACTGCCTTTCTGATTGAGGGAGGCTAAAAAGAATCTCAAGTCAAATGACTTGATGCAAATCAAGCTCAAGCTCCCTCATAACACCTAAACAACTGAAAGAAAATCTATTCTAACCAACTGAAAGGGAAACTATTCCAACCTTTGGGCCAAATGATCCAAAACAAACTCTATTCTAAAAGAACAGAAAACAAAGTAACTACTAACCAAAAGCAACCCTATACTAACTATGTACAGAAGGGCTCTGGACGGAGTTCTAGGCTTGGAAATAATGCTTGAGGAATTGCCCATTGATAGGCAATGGGACATCCTCGCCAAGGAGTGTCTTAAGTCTAAATGCATTATCCCTGATGATCTTTGAAATCTGGAATGGACCCTTCCATAGTTTGTCAAATTTATCATGTTGTCCTTTCCTTTCATGGGCTTTGTCCCAATATAAGACCAAGTTAGAGATCCTAAAGGCCTTATTTTGCACTCTTCTATCAAACCAATGCTCAACTACCCCTTGATGTTTTGCAAATTTTTCTAGGGCTTCATCTCTTTTTTCATCTAATTGCATCAGTTGAGCTGACCTAACTTGGACTCTGTCTTCGTTCTCATCATAGTATTCTTGTATGAACCTCAAAGTTGGAATTTTCAATTGAATTGGGAATATTAGGTCCTGTCCATAAACCAAATGATAGGGAGTGATTTATATGGACTCTTTAACTCTCGTTCTGTTTGCCCATAAAGCGTATCTCAGCTGAGTGTGCCAATCCCTTGGGTTCTTGTCTAAAAGTTTTCCAATTACAGTCAAAAGGTTTTTGTTTGTGGATTTCGCTAAGCCATTCCCTTGGGGATAGTAACCTGATGAAAATTTTAATATGATCCCATGGTCAAATGCCCAAGTATGAAATATCAAAGAAATGAAACAAAACCATTATCACATACATAAGCAGAAGGACAACCAAACCTGGTGGTGATCTTTTCCTCTAAAAATTTAATGACAGTCTCAGTAGTGCAATTCTTGAAAGCTTGAGCTTTTGACCATTGAGTATAGTAGTCAGTTGCGGTTAGAATATACCTGTGTTGTGGCAAGGAGGGTGGATTGATAGGACCAATGAAGTCAAGTCCCCACATTGCGAAAGGTCTCACCTCAATAATAGGCTGCAAAGGCATTGCTGGATTTCTTTCTCTCTTTGCCGATGTTTGGCAAACATGACCAAGTCTTTACATTCTCGTGAGTGTCTTTGAACAAAGTTGGCCAATAGTATCCAGCTCTTAGTATCCAATGTGCCGTAGCCAAATCTGATCCATGTCCTGTTCCCCATTTATCATGAAAACGTTCCAAAATATTTTGGGCTTCTTCCTTTCCAACGCATCTCAAATATATTCTCGCATGATTTTGCTTGCATAACAGTACTCCTTGTAGCATATATCTTCTGCTCTTGAATCTCAGCGCTCGCTTTTGTATTGGATCCAAAATGTGAAGGGCATTGGTGATTTAACAAATAGTTGATTATGTCCTGGTACCATTCGTTGGGATGTACATCCTCCAATTCATAAACTTGTTACACAAGTCTAGGCCCCTTTGATGCCATGGTCTGTGCCAATTATTGTCCTCTAACCAACTTCATTGGTCGAATTTCTATGTTGTATTCCTGGATAGTGGCGACCCACTTGCCTCTTCTTTCTCCAAGTTTGTTTTGCATTAAAAGAGTTTTCATTGCTATGTCTGACACAATTGCATGTACTTTGCTTCTCAAGATGTAATGCCTGAATTTCTTCACCGCCTTCACCAAGGTATAAGCTTGTTTCTCCACATTTGGATAATTCAATTCGGCTTCTCGAAAAGGTGCACTCATGAATGCTATTGGATGCTCTTCATCTACCTTATTCTTCTATATTAAAATGGCCGCACAGGCGTGATCAGAGGCGAAAGAATATATATTGAATGGCCTCTCATAATCTAGGCTTACTAGAATTGGTGCATTGATGATAGCATGTTTTATCTCTTCAAATGCCCTCTTCGCTGCTGGGGTCCAATCCATTTTTGCATCCTTTTTTAATATGTCATTCATTGGCTTTACAATCTCAACAAATGCAGATATGAACTTTCTCATGAAGTTGATCTTTCCAAAGAATGATTTGAGCTCTTTCTTGCTGGCGGGTATGCCAAGTTTTGAAATTGCTTCCACTCTCTCTGGATCAATCATGATACCTCTTTCTGAAATTACATGTCCCAAAAGTTTTCCTTCGATAACTCTAAATATACATTTCTTTGGATTCAAAGAAACTCCAAACCTTCTACATCTTGTGAAAACTTTCCTGAAATCCGTAATGTGATCTTCTCTGTTCTTTGAAAACACTGTTATTTCGTCCATGTAAATGATAATGCACTTGTCTTTTAAGTCCTTGAAAGCATAATCGATGGCCCTTTGAAATGTTGCACCTACATTGATCAGACCAATAGGCATCCTCCTATATGCAAATGTTCCCTACTTTGTGGTGAAAGTCGTTTTCCACCTATCTTCTTCGACAATCACCTGATTGTACCCTGAATATCCATCCACAAAGGGCATCATCTGAACTTCATTTACAATTTGCAAGACGTTGTCTAGTGATGGCAATGGATAATTATCCTTTTCGGATGCTCTGTTCAAATTCTTGAAATTGACATAGCCTTATTTCTCCGTTTTTCTTCCTGACTTGGACAAGATTGGCGACCCATGTTGAATGTGGCGACCCATGTTGAATGCCTCACTGGGAAGATGATCCGCGCATCTAGCAACTTCTTTACTTCTTGAAATATCAATGGTTTTAGCAAAGGATTGAATGGCCTTTGTCGTTGCTTGAATGGTTTACTCCCTTCCTTCATTGGAATTGTATGTGTGATGATGGAAGGATCATATGTTTTCAAATCTTCATATCCCCAAGCAATTACATTTGGGAATTCTTTCATCAAACTCAATATATCTGCGTTCTCTTTAGATGTGCAAACTTTCCCAATGTGAACTATTTTGGAACAATCCTCTGTTCCCAAATTAACCTTTTCGCATTCATCACCCCCTGTAGGTTGATGTTGCACTTTGTTGAATTGGCCCGTGTCGAATATTCTTTCTAACTCAATCATTCCCTTTGGAATAGTATTTGTCTTCAAGCTCATAACTCCTTCCAAATCGATCTCTACTTCTTCATCCACTTGACCATCAATGATCTGTGCTGTGAAGACATCTGAATTGGTCAAGAATTTGAGGATATGTCTATCATCTTCAAACACTTGAAAATTCTTGACATTATCTGGTACGGATGGGACTGATGCCAACTCAACTCTAAATTTTTTCAAGCCATCCAACTTTATTGGTGCTAGTGAGCTTGCAGTTTGTGCGAGGACATTAGCGACTTGATTATTTGCTCTATAGCTAAACTTGATATTGAAGGCACTGATGTCCTCTATCAAATCCCAAACTTTGTTTCTATATCTCTTCAATCTCTTGTCATGGCAAGCGAACTTCTGCTTTATCTGCTCAATTACTAAATATGAATCTCCAAGTACATGAAGTATCTTGGCACCTTTCTTGATAGCACACAACAAGCCTAAAATTAAAGCTTCATATTTTGCCATATTGTTGGTGCATGGGAATTGCAATCTATGTGCCTCCAAATATGTTGCACCTATCGGGCTGACTAACTCAAATCCGGCTCGAGATCCTTGCTTAGTTTTGGAACTATCGAACCTTAGAGTCCATGCTCCATTGCTTTCTTGATACTCCTTTTGGGAATTCTTGGATTTGTTTGTTTCAACGTTTTTCTTCACTTTTGCATTGAGTGGTGTAATTTGGTTCTTTGTTTCACCCATCATGCTACTTTCTGCTTCATCAGCTTGTAGAGTTTTAACCTTTTGTTTGCCGTGTTGATCATCTTCTTTTAGAGCCCCTGGGATTCTCTTTTCTACTTGTTTTAAGGCAACTGTACACAAGGAGCAAGATAACTCCGAATGGAAAGCATTGTGAATTCTGCACTAGTTGGGTAATAATAAGTCTCTTACTGATGTGCGGTTACCCAACTCTATTCCTTGTTGCAGATTTCTAGTCACAAAGTTGTTAAAGTTTTCAAACATGCCTTCACCGTAATCTGATCAATCATCTGGATCCGACTCAATTAGGATCTCAGTGGAATCCCTTCCTTCACTTATGATGTTCATTGTTAATACTTCTATTCTCTTAGGTCTATAGGTGTTCATACTCGTTTCCACAAACAATATTTCATTTGATTCCCCATATTCTGTAACTGTCAATCTCAACCTTGGGTTGCTATCGATTCTGATTTGGTTGGCAAGTCCTTTCCATGGAAGCCACATGTGAGAGAAGTCAGTTGCCATGTATCCATTCAACCTCTTGGCCGAATCCTTACCTAGGATCAATCCATAGGTATCGACCACAGCTACCATTGAAATATCTACCATGTGTTCTATCCTCGGATTAGATGCCAATTGCATGTGTATGTTGTGTAGTTCACCTACCATGGGTACTTCTGTCTTATCTAATTGGGTAACCTTTCTGTTTGATCCCAAAGGTGTGATTCCCAAACTTCTACAAATATTCAAAGGCATGACGTTACTTGACGCTCCTGAATCTATCAAGCAATTATGAAGCAACTTCCCAAATATCCTCACTAATAGCAGGAATGAGGTTGGCTCATCTTTCCCTTGATAATACACCATAGGTGTCTTATGTACTTGCTTCAACTTCACTTCGAAATCTATTGGTTGAGCTGCCTCTTCTTTCTTTACGATTTCTTTATTGTTTATCGGGTCTTGACTCCTTTGAGTCTATTGTTCCGTTAGCATTGATCTTTGAGCCACATAAACTGGCTGAGGCCTTGGCTGTCTGTTGGACTCACTAATATTGCCATATGCAATCTCTTGTGTAGAGTTTCCTATCTCTCGATATGAAATGTCTTGAGGTGAGTTCGTTATGTTCTCTCTTGGAATGTCTTGGATCACATGCATTGAGTTAGGAGGAGGCCTCCCTTGAGTATGTGTTACTGCACTTTGAGTGTGAGATCCTTGTGATTTGTTATCTTTCAAACTGTCAAGGAATGTATCTCTAATCTCCGCTAGCTTCAATAATTCGAACAAAGGGAGATTGATTTTAATCTTCTTCATCTCCTCTATTACACTCTGTCGTAATTTTTTCAACTCATCATTATTCATGACATTGTTTCTTGTTTTTCCTCTGTTTGCTTCCTGTGTTGATTGGACATTCTGTGATCCTTGAGTACCCTAATTGTTTTGTTGAAAGATCTGTTGTCCATTTCCATTGTTATGATTCCCATGTCTGTATTCGGGTGCATCCCTTGAAGAATTTGGTATATTGTTTGCATTGGGGTGTGGAGGTGTATTGAAATTGTTCGGGGGTATGGAGGACATGAAAGGTCCTTCATTTCTCTTCTTGTTCCTTTGATAAAACCTTGCATTGCTAGCCGGTTGTTGAAATGTTTGGTTCCCACCTATCCCTTAAACTAAAACATCGTTGCTCAAAGGTGGGAAAGAATTCGACCCATTGTTATACCCATTTTGATCCATTACCTCGTTAACTGGCCCATTGGTTGACTCAGGAGGAAATCTCCCTTGGTGTTCTTCATATGCTTCAAACTCTAGTGGAAATGAAATCTCCTCAAAAGTCAAGCATTGATCATATCTCGAGGATGGGACAATCTCATACCCCGTGACCTTAACATCTTCTTGATTGATTGATTCATCTACTATTTTTTGAAACAGGTTAGATGCCCTCTTGAATTCTACACATCCTAACTCCAAATGGTGATAAGTCTCATGGAATTTGCAATATTTAGACATGGCGGATTTGGCTAAGAATATTCTATCGATTGGCCTACCATCCGCTGAGGCTTGATTATCAAGTGGCAACGCCACATTTCCATTGTTTGGGCTTGTGTTCCAAGTCCCCTTTTGGTTAGATTGATTGCTATATCCTTGATCTTGTGACTGGTTGTTACCTTGATAGTTATTATTTTGATAGTTCCTTTGATAACCACCACCTTGGTTATTTCTTTGGTAGTCTCTGTCTTGATAATTTCTTTGGTATCCACCTTGATAACTCCCACCTTGATTCTAGTAATTATTTCCTTGATTATTTCTATGGGAACTTTGGAGTTGATTGTTTTGGTTCCTCAAATAAGTGATTTCCGTAGACAATTTCTTGACTTGCTAGATCGATTCCTTCATTTCATCCTTTTCTTCTTGCGTTCTTGTGGATGAAGTTGCACTTTGTAGGTAAATTGGCGTTGATGGTGGTGCCTGAGACAATGAAGGTCCGGGGTGCACCACTAACTGATTTGTAGGTGCCTAGTATGTAAGTTGTGGAATTGGGTTGTTCGGATACCTAGCACTTGGGGGTTCTATTTCTTGTTGGCCCAATTGCTTCCCTATTTCAATTGCTTTAGTGTAAGCCTCTGTTAATGTTGTGGGAGCAGGATTCACCATGCTTGTGAACATAGTTGTCTGACTGTCTAAAGCATTGTAATATGATTCCAATACACCTGCCTCTGTCATTGTGTAAGGGGCTTGCAATCTCGTGTAGGCCTTATGGAAACGATTGTTGAAGGGACTTATTGATTCTTTATCATGTCTCCTAATGTCCACAAACATTCTATGTAACTCCAATGGTGTCGTGGGCATGCCAAATTTTGCAATAAAGGCTTCTTTGAGCTGAACCCATCTTGTTATAGATGATGCCAGCAAATTAATGAACCAGTTATAAGGGTCTTCCCCCAATGAATAAGGGAAAAGCCTGCATGCTACATCCTCATGTTGAATCCTTCTATTGCACAATGCATCTTCAAACACTTTGATATGCTCCTCTGTTGTACGGTTAGGGTCATTAACAAAGAACTTGGAACAAAATACTGTTGGATTCTTTGGTAAGTCATGATATTGTTGAAATGAAATGGGTGAGGCAATTTTTGAATCCATGGTGGTTAAGCCATTGTTGCTTGATTGACTTGAGCTTGAACAGGCTGACTTGAGGGACTAGCCAAACTTGAAGTATCAACTACCCAACGATTCCTTGATTTCTAATGAAATTCTAACACAAGTAAATCCTCTTCTTGGTGTGGCGTAGATCTCAATATCCTTTGCCCCTTATCAGATTGCAATTTTTCAAACCTATCGGGAGAGAAAGACCTGATTCTTCTATCCAGCTTGTCTATAATTCAGGCCTGATTTTTGTCTACTTTGAGTTTTCCTCAAGAGCGCCTGAGCTTGTCTTCATGCTTTCCTTTCTCTTTCAAGTTTCCTTTCTCGTTCTCTTTGACGTTCCAACCTCTTTTGAATTCTCCGTTCAATAGCTCGTGCTTTCCTTTCTTCTTGATTCAATACGTCAACGTTGTCCAAATACTCTCTAGTACTTTCACTTTGTTCCCAAGCGGTTGAGCACAAACTGGCTACAATATGGTCTTGGAGTGTTCTCAAAGTTGCTCTAGGTTGATTTGGTGTGGGAAGCACCATTGTTCTTCATAATTGAATAACAACAAGTCCTCAAAAAAAACTCTCAGGGCCTCCTAGCACCAGATAATGTTGACATCGTGACGATGGAGGGTATGTGCCTCACCAATGCTCCAATTTTCTCAAGAATGAATTTAAATCCACCCTCCTCCTAGCGCTAGATAATGTTGATGTTAGTTTTTGTACCACTACATAACATATTAGCAATTGAATATCTGATATGGGCTATTTAAACATACAATTCCTCTCTTGAAAAGTTAATACTCATGTAGACATAAGCACAAACTCCAATGTTCCTTGCACTTGTGGACACTAACTCAATATATTGATGTGATTCGTTGGTAATTATGTAGGTGGCCTTACACTATTTGTTTGAGGATGACTTGGACTTTGGGGGAATGATGGTGGTGGTGATTCGGTATGAATGCTAGATGATGTTGATGGAGAAGGTGATGGTGATGGAGGGTGAATGTTCTTGTGACTTATAGCTTCCTAACTTTCCTCTTCAAAACTCCAACTCCTAACTACTTGCCATTCTCCTCCTACTCCTATGAATGGAAGATTAGCAAATGGACGGGAATTGAATCTAATGAAAGTTAATCAGTGACTCTACCCCCATAGATGCAATGATTCAAAGGAAAGTGAACTAGTTTACGACACAAGGCTTCCCAACAAGCCGCTAGGAAGCTACTAGCCTAGTTATAAATCCCTATCAAACATCTACTAATACTACCATGAAACTATCTATCTACTCTTTATCTTACTTAGCAACTTCTTGAAATGAAACTTAACTTTAACAACTTCAAAATAAAAATCTTATTCTAATCAGTGGAAGTAGAAACCATGCAACAACACCAAAAGCTCTTAATCACCATGCAAGTCACAACAATAAGAAAGAAAAGCGATTTTTTGGCTTCAACGCTTACAAATGAGAGAAAATGACCATATATAGAGGCCAAAATGTACAACTAACGGTAGAGATTAAGAGGCAAAATTGACGATCCAGATTGAATACTAGAAACCCTAATTAGGGTTGCCACCCTATCGGCCGATGAGAAGACACCACCTCGTCAATGGACCAATGAAAAAAGTGGAAAAGTAGCAACCAATGAGAAGGCACCAAAATGGTTGCTAATCAGAATTAGACACTTCTCCTACCTTAAAAGAAAGAAAAATTGCCACTCGGGCTTACATCAAGTGATCTTCTAATATAAATCTTCCTTTTTCTTTCATTCTTTTAGCGAAGGCAATGAACCTAACTAACCTTTCGTTGACTTCCTCCATGGGAGGGCAATGTGTATACTTCATCTTGAGCTCAACCAATTTTATCATGCTGCTTGCTACCTATAGTGTCTTCTCATGGTCCTTCTCATACTCTTTTGCATATACAATAAAGGCATTGGGGGAAGAAAGTGTGTCCAAATATTTCTTCTCGATAGCAGCCTTTCCTAACTCATCCAATTTTGATCAAAACTTTGTCTCATTGATTTCCTCTTCTCTGATGTCTTCAAAATCAAGTGCTGCCCTAACGTCGCTCATCATGGTTGAAATGGAAGTGTCGACGCTTGGGCTGTGATATACAGCTGCCTTCTATATCTCCTCTAGTGTCCTCAATCTGGTAGTCAAGGCAACAAACCAAGACTCAACCGTACTCAATCCTCCATCAACCAACTTGGCCCTTTCTAAATATGTCTCTGGTAGCCCAATGAACGCCTGTAGCCTGGGAATAGCTAAATCCTTGACCGGAAGGAAATCCTTCCACTCCTCTTCAAATACTCTGAATTTGTTTCTAACAATCACTAATGACCGGAATGTTGAGATAAAGGAAGACAAGAAATTTCGCCAATCTTGGATTGTATCATGGATCCAATCCTTGACTTCATGTAGCGTAGCCGATATTTCTTCTATGTTGCTCCGAATGTCTTGAGGAAGGGCTGCCTGGTGCAACTGTTTGATGGGCTGGCAATCTCTCCAATATTTGTTCTCGGCTTCCAACTTTATGATCCTTTCCTTTGCCTTCCTCAATCTTTCTCTTATTGAAACTATGCCCTCTTGGATCTCCTCACACTCCATGTCCTCTGTGTTTATTCCCAAATTATGTTTTACTGTTTCATATTCTTGAGCTGAAATCTTAGCCAATGCCTTGTTGACTGTTGGTATAGCAATCTGGACCATTCGATGGCTATCACTGTTGCTCCTAATCACCTTTGCCACTATCTTTGTAATTTGTTTCTGGTTCTCGCTATCAATATCAATCAGTCTATCTTCTTCTCCACTAGTAACTACCATGTCATCTCCTTGTTGGTTTTCTGAGAGAGGAGAGTACTTGGAACTATTGCTGTAACCATTTGACTCTGAATCAAAGCTCACTTCTACTGCGGTTCTTTTCTCACTTGTGTTATCTTCTTGGCCTCTAGCCTCAATTACACTTTCCCTTGACAGTGCTGTGTGTTGTCTCTTTACTAGAGGTTCCAGATGTTCTATGTTTCTCTCAACCTTCAAAGCTCTTTTCTTGCCTCTACTTGTTTCATGTTGCGGACTATTTCCTTCACCCTTGTCTCTGACTAATTCCGCTGGACCCTCGTTTGGCTTCATCTTCTCATAAGTAAGGTGTACCCTTTGACTTTGTAGTTTCCTTAACATTCCATTATACCACAACTTGGTATGCAAATCAACTACCCTTGTGACTGCTTCTAAGGAAGGATCCTGATGGCCATCCCAATCTACTAGATTCAATTTTGTTCCTTCTACTGTATCATAATATTCTCTTAGCACATCTCTATCATCTTCCGGTCGATCGGGAATATGAAGGCGTCTCCATTTGATATCTCTCGTCATGTTCATCGACAACCTTGAGATAGCTAGCTTTCTCACATGAAAATCATCCTTGGCATTGGCTCATAAGTCTTCTATAGTGGGAACATGTTTAAATGCATTTCCATGAGATACCTTGATAAGACCATTAGGATCAAATCCTTGCCTTGCTCTGTACCATCCTAGATGATACCATTCCAATTCGTTCTCCACAGCTGCAAAGGCGACACGATTGGGGCAACTATCATTGCCAATTCCGAATGAGAAGGTAATGCTTGTCTCACCCTTGAGTTTCGTTATTCTGTCATAATGCTCAAGTTGCCTAGCCAATTGCATCAAAACTACCTTGTCGGGTGGGTATCATGGAAGTCTCTTGGGAGAAACTGTGCTTCCTGCTACTCTAATGTATGCAAATTGCGGAAATTGGATGAACCAACTCCCATACTTTTGAATCTTTGCTTCTGCTTCCAATGAAAGTGTCTTGGTAGGTGTACCTTGTAGTACCCTTACTGTTTTCATGGGAAAGGCATCACAAATTATTTTGTAATCTTTATTTTTGTACAAATGAAGCTGTGGATAGCATTCATGCACCAATATATTGCCCCGACCCACTGCCAATTTCTACTAAGGCTTGAAGTCCTGGACTTTTATACAATCTAGCAATTAGGTAAAACAGATAGGATCACATCTAGAATTGCTTTTGGTTTTGTACGGTTGTAAGGTGCAACTCTAGATTCTCGCTTATGATCCTAGCCCAATCAAATCTTCTTTTTCCTTTTTCAATTTCCTCAATAAAGAAGTACATGCAATTTTTGAATTGCATACCTTGAGCTAGGCCCATGATCCGGTTCAGGAGCACAATGAGATTGCCATATTCTGATTTGAAATCTTACATTGTGAGCCTCGATGATCTAGTTACTCCTTTCTTTCCCTCATGTAGCCAATCCTGTTTTAGATGCATGAAATAAGCTTCCTGGTTATCCTAAAATGACTTGGCCGCTTGATCCATCATCACCCCTGTCATGCTCTTGTACTAGGGAATGTTAAATGCTTCTTCAATTGCCTGTCCGCCAATGTTGGCCAACACCCTCTTCCCTTCATCAAAAATGATGGGTTTACTGATTAGATCAAACCTGGATGCACACTCCATAACCAACTCTGGACAAGGCAAGGTAGGAGTAAAAGCTGCTGTGTGTGCAATTCCACTTCTGTATATCTTCTTTGCCATAGGAGATTGTCTTTCCTTTAGTTTGTCCTTTACCTTTACCAATGGTCGGGTCCTCTTTTGAATTTCGGATCAGATTGTAGAAAGTGCAAGCCCCTTGCCAATATTGATGCCCTAGCTGAAGAAATCAGAATTTTGTCCACCTGAATAATAAATCGTTTAAGATTAGAAGAATCAGATCTGCCTTAGGGAAGTCACTAGACATGGAAAATTTGGCCCTTGCAACAATTTGTTAAGGATGGAAAATGTTGTCCTTTGCAAATAAAAATCGCCACGTTTGGAAGGAGGCTGCCCTAGCAAGAGCTCAAACACATGTAAATTTGTTCTTTGTCAAACAAAATCATCCAAGGCAAGTGAAGTTTGTCCCAAGCATGGAAGGAAATTGCCAAGCCCAATGCTGCCTTAGAAAATTGCCAAGGAAGAAGAGCTGCTCCCTTTAGAAGAAATCGCCAAACATGGAAATTTGCCCTTTGCCAAAAAATTGTCCAAGCATGGAAGAGGATAGAGTGAATGAGGAGATAAGGGGAAGGAGATCCCTCTTATACCCAATCCGCATGTTTTCCCTAGCTGGCTGGCTTGCACCTAGGAGAGGAAAAAAAACATTAATTAATGCACAATTTTGGCCTAGATTAAATGTTAAGCCAAAAATTAATTTTGCCACAATGAAATTTGCATTTTTAAATTGCTGGTTAGACCAAAATTGCAAAAATAAAATAAATAAAGCCTTGGAGATGCTAAACATTTTCATTTAATGATGATTTAGTAATCAATATATCATTAAAAATCGGATTTTGCAACCGAAGTTGAATTTTTCAATTTTAAATTACTAATTGCTTTAAATATTTTAAAATCTTCAAAGCAAAAATAACCCATTTAATGCCAATTTTTTCAATTTAAATCCAAAATCGATTTTTCCATGCAATTAAATTTTTTTTTTAACAGAAATAAATCATTTCTCTCAAATCTAAAATTGATTTTCCAATTTGATTTCACCATCACAAAATTAATTTTTTCATTAAAAAAATTCAAGATTTTCCAAAAAGAACTAGATCGAACAAAATTTCATTTTTTGAAAATTATTCAAGGTTATACTATTATATCCAAATTTTCAAAAAAAATCTTCTAAGTACAAAATTCACAATTTTATCTTGCCAAGTGTTGTTCTTTGAAATTTGTTCGGCCTAGGGATAAAATTAGTTGTTCCAAAAAACCAAGCTTAAAACCAGGTGAAAAATAAACCTAGACCTTTCTCCCTTTGTGCTTGAAGGTGTCCAAGATGTAAAATTTTATAAGATCGGAAATTTTTGGACAACTTCAAAAATTATTGCCAAGGCTACTAAAAAAGGCTGTCCCCAAAATTTTTGGGGCGATGGTGTGAAAACCTCACAACATCATCCTGTGAGAATTGATAAGGAGGAAGATGATCAATATCAATTGTGATCGAACCCAACAGAGAGGTGGCCTCGGCGTACTAGTAATGAGATCTAGTGCTAGTGTAAAATGTCATAACCGCAATAGAAGAACAATATTCTAGATGAGAGTATCTGTGTCGATCAAAATCTGAGTTCGTAAAGCCTTGAAGCCGATGAAGAAACCAGATCAAGTAAAAATGGCCACAAGTATGAAAGGATGAGCTTCAAACTCGGCTAAGACAATGCTATGGGGTCTGAGTTTGTGACACCTAATAATATGTTGTAGAAGCAACTTCTGAACACGCTCTATAGAGCCCCAATTTGAAACAAGAAGGGAAGATCCCCAAACCACCAAGCCATAGAGAACGATCAGTCAAACCAAGGAGTCCAGGAGGGACAGCTTGGATGAAATGTCTTGAAAATAATGTCTAAAGCATTGTCTTTCAAGCATGGTGAGGGAGCCAATGACCTTACTAACTCTGGACTGAATAGCTAGTCTCAATCTGAAGCAGGGTCCTAAAAACTTCACCCTGAGATACATGTAGGAAGAGGTAATCTCAACTTCCTGCCCTTGAAAGAAGAAATTAAGATGAGAGATCTTTAATCAATTAAAGATCGTAACCCGAGTCTTAGTCAGATTGACCACGAGCTGACTCTGATCACAGAAAGAAGCCAAACCATGAAAGAGTCTTTGTAGACTATCGAAAGAAGAGTCCAAGAGAACAACATCATCTGCAAAAAGGAGAATGTAAATCAAAACCTGATGTAAATAGCACCCGTCACCTTGTTGTGAGGAGTTCACAAGTGTTTACCGCATAGATTAATTAAAAAATGCACATAGACAATGAACAACATAACTCTTTAGATTAATCGCATATTCCAGAACATTACATTATGCTTGATAAGATGAATGATAGAAGATGATATACAATGATCCCAGATGGGATATAAATACTATCCGCCGAATCTTCTCGAAGGACTCCGTCGGCCACAAACACTATGTCTGCTACAAACTATTTACCCGTCGGCTACAGAATACAGAAACACCGACGACAATCTAGTCAGCTGATACCATCCCCCCCAAAGAAAAGTCGTCTCCTGACGACTAACAAAATTAGGAGACAACCTACAGACAACAAAAGAAATACTAGAGAGGAGGGGGTGTCCCAAAAGAGTGTTGCTGGCGACGCAACTCATACACCTACTCTGTCCTAATGCGCAAATTTGTCTGAATTAAGGAATTAACCTTTACGGCCTCCTTCAGTAGAAGCGCGACATCCATAGCCTGCCTCCTAGCTAACTGCATCTCGTGCTCAGCCGCATCCTTATCTCGGACAGCCGCTTCGGTACCTTGCCCAGCCACATCCCTCTCCTGCACCACTGTTGCCATATCTCTCAATAGTGCCGCCCGCTCTGCTGCCCAGGCTGCCTGCTGGTTGGCCAAGTCGGCGGCTAGCTTCTCTCTAGCCTCTCTCTCAGCTGCCAACAATCTCTCTGCTGCAACCCTGTCCGCTGTCCTATCCGCCTTCGCGCGCCGACTAGCATAATAAACATCCTTGTACAATCCCACAATCTCATGTGCCAACTTCATCAGTGGAGTGTCACTGGATCCCAACTCCGGCTTAGTAGCCCAATCTGCCAACATCTCAGCTGTCTCAACCGTAGGACAACCTCTGTCTACAAAACAAGTTTGAAATCGTCGAGGACAGATCCCACGGATATATGCTTGGATCAAATGCCACTCCCTCTGCCAAGTCATAGCCTAAATTGCCACCTCGTGCCCCTTCTTCAACGCAGACTTCATAGCCTTGAGGTAATCTCTGCACCTATCCTCGTTTGACCCATAATCCTCCTTGGCAAAGCCCTCCAATGACCATTCCAAATCACTATTCACCTCCTCGTCAGCGGGAGCCATGCCCACATCTAGTACCGCCTCCTCTGCTGCCGGCGCAACCACGGCCTGTGGCATTCCCTCCTCCTAAGGTTGGGGCTTTGGCACTGCAGGTGATGGTCCTGTATGCTTGGGAGACTGAATGGATGGACCTCGCTTGGCAGGGGTGAGTCGGAATTGCTGCCTCAAAAGCATACTAGCTCTATCCATCACCTCCGGTCGCTCTGACTACGTAGGCTGCATGGTCTCCTCCTGCTGCTGTACTAGCTCGGTTGGCGCAGCATCTGCTAAGAGGGATGACGAAATAGTCACGACTGCATCGCAATCAATCACATCCAGACTAACTTGAGGCTCAAGCACTGGCAACTCCCCTCCCTGTAATATTGTGACTGTAACACCCTCTGCTTGTGAAACCTGCCTTGCTGGAACAACTGAAATCACCTCCGCGACACTCGTTGGCAATGTATCAGTGACTGCCTGCGGAACATCTGTTACTCCCTATGAAACGACTTCTGTTGCCGTTCGTGGGACCATCTCCGTTAGTGCCCGTGGGACACTTGTCGCCGCCGGAGGAGTCATGACGACCGGGGCATGGCGTTGGCCAAACGGCGGAATGACTGTCGTAGAGGTACTTAAGTGCGCTGAAGTTGACAGTTGTGGAGGGGTAAAGAATGTGGACCCACTACCCGTTGCCTCACCGCCAACTTCTGTCAAAGTGCTCTCCTCTTCTACGTACTCAGCCCTGTCACTCACCGAAGTGTCCTCCCGTCCACTATCTGTCTCTCTGGGAGCATCCAGTCCTCAGAATACTCTCTTCTGGCCCGCTGCTGTTCCCCCTGTATCCAAGTGTCGCCAATAGAATATGGGAGGCTCCCCGTCTGCCAACTTGCCCTTTGGAGGAGCCTCGAAATTGTCCCGTGGTATCTGGCTAGCTGCAGCCTCCAGGAACAGCCCAAAAGCGTGGCGAGGCATAAAAAATGTTCAGTGCTGGAGCGTCATGAATTCCTCCATCCTGTCGGCAAGAATTGAAGCCCAATCATATACCATACCCTGCATGATGCCATTCATGAACACAACTTGCGACAATGCTATATTTGAAGCCCAAGTGGCTCCTGTCAATCTGCTCTTGATGTCCTCTATAATGCACCTCCAGTGACCCTCTCGGATAAAATCTCTGCAAAGCCCTCTGCATTTGGACCCCCGAGCTACTGCATCCCTCTCCGTGGGTGTAAGATCCCGACACACTAGATCTATCCAATGCTCTTTTCGTTCCCATGAGAGTTTGTGGTTCTTGATTTCCACTTTCTTACCGTTGGGGCCAGGAATGCCGAAAACCCTAGTGAAATCCCTAGGTTTAAACGACACTGTCATCTGATGCTTTTTGTACATGAATGTGCTTGTTCTGTTCTTCTGACTATATGTCTTGATCATGGTGCGCAATACTGATTCGAACAACTGGATGGAGAAGATGGGAAGCTAGATGGCCCAATGTAATTGTGCCCGTATAAGAATTTGCTTAATCTAGTCTACCTTCGGGGTCTCCTGCCACCACCTCTGGCATTCGCTCCCATTAAGACCCTCGAACTGGATGGTGAGATAAGTGATTTCCTCCCTGGTCATCTACTTCTTGCTACTAGAACTCGAGGGGCCTACAACTCGAATCCCTGATGCCAAAACCCGTGAATTTTTTTCCATATTTGTTGCCAGCTGACTCTTCCACGGCTTCGGCTTGCCTGCCAATTCCATGCATTAACCGCTTATTTCCCTTTATAGAAGGTTCCTCTGTCCGTTACAAGAACAACTTCCACCCTGCAGAAGAGACAAAAGAATATACTGGGCACACCCTTCCCCCGGAAGGAATCTTAGCTCTTGTTGCTTATATGTATTTAGTTTCCCCTTCGCTTCCTTCAGCAATGTGATTTAAATTTCCATTCTGATCAAACTCCAGTGATACAACTCGAGACTGTCGATTCTACTTTTGGACCCTCCATAAGAACAACAGAGAGGCCTCTAGACATTCTCCATTCACGCTATTCTCTTAAAACCAAAATTGTTCGGGGAAAGGAGAATTGCCCAAGAAAACTGCACTTCTGAAAATATTAAAAAAGGAAAAAGGGAAAAAGTCCATCAATGCCGGCTGTCCTCTGCACACGCCAAGCAAACATAACCGCTGGACCTCTGGAGAGGGTCGCTGCTCGGTGCTCTAGTACCCCTCTACAATAGGGATAATAAAATTAGTGGGTGAGATCAACTGGTACCATTCGCAGAACAATTCCACATATATACTTCATTCGCTCCAATAATGCTCGGGAAAAAGAGAAAAACAACGATGGCAACTATGACAGAGATTATGAGCAAGTGCGGAATGTGCGCATTGACAATAAGAGTGACAAGTCTATGAAGGATCTGGTGTTGCTTCTGGATTTAGTCTTGACGATCCAAATACGTTTGCTTCCAGAATCCACAGAATGCTAAAGTTGGGATTCAACATTGATGACGATCTTTTTGTAGAGCTCGACTTTGAAATGCCACCACTTTGAAGAAGGTGCTGCGCATTGAGGAGAACAAGAAGCAAATGCAAGAGTTGGTCTTCACAATCTGGCGAAAAATGTCTCAGAAGCTCGAAAGAAGCGACCTCGCCCAGAAACCCAAAGATTACCGGCCTGGGAATTGACCCCGCTACCTCCCAAACGATCTTCCAGACAAGAACTTTCTCAAGTCCTACTATTGTAGTTGAATTCCGCACCTTAGATCACGAACTGGACATCACGAATGCACTTGGGTCTACGAGCGCTGAGAGAATGTTTAAATTTAATGGTTTTAAAACAACCCCACGAGAAAGGGCCAGAGGAGAGCTAGCCGCAGAGCAATCTCCCATGGAGAATTCCTTATTATAATTCGCATATGCTAGAACATTACATTATGCTTCATAAGATAAGATCAATTATCAATGATGATTTACAATGATCCCAGACGGGATATAAATACTATTCGCCGAACCTTCCTGAAGGAGTCCGTCGGCCACAAACATTATGTCCGCTACAAACTATTTACCCATTAGCTACAGAATACAGAAACACTGACGACAATCACCCGGTCGGCTATAGAAAGACTGATGATAATCAGTCTGTCGGCTACAGAAACACCGACTACAATCCAATTGGCTGACACCATCCCCCCCAAAAGAAAAGTCGTCTCCTGATGACTAACAAAATATCTGAGACAAATTAACAAACAAAATACATTAACGGACTAATTACAACAAGATAAATCTGCTTCTGACACATCACTGTCACCTTCGTCCTGTGCTTGTAGCAACGACGACAAATGTTTACCGTACTGTGTAAAGAAAACAATGCATACAAATAATAGACAAAATAGCAGAATTCTTTATTATTATTCGCATATGCCAGAACATTACATTATGCTTCATAAGATAAGATCAATGATCAATGATGATTTACAATGATCTCAGACGGGATATAAATACTATCCACTGAACCTTCCCGAAGGAGTCTGTTGGCCACAAACATTATGTCCGCTACAAACTATTTACCTGTCGGCTATAGAATACAGAAACACCGACGACAATCACCTCGTTGGCTAGAGAAACACTGACGACAATCATCCTTTTGGCTACAAAAACACTGACGACAATCACTCCGTCGGCTACAGAAACACCGACGACAATCTAGTCGGCTGACAACAAGGAAATCCTCAAGCTCATCAATATACAACCCAAACAAGGTGAGAGAAAGATGGCAACCTTGCTTCACCTCACTGGTGCTCTGAATTGGAATAGAAAAGCCCTTCGGAGTCCTCAGTCCACCAATCATCTTCTCATATAGTCTCATAATAGTAGTCAACAACAAATCTGAGATCCCAATGTCGCTAAGTCTCTGAAATTAGACCGTCCTAGGAATATAATCAAAAGGCTTGCGGAATTCCACAAAACAACAGTACACTTTCTCAGAGTGGTGTGTAGCCTCCTCAATAATAGTTCATAGCGTGAAGATATGATCCATTTCTGATAGTTCGCCCAAAAACCAACTTGACTTTTAGCTCTACATCCTCTCTTGTCAAGCTCTCTAGATAGCACGGTGTTCAAAGTAGTGGCATAAAGTTTGGCCAATGTATGCCCAATCATGATAGTCTTGTAGTTACCTGTGCCAGAAACAGGCCTAGACTTAAATCACATGTTGGAACCAGGACTCAGGAAACCCAATATAGATCACTCTATTAAATAGTGTAGGAAGGTAGGATCCGAGGACTGAAGTATCAATTTTGAAAAGTTTTGGCTAGAAACCTTCCTCGTCTGCCGCTCTATTGCTTGTCACAGATCTAATGGCCTAATAAATACTGGAGGGGGTGAAATAATGGCAGTAAGGCGGTGGAGTGGAATGAAGAGGTGGCTGCCCTAGAATGTCATAAGGGGGGGGGGGGGGGGGGGGGGTTGTGAATTAGTAGTGTATAGAAATTGTAAGTCGATTTAAACCTTCAAATGATCTTTTAATGACTAAACTAATTTATGTTATGAAACAACAATAGAAGTAAATAAAGGCAACACAAGAAATGATGCACAAGATGTAACGTGGAAACCCAATCCGGAAAAACCACCAACACAAAGGTTGCTTGGATCTCCTGTCCTAATCCAACTGAACAAATGAACTTCTATTTAATGAACTTGAGAGTTTGATTGAAGGATTCTATTGAATTTCTTACTATGTAGTCTTGCAATGGAATCTTCTTATGTATCTCCAGACCTTTGTGTTGTTGGATTTTTTATATTTCCTCTTTCCTTGATCTGAGTTTAGTAGATGTGTTAAATAGTAAATTTGGTAACTGGAATCAGCTCTCATTATTTTTCTTTCTATATTTATGTACCCTTTACTGTATATGGTTTTACCACAGAAATAAATATATTTGATCCATCTTCCAATGTAGATCCCAATGTCTTCTCAAAGCGATTATGGTAGTTGTATATGGTCACCAAGGTAGCCATATATTTGGGTAAACATAATCCTTCTTGAGAATCAGTTTATTGTTTATACACACTAATTGACATCTACCCAAGCCTCAATATAATCCATTGAATATAAATAATTATCTGTTTGACTCTCTCTGTAAACTACTCGCTGTTGATCACCTATTCTCTTCCAATATTACTTAAGTTTGTGATCTTGGTTCAAACTTAACAAATGTACATGATACATATTGCCCTTTACATGATACATTATAACTGGATTTGTATGTTAATTCGAAAGTCTTTCTCCTTCAATGCTTTCGTTATTGCTCTGAGATTCCTTGTAGCAGCATTTTCTGATTGCCGAACTATTAAATTCCTTCTAAATAACTTCACAGCCTTGAAGTATCAGTAGTAACAGTAAATACTTTATACAGCAAATAATTTGGAGCTGCTCCCCATGCTTGGTGATTCATTAAGAGCATATCTGCACTCCCCATACTTGGCGATTTCCTTCTAGAGCAGACCTCTCATGATCTAAGTCTGATTCTATTCCGGATTTGGCAATTTTTGTCAAGAACAACCTCCATATTGGGCGAGCTGGATAAAGGACAGAATTTCCCACTTTTGGGCGATTTTTAGAGGCAAATTTTCATGGTGTTTGGTGATTTTTCTTCTTAGGCAATTTGGATCTGCACTTTCCATTCTTGGCAATTTGTTTTGGCAAAGGAAATATTTCAGAATTGCAAAGTTAAAGGGCAGATTTGTTATGGTTCAAGTCTGATTTCATATTTGCTGAAGGGCTGTGATATTTTTTTCCATGCCCTAGTTATATCTTCTAAGGGCTGCGATTTTCTCCCAAGCTCGGATGATTTTCCTTGGAGGAAGAAACACATGATAAAGGTCTGATTTTGGGCAAATGGTGGACAATTCCGAGAGCACTAAATTCTGATTTTTCCAAACGAGGCCTCAAGATTTGTAAGGGATTTGAAATTCTTTAAGTTTGATTCTAAATTCCAAAAAGAAGACCCGACTATTGGTATAGGTAACTTCAAATCATTTAGAGTTGAAAGGGGTCCTTAAGCTGATTTCTCTCTTTCGTTCTTGTCTAGATATTGTTTCTCTTGGTTCTTCTTGCATTCATCATCCACCATTTCATCATCCCATCATAGGTTGAAGTTTGGAGATTGATAAGTGTAGAATCCATGATAGGACATTCGAAGAGGTAGAAATAAGCTAGACCACCCTAGGTATTGGAGAGGGAGATATAAGTGTAGTCCATCCTAAGGCAAAGGCGAGGTATAAATAAGTGGTAGTCCAACCCCTAAGAAGAAGATTGGAGATTGATAAGTGTAGTGATAGGGCATTTGGCGAGGCAAAAATAAGTGTAAAATCCATCAATAGAAAGAAGGTTGAAGATCGATAGAAAGAACCCCAAGGGAACAAACACTAAGAAAGACAAAGAGGATATGATGCCCTTCTTCTCAAAAATGAGGTGAATAATCGATACAAATGTCGATGCAGTAAATATGATACAGGTAAAGGACACACTAAAGGAAGGACAATCCCCCATTGCAAATAAGATATACAGAAGTGGAATTGTACATGTAGCAGCTCATCCATCTACCTTGCCTTGCCTAGAATTGGTTATGGAGTGCGCATCTAGGTTTGATCTGATCAGTAAATCTATAATTTTTTATGAAGGGAAGAGGGTGTTGGCCAACATTGGTGGACAGGCGATTGAAGAAGCATTTAACATTCCCCAATACAAGAGCGTGACAGTGGTGATAGTGGATCAGGTAGCCAAGTCATTTCAGGATAACTAGGAAGCTTATTTCATGCATTTAAAACAGGATTGGCTACATGAGGGAAAGAAAGGAGTCACTGGATCATCGAGGCTCACAGTGGTAGACTTCAAATCAGAATATGGCGATGTGCTTCTCAGCCGGATCATGGGCCTAGCTCAAGGTATGCAATTCAAAAACTGGATGTACTCCTTTGTTGATGAAATTGAAAAAGAAAATGGAAGATTTCATTGGGCTAGGATCACAAGTGAGAATCTAGAGTTGCAACTTAGAACAGTACAAAACTAAAAGTAATTCTACATGGGATCCTATCTGTTTTACCTAATTGCTTGATGCAGGAGCATCCCATACTCATCCGGGGCACATTGGAGATTCAAGGACATATAGAGGTCTTGGAGCATCTCATGATATCAATTGGTCTATTTTACAACCCATCATGGTTTTTGAAGGAACAAAAGGTTATAGTTTGGTATGATGTATGGGCTGATTCCAATGTTGAAGAGTTGTAATTGATCCTTGGAATGGGATCTAGTGGTTGTTTAAGGTAGAGAAGTCATTAGTTAGGGTCTAGTATTATGTCATAACAACCCCAAGTCGTTGCATAGGTTAAAATAGTCAATAAGTCTCTTTAGACATAGTTTCTTGCTTTAAAAAATTCAAATTTTGCATAAGAGCCATTTTGGAGGGAAACCTTCTAATTTGAATTTTATAAAGGGATAGGTAGTGAAACGAATTGGAGTCAGTTAAGGAGGTTGAGAACTATCTCCTGAACATATATATATGTGTTGGTATGGCCTGTACCTTAAGATAGTACGGACTGTTATAGAATTTGCAATAAAAATGCTTCATTTCAAGAGCAATTTGAAGAATCCTTTGTTTTATAAGCATTTTTTGATATTGGAATGAATGGTAATATCATTTTAGATATGTATTGAGGTGATTCACAGGGTTTTGCACTCAGATTTGAAGATTTGGTCATTAGAATTCCGTACTGTTGGTTGTAACAGTCATATTTTAGGCATTTTTGATAGTTTTCTTTGATTAATCATGGTATTTCCATGAAATGTTTACTGTTTCTTCATGGAATACCATCCATTTAACATGTATTATGATTACTAACCTTGTATTGAGCATTTAACCAGTGATTGGTGGCCACCAAAGCAATTAAGGTGTGAAAAAAGGAGGAAAATCCAAGGGACAGGTATAGCAGTAGAGAATCTACCTTAAGGAGGTAGGGTTTTTATGTTTGCAGGAGTTAGGGCATGCCATAAATATGGTGTTCCATCTTTGAATAGATTCTAGAAGTGATTGGAAGTGGGAGAACTGTAAAACCCTTGTTTTATGCCATTTAATGAGAGGGTTTGTTGGAAAGCATGCCTAGAAAGGTCAACTTGGAAGAAAGACTGAGGAATCCTTAGTGTGGCATCAAAAATCCATACTGTAGAAAGTTTGAGAGTCAGGGGACAAGTTTGAAGGGTACTTGCTTTGTAAAAGTGGCTTAAAAGGCTTAATTTTGAGACAAAACTGTCCTATTCCGTACAATCTTTCCAAAAGAGTGATATCTGATTTTTTAATATGTTATAAAACTCTGAAAAGGGTATCTAGAAATCATATTTGTTTGCTTGGTGTTTTGTAAAGTTTGGGAGAAAAGTCAAGAAAACAGGGTCTGCTGATCCAAAGAAGAGAGTAGCCTAGTCAAGAGGGGTAACTTGGGTTTATGCATGAACTTGGTTTTGGGATTGTAAAACGTATTGATACCTGTCATTTTGAGTCTGGTGAAACACTTTGTGGGGTTCAAAGAGATAGTTGAAGGTCTATTCCATATTTGTGGTATTTGCCCTTTAAGGTGTCTTAGAACCTAATAGGAACCTTGGGAGTTTGAATCAGTTTTGTGGGAATCCATCACCTTTTGCATGCCACTCTGCATCATTGCTAGATTGTATGAAAGTCCGGGACTTAAGGCCTTAGGAGAAATTGGTAGTGAGGTGGGGCAATATTTGGTGCATGAATGCTCTCCTCAGCTTCATTTGCACAACAAGAAGGATTACAAGATGTTTTGTAATGCCTTTGCCATGAAAACAATAAGGATATTACAAGGGACACCTACTAAGAGGCTCTCATTAGAAGCAGAAGAAAAGATAAAGAAATATGGAAGTTGGTTTATCCAATTTCCGCAATTCTAGCAAGAAGCACAGTTTGCCCCAAGAGGCTTCCAAGATGCTCACCCGACAAGGTAGTTTTAATGGAATTGACTAGGGAACTTGAGCATTATGATAGAATAATGAGACTCGAAGGTAAGACAGGGATTACCTTCTCATTTGGAATTGGCAATGATAGTTGCCCTAATCGGGTTGCCTTTGTAGCTGCAGAGAAGGAATTGGAATGGTATCATCTAGGATGGTACAGAGCAAGGCAAAGATTTGATCCTAATGGTCTTATCAAGGTATCTCATGGAAATGCATTTAAACATGTTCCCACTATTGAAGACTTTTGGGGCAATGCCAGGGATGACATTCATGTGAGTAAGCTAGCTTTCTCAAGGTTGTCGGTGAACATGATGAGAGATATCAAATAGAGAGGCCTTGATATTCCCGATCAACCAGAAGATGATGGTAATGTGTTGAGAGGAGATTATGATACAGTAGAAGGAATAGAGTTGAATCTAGTAGATTGGGATGATCATTAGGATCCTTCCTTGGAAGCAGTCACAAGGATAGTTGATTTGCATACCAAGTCGTTGTATAATGGAAAGATAAGCAAACTACAAAGTCAAAGGATACACCTTACTTAGGAGAAGATGAAGCCAAAAGAGGTTCCAGCAGAATTAGTCGGACAAAAGGGTGAGGGAAGTAGCTAGCAACAAGAAACAATTAGAGGCAAGAAGAGAGCTTTGGAGGTTGAGAAGAGCAAAGAACATTCGAAACCTCCAGCAAAGAGACCGCATGCAGGACCATCAAGGGAAAGTATAATTGCGGCTAGAGGCCAAGAAGATAACACAAGTGAACAAAAGACCGCGGTAGAAGTGAGCTCTGAATCAAAGTCGAGTGGTTACAGTGATAGCACCAAGAACTCTCCTCTCTCAAAAAACCTATGTGGAGATGACATGGCCGTCACTAATGAAGAAGAAGATGGGCTGAGTGATTGAGAAAATGAGTTAGGTGCTCGAGGTCGTTGGTAATGCTTTGTTAGCTGAACCAAATCCAGATTTGGGGAGATGAACCGCACTACTATGGTTAAGGCAAATGCTTATGCCAAGAGGTGAGGTAGTAACTGCCCGAACAATGGAAGACATCCAAGGATTAATAGAGAAGGGTGATAGCGAGAACCAAAAACAGATTGCAAAAACAGTGGCAAAGGTAATTAGGAGCAACAATGATGGTCACCAAAAGGTTCAAATTGCTATACCAACAATCAACGAGGCATTGGATGAGATTGCGGGTCAAAAATATGAGATAGTGGAACATAATTTGGGAAGTAACAAGGATGATATGGAATGTGAAGAGATTCAGGAAGGTATAGCTTCAATTAGAGAAAGGTTGAGGAAGGCAAATGAAAGGATCATAAAGTTAGAGACTAAGAACAAATATTGGACAGATTGCTAGCCCATCCAACAGTTGCACTAGGTAGCCCTTCCTCAAGACAGCGGGAGCAACCTAGAAGAGATATCGGCTCAGCTACATGAAGTTAGCGATTGGATCGATGATACAATCCAAGATGGGCGAAATTTTTTACCTTTATCTCGACATTCCGATCATTAGTGACTGTTAGAAAAAAATTCAGAATATTTGAAGAGGAGTGGAAGGATTTCCTTCCGATCAAGGATTAAGCTATTCCTAGGCTATAGGCGCTCATTGGGCTACCAGAGAATTATTTGGAAAGGGCCAAGTTGGTTGATGTAAGAGGATTGAGTACGGTTGAGTCTCGGTTTGTTGCCTTGACTACTAGATTGAAAACACTTGAGGAGATACAGAAGGCAATTGCACAACACAGCCCAAGCGTCGACACTTCCATTTCAACTATGATGAGTGCCATTTGGGTGGCACGTGATTTTGAGGACATCAGAGAATAAGACATTTATGAGATAAGACTTGGATCAAGATTGGATGAGTTAGGAAAGCTTGCTATCAAGAAGAAATATTTGGGCACCCTTTCCTCCCTCAATGCTTTTATTGGATATGCAAAAGAGTATGAGAAGGACCATGAGAAGAAACTGCAGGTAGCAAGCAGCATGATGAAATTGGCTGAGCACAAGATAAAGCATATACCTTGCCCTCCCATGGAAGAAGTCAACGAAAGGCTTGCTAGGATTCAATCTGGATTGTCGGTTTTGCCTCTTTATCTCTACCGTCGGTTGTACATTTTGGCTTCTATATAAGGCTATTTGCTCTCATTTGTAAGGGTCGGAGAAAATTGTTGCGAAGATAATGCCAAAATTCGCTACTTCTTTCTCGTTGTTGTAACTTGCATGGTGATTAAGAGCCTTTGGTATAATTGCATGGTTTCTACTTCCAAATAGTTAGAGTAAAATTTCTTTTCAAGTTGTTAAAGTTGATTGTATTTCAAGTTGCTAAGTAAGAGTAAAGTAAATGGATAGTTGTATGGTAGCATTAGTAGATGTTTGATAGGGATCAATACAAGGCCACTAGCATCCTAGCGGTTTGTTGGGAAGCCTTGTGTGGTAAACTAGTTTAGTTTTCTTTGAATCATTGCATCTATGGAGGTTGAGCCGCTGGTTAACTTTCATTAGATTCGATCCCGGTCCATTTGCTAATCTTTCCATTCATAGGAATAGAGTAGAATAGCGAGTAGTTGATTAGTCGAGGTTTTGAAGAAGAAAGTTAGAAAGGAGTAAGTGATAAGAACATTCACCCTCCATCACCATCACCTTCTCCATCAACATCATCTGACATTCACACCGGATCACCATCGTCATCATTCCACCAAAGAACAAGTTATCTTCGAATGAATAACATAAGCCCGTCTACATGATTACTAGCAAATTGCATCGATATACTGAGTTAGTATCCATAGGTGTAAGGAATATTGGAGTTATTTTCATATCCCATGAGTATTAACTTTTCAAGAGAGGAATTCTGTGTTTGATACTCCGTATCATCTATTCAATTGCTAATATGTTATGTGGTATAAAAATTAACATCAAGTTTCTGCAAATTCTAAATAATCAAATCTGAGATAGTACCTTTATATGTTTGTTGTTCTGATCTTCTCTCTTGTTTGACCTTGAAATGAGATGACAATATTAATTGTCCTTCTCAAATATATATTTATCACAACAAGTATTCGATTTGTGGCAGAGTTGCTTAAAGGAGCATACTTGGTGTTCTATTGTGTGCTCTTTAACTACAACTACACCCTCCTCATGTACCATAACCAAAGGGCATGTCCCTTAAAGAGACATGACCCTATCTAGGTCAGCTCATAATGCCTTCTCATAATCAGTGCCTAGAAGGAGATTTAGTTTAACAAACATAACTAATTAATTTGATGTTAATGCTAACATATAGTCATCACCAAAGATCGCCGATCATGCCTAACCAAGGGGCAATGTATGAATAGCCTTCAAAATAGTATTATATGAAAGATGTAGTTTATGCTATCTGCACAGTCAGACCAATATGAGGATCGAAGTTATAGTTTTAACACTCCCTCTTAACTTGATAATCATATTGAGAGATAACATATCCAGTATCATCAACTATGATGAATAAGCATAGAATGATACTCTATATCTATTTGAATCTTCTTCTTAGCATGTGGTATTATTGAACACGTGATAATATGTCATATTATTATATCTATGATATGACATATCACTTATACTAGTGATAACAATATTGCAATGAATACAATATACAGGATAATATCTGGAGAATAATTAAATTTTTCATTTATCCAAGTTGTGACTCATAGGTACTGGGATTCCTATATCACAAAATGATCCTGAGTTAAGATCTACTAGAACATAGGATAAACCCTGGAGAATAATAAAATTCTTCTTGTATCCAAATTGTGACTTATAGGCATAACGATGTCTACATCACAATGTGATCTTGAACTCATCTAGATCTGATAGTAGATCTCTATTGTTTAGCACATTATGTAATAACCTAGTCTGGCTATAGCTTGAGAATTCCAATTTTCACTAAATTTTCCACCAATTCTTTTTCCAAATCAGATGTTTGGCATTTTGTCAAACATTTGGCACATATTGTTAATGTTTTAGCATTAGTAGAAGTAAATGTTGCCTATCTGATATACTAACCTGTGTTTATGTTTCTAGATAAATGTTCATTATAGTTACACACACACACACATATGTATATTGTTTGGATTAAACCAATGACATTATTAATTGAGAGAACATCAACTGATTGTGTTATATATCAGCGGAGATCATAATATATATGTATGAGTGTATGTATGTATGTCTATGACTTACATAAGCTATGGGACATGACTTTGTTGTGGCCTTTGTTGGATTTAGTTTATTAAAGCTACCTCATTGATGATAAATTGTCCTTAAGATAAATATCATGTATATATAATATATATTATATATTATACATTATATATCTTATATATATAATATATATATGATATATGTAATATAATATGTATTATGTATTATATATTATTATATAATAATATAATAATATAATAATATAATATTATATTACATATATGGCTAATATATTAATATTATATATGTGTTAAAAGTGAGTTATACATATAGTTATTTATAAACTAAATGGTGATTAACTTTAGAGACATGTCTCCTCTCATATTTATATAAGATCCGAATCTGCATTTGGAAATCATCAATTACAATGGCAATGAAAAATACATTTTCAGTTATTTCAACATGGTATCAGAGCTAAACTGTAAATTTAAGAGAAGAATTTGTGGCAAATAAAGAGCACACAAAAACATCAAATGAAGAATAAAATATTGATTGGTCTGAAAGAATAAGTGTTGTATACTTCATTATCAAAGTTTGACATTTTGCTCAAAAAGTTTGAATTCAACGTGGATAGCATTGTTGTGCAAGCTGCATAAAGTTACTGTTATATAAGCCAAAGGAGGTGGAAAAGCATCACTGCAATTCCAACTATATTGTTGAACACAATATAAACCTTTTCAGAAATACAAATGTACCAGTGTGGTGTCTGTCGCTAAGTCCTAGAATCCATCATTGTTGGTGGATAGAGTTGAAAGTTATAGCAGCATAGTTGAGTCCTTGCGACAGTTGTAATCGTATAATATTTTCCATGTCATCTAGTGTTGTAGACACATTCGAACGAGCTTTACTTGTTGCTAGTAGCGTTTATCTTTTTTTCTGGACTATCATATTAGTTTGGGTATTAAATGGTTTGCAACTGGAGATACTAATAGTTTTTTACAGAAGTCAAAGTTCCATAGTTGAATGTAAAGGGAAGTATTTACATATGATAGGTGGTTACTGGAGCTGAATGTTATTGGGTAATTCTATGGTACAACATTGTAAAGGGAAGTATTATACATATGATAGGTGGTTACTGGAGCTGAATGTTGTTGGGTAATTCTATGGTACAACAAGAAATGGATATAGAATCAGCAAAATACCAGAGATGGAAGTTTACAGTCATAGGTGATATAGTGTATTCCCTAAAGCATGCCCATTATCTCAGATATTGTCTATTGCACGTAAACTATTTCACAGCAGTAAATATGAAGGGCATTGATGGTATGAAGGAAGAGATAATTCAATCTGACCACTAAGTATAATATTATAATCAAATAATATTTAATGAAGGATGACACACAGTTGTAATACGTGGAACGAGGGAGAGAGAAAGAGAAATTGATGCATGGAAATAATAAGATCGAATAAGGGAATATATAAAGCTGACCCACTAATGAATATGGATGGACATTCAGTGCAATATGAGCAGCCATTCAGTTCAATCCATATGAACTGCAATGCCCAAAATATCTTGAGTATACATTGACATGGAGTGCAGAAGGCATGACCCCACCACATAATATATTATACATGTTGAATAATGTGAGATGTCCTGCTGAGATCGCACACAATTATCATCAAAGAGGGATCTAGGGGTTTGCATGCTTGGATGCACATATCAATGTGGTGGCATAAGTACTAACAAGGTAAGGTTTGAACTAAGTAACGTGACACTAAGCACATCACAAATTTTAAGATAATGTGAGGACCCTGCAGTGGAGACAATGCTTGATCAATGCACGTACACTGAGGTGGAGACAATTGTGTTTTCTTGAGACAATAATCATGACCCTCTTCTCACACTCGAGCATTGTATGGTTCTCCAACTTTGTAATGTGATTTATTGAAAAATTCTGAGAACATTGTCCACACGGATGGATCTAATTTCACTGGTATAATTTAAGTTATTCATTGGAGAAATCAATAATATAGTATAAGCCTTTTACATATAATTAAGAACAAAACATATAAGTTTTGGCACATACTACAAATCAAAGATGGTAAGAGGGAACGAAAGACATTCCAAGGCGCTTGACATATTTGGTGCAAACCATTAAAAGAACAACATCCTATAAATTGGGGAGAAATTTCAGCTGGGTTGTATGCCACGTAGATAAGTTGGAACCACTGCTTAAAATAAATGAAGCAATAAAATCAGCTTGCCATGTACATAAAGACTTGGGGATAATATGCAAGAAATAAGGGCCTCCGAGGATTATATGAAAATGTGAAACTCGTGGATGATTGACCCGAAAGGTGGATAAGAGTTCAGTCAAACCCGTGCCCAAGTTTATTAAGGAAATGAAATTCGTTTATTAAAGCAAAAATCATATTAAAGGGTATGTCTCTCATAAAGAGAGACATTATTTTCAAGATAAAGGTGAGAAGTAGATTGAAAGGGTTTATTAGTGAGACATTTCATACACTATAGAGTAAGGAGGACCATAACAACATGTTCACCCTTGCTATATAAAATATATAAGGTAACATTAAGGTAAGTACTTATCTAACACATTATGAATATATATTTAATTAATGTTTATTTGTATATTAAAAGCATCAAAGACATTTATTAATAAGTAAATAATAAATAGGAGACAGATTAAATATTGAACATATCATTATGCAAACTATTTATTATTGTAGTCTTTCTCTCTTATTTTTATAAGAGCTATGTGCCTTGATCTTTTCCTCAGAGAATGTTCTTACAAGAAAAGAGGGAGATTGAGATTCAGAGGGAGACTGACATTTCGAGCAACCTTGAAAGAGAGGAAGCATATAGAGGATATGACTCAGTCAACTTTTTGGTGATCTTGATCATATTAATTTAGAGGGAGTAAACCAATGTTGTGATGGAATCTTTAGTGATCGATAAATTGTAACAATCAAGAGGATTGAAATTCATGCAACTATGTGAATGGGCCTACCCCTTGTATGAAAGCTGTTACTTTAAATTAAACTATCTATTCAGTCAACTTTTTGGGGATCTTGATCATATTAATTTAGAGGGAGTAAACCAATGTTGTGATGGAATCTTTAGTGATCGATAAATTGTAACAATCAAGAGGATTGAAATTCATGCAACTATGTGAATGGGCCTACCCCTTGTATGAAAGCTATTACTTTAAATTAAACTATCTATGAGTCTTTGTTTTGAAACTTGACATATGAGTTGTAGAGTCATTCAAGTGGCACAATCATATTCAATCAAGATTGATGTATTGTGGACGAGCTTGTGTTAACTTCTACTGTTAAGATTAATGAATGTTTGGAACTTTAATGGATCAAAATAGCAAGTTGGAACTTAGAAAGAAGTCATCAAACTTGATGTGATGTAAAAATGTTAAATGATATAAGTGTGAGAATTTTACATTGTAGGGGGAATAATATGCAATGTTTCATTCCCACTTGAACCATCCTTAGAAAAGGAGATATTACATGACCCTCATGGGCAGATAAGTATTTGTATCCTTTACATTTATCTTTTCATTTATTTGTAATTCTATACATACTACAAGGGTTAATTGCTTTGATTTTTTTCTTTATGTTTGAGGATATTCTTATAGGAAAAGAAGGTTGGTACTTCACATATGCTATCAAATATTGTGTGCGCTAAATCTAATAATAGTAGTTCCAAAGACCCTGATGATTAAGATGGATAAAGTGAGGCTCTTGAAGAAAACATCTTTGATGATTAAGATTTTTGAGATTCTTCTACATTAAGAGGGAGTATGATACTTCTTTGAAGGCAATGCTGGAGCTTAGAAGATTGATACTCAGAGGGAGTCTAGAAATACATGTGGGTGACTGTATGATGTTGATGGGCCTACTCCTACGTATATCATGAGTGAGTGATGAGTTTGATAGGCAAATGAGTTTGACAGGCATCCTTGGGTAAAAAGTGTTTCTAAGGATGTAACAAGAGGACCTGACTTCCTAGGATCGATGTTTAGGGGGAGAAATTTTTTTGAGATACAATCCTTTGTGGATGATATCTTCTATATGAGAAGTTCTAAAGACAAATTCTCTATATGTGCTCTCCTCTATGAGAGAGAAATATAAGGTGAAAACCCTTTTTGTACCACCCTATGACTAGGTTCTTGCTAGTTACTATTTCACATATGATATTTAATGAAAGGTGACGATTTTTCATTGGCATATATAAATAGAAGGTAACCATTATAAGATGACGATCTTGTAAATGGTAGACTTGTTATCATGGTTCTTTGGGCCGGATTTTGCCAAACACCATGATAACAAACAAACAGAAGGTAATTGTTTGTAAGGTGACGATCTTGCAAATGATAGACCTATTATCATGGTTCTTTGTGCCGGATTTTTCCGGACACCATGATAACAAACAAACAGAAGGTAATTGTTCGTAAGGTGACAATCTTGCAAATGATAGGCCTCTTATCATGGATATCTTCAGACATTGCTTTGGACAACTAGAGATCATAAATAACGAATTCATGTTATTATCATGGACATCTCTAGACATTGCTTTGGGCAATTAGAGATCATGAATAACAAATTTTATGTTATTACTATGGACATCTCTAGACATTGCTTCGAGCAATTAGAGATCATAGATAACATTTCCATTATGGTTACTCTAGATATTGTTTCAGACAATTAGAGATTATAATGTATATTATGATAATGTTCATAACTTGGTGGTTTTTAGTTATCTGACCTATAACTGTTTCATTGTGTGAAGATCATATAAAGCAATCAGGTATTCTATACTGAAATCCAAATGGTGTATTACTTCTCCCTTGCTAAAGAGGGAGTGTTAACATTTTAGCATCAGTAGAAGTAAATGATGCCTATCTGATATATTGATCTGTGTTTATTTTTCCAAATAAATGTTCATTATAGTTACTTATGTAGACACACACACACACACATATATTTATTTTGTTTGGATTAAAGCAATGACATTATCAGCTGAGAGAATATCGACTGATTGTGTTACATATTAGTGGACATCATAATATATGAGTGTATGTATGTATGTCTATGACTTACATAAGCTATGGGACATGACTTTGTTGTGGCCTTTGTTGGATTGAGTTTATTAAAGCTACCTCATTGATGATAATTTGTCCTTAAGATAAGTATCTTGTATATATAATATATAATAAATATTATACATGGTTATATATATGATATATGTAATATAATATGTATTATGCATTATATATTATTATATAATAATATAATAATATAATAATATAATATTATATTACATATATGGTTAATATATTAATATTATATATATATATGTGTGTGTTAAAAGTGAGTTATACATATAGTTATTTATAAACTAAATGGTGATTAACTTTAGAGACATGTCTCTTCATGTCTCTTGAAGAGACATGTCTCCTCTCATATTTATATAAGATCCAAATCTGCATTTGGAAATCATCAATTACAATGGCAATGAAAAATACATTTGCAGAAATGATCTTAGTTATTTGAACACATAGCTGGTCATTACTGTATTTATGGTATTCAAAATGTACTTTTAAAAAGTTTTAGCATGTATGATTTGTAAATTGAATACATTCAAAGAAATAACTAGAAACATATGCAAAGTTCTTTTACAACAATTTAAACAAGGATAAATTTGATTTATTAATGGCATACAATAACAATAGCAACTTGGAACCTGAACTTGATTCACCATTCACCATGTAGAGGGTGCAAGATTCTCCAAATCGTAGGCTCAGTGGATGACCAGATTCACACAAATTGCCAACTGTAGACCCTTTTAAAATCTTACTCCTTTAATATTGAACTGACCCAAAGCAAGGTGTCCACAACCACCGTTATAAAAATGTGGTAAGTGTTGGCCTCGGCTCGAAGTAGAAAAATGCAGGCATGTTAATGATAACGTAGGTCTGCAAAAATGGTTCATACCCCTTGATTTGCAATTTTCTCAATGCTGGAAAGGTGACATCCAACTTCTTTAATGCCAAATTCAAGTTTCAGAATCCCATGGGACATGCCAGAGCCCACTGACTATTAATTGCAGGAAATTGTACCTGTGACTGGAGGTGGAGTGTCCACACGACTGACAATGAAATGCAGACCCAATGATAAGCTGTGTAGCTCCTTGATGGATGAATTCAGTTTAGAATTCTGTCAACACAGTTATAATGCCCAGAATGCTACCTCCAGATGCAATTCGACAATCCATTAATATAAATTCCTTGCTCCCTAAATTTGTAGTCATTAAAATGAAAGGCAAATTCAGTTCTCTTTGAATCTAGACAACACTTCAAACCAATCTCCAAGACATGGTAAAGACAGTAGGAGATATTTGCAATCTGCTATACCTTAGCGATAGATTACAATACTATTTAGAGTAATTCTCAGATCCAACCCTTATACTTCAGCAAGGGCCACAAAATATCAGACTTAGAAAAAGCCACAAAGGCAACAAAGAAAATATATCTTCAAGTGTGCCTTTTCCAATGAAATTAGCTCTTATCTATAAGCTCTCATTGGCAGAAGTTTCTATAAAACTCCACTTCAGAAATCGTGGAAGTTTCCCAAATGAACTCAACCCTAAAAACTTTCCAACTTGCTTTTTAGAAATATCACTTAAAGTCATTATTATAATAATATAAACATTATTATAATAATGCAACTCAATGAATAATAACTAAATAAGAGCTCATGCAATTATTAACCTGATCAATTGTAGGTGACGACCAACTGCCAAGCCATCTACTGCGCTGCCGAAAATAGCAACTACTAAAAATAGATTTAGTAAAAATAGTAAATCCATAACTGAGATCCCCAAAACGCCTTGTCAACTTATGAGGGTCGCTATGGTAAATTGACCTAGCCAACTGCAGGAACTTGCTAAGAATGGGGACATTACATATTATCTAAGAGATTGTCATCTCTCATAATGTCTTTCATACAAGTGTTAATTATGTCATAGATCATCACCTTAAAAATAATAAATACAAATGGTGGAGCCCATAACACTCAATAGCTTGACAATAAAATTATTTTATTAATAATTTAAAAAATACAAATGAATTACATTTCAACTATACCAAGTCCTTTCCTGAAGTGTTCTATCTTCCCTTGAGAGAGAGGTTTGGTGAGAATATCTGCTGTCTGATCTGCAGTGCAAATGTATTCTAATTTTACAGTATTCCTGTCTACCATATCTCTTATATAATGGTAAGGAATTTTGATATGTTTAGACCTATCATAAAAAATTGGAATCACAGAAAGCTTGATTGAACTCTGATTATCACAATGAATAATCATAGGATTCATAGCTTGACCAAATAATCCCACAAGTAACTTTCTAAGTCAAATTGCTTCTCAAGAGGCCATCGCTGCTACAATGTATTAAGCTTCTATGGAACTTTGTGCTACTGAAGACTGCTTTCTGCATATCCATGATATCATTGCGGAGTCTAAACTGAAACAACATCCTAAAGTGCTTTTCTTATCAGTAACAGTTCCAGCCCAATCTGAGTCTGTGTATCCATGTAGGTCTAATTGAACTTTCTCATACATAGCTCAAGGTTAAGAGTGCCTTGAAAGTATCTCATGATGTGGTTGAGTGCAACTAGGTGAATCTCCTTTGGCTCACACATAAATTGACTTAATGCATTAACATCATAGAAAATGTCAGGTCTTGTATTTACCAAATACATAAGGGACCCAATCATCTATCTGTAAAGAGTAGAATCTATGGAAGGTCATTTTGCTGCTGCTTCCTTAAGTTTATGTAGTCTCCATGGGAGAAGACATAGGCTTACTGTTCCACATTCCAAATCTCTTTAAGATGTCTAATCTATACTTTCCTTGATTGAGTATGATGTTATCAGAATTTTGCCATACTTCCAGTCCTAGGAAGCAATGAAGGAGTCCTAAATATTTCATCTCAAATTCTCTGATTAGATCTTTCTTGCTTTGATCTATGAGATGATCATCACCTGTTATTAGTAAATCATCAACATACAGTATCAAAATTACCATATCATCTTTATCCCTTTTATAATATAGATTTGGATCAGCTTCATTCTTGAAGAATCCTAAGCTAGTAAGATACTTATCAGTTCTTTCAGATCATGCCCTTGGAGCCTGTTGAAGCCCATAGAGAGCTTTCTTGAGCCTGCGAACAAAAAATTTAGGGTTATGAGTTTCAAATCTTTCAAGTTGCTCCAAATATACTTCTTCTGTAATCTTTCTATTCAGAAATGTTGTTTTTACATCCATGTGATGTACTTTCCATTCCTTTGATGCTACAATAGCTAGAATTGCTCTTACGGAGATGTATCTGGCAACAGGAGCAAAGGTTTCTCCATAATCAATTCCTTCTTTTTGAGAGAATTCCTTGGCTACAAATTTGGCTATATATTTTTCAATCCTACCATCAACAACATGCTTGATTTTAAATATCGACTTGAAAGAAACAACAGAATTTCCTTTAGAGCTGGGAACAATTTCCCAAACATCATTCTTCATAATGGATTGGTATTCTTCCGTCATGGCATCCTTCCAAGCTGTATGTTTAATAGCATCTGAAACATTAGTTGGTTTTGATTAGGACAAATCACTCATGTTTGTTGCATACCTAGAAAATCTTTTGGGTTTTTTGCTTTCTTTGGAGGTTCCAGATGGTGCGGCAAAGTTTTGTGCTTCCTCTACTGTCTTAATCGCCCAAAGTGGGCTTTTCTTAAAATTTTGCATTTCTTCAAGATTGAGATTTTGAATTTCATCTTCAATTTCTTCAATCTTTCCCTTTGAGACTCAGATTCAGTATTTTCTTCAGAACTAGGTAAGGGAGAGGGATCTTCAGAACTTAGGGCTCTTTTGAATGCTAAATCTTTTTCAAAAATTACATCCCTACTAAGTTCAATATTTCAAACTAGGTACAAAAATCCTATATGCTTTAGATGTTTCACTATACCACAAAAAAAACTTTTCTTCCAGAAGGGTTCTAACTTATTTCTCTTTTCTTTTGGAACATGTATATATATTGGGCACCCAAAAATCCTAAGATGACTTATATTAGGTTTAACCTTAGTAAAGACTTCTTCAGGAGTTGTATCTTTAAGGTAGGAGTGAGGACTTCTTCTTTGAATATAGATAACAGTACAAGAGGCTTTTGCCCAAAGATAACATTCTAGATTTTGATCAAATATCACAACTTTTGCAGCTTCTATAATTGTCTTATTCTTCCTTTCTGCTACCCATCTTGTTGTGGGTTATAAGGAATGGTATTCCTGTTTCGTTACAAAACTCTTTAAACTTATCTGAGGTATATTCCCCTCCATTATCAGTCCTAAGAGTTTTAATTTTATGTCCTGATAAGTTTTCAGTTAAGGTTTTAAGTTCTTGAAACCTCTTAAGAATTTCTTCTGATTCTTTACATTTTAAGAACTAAATCCAAGTTTTCCTAGAGAAGTCATCTATAAAAAGTATACAGTACCAGAATCCTCCAAGAGAAGGAACAAAAATAGGTTCACATAAATCTGATTGGATTAGTTCCAAAACATTGTTAGTTTTTCTAGTGCTATCATGAAATGGACATCTAGTATTCTCACTGAGAGCGCATCCTTTGCATATGCTCGATAAGATAAGATAAGATAAGATAATGATATTAATGTCCAACAAAAGACCAACAAAAGGTCTATGGGACTGAATGATTACAATAATGAGGTTGACATTAGTAGGAGCACACAAAGGTGTCCGAAAATAAATACGAACAACAAGATAAAGCAAACAAAGAGATAGAGAGGAGGCCAAGAGAGAGACTATGAGTCTTTTCCAGGCGAAAAAAAATCAGTTATTGAATGATATGCTTGTTGATGAGTAGAGGCCCTGCTCTGTCTCTGGGTGCAAATAGCCAGTACAGGATCTGACGCATCTGGAATGTTTGGTAGATTTAGTGGAGCTAGAAGGCCTTTTCACACCACATAAAGGAGATAATGGTGGGAAGAAGGTAGTAATGAGCTGAGTAGACGAATGCTGATGCTGAAGTAGTGACTGGATCATGCTATAATGGAGCATAGTGGCCTCTTGAAGATAAAGTGCAAGACTATGCTGATCATAGTAGCTGAAAAAATCATAGAGAGAGAAGCACTCCCAGAACAGATAGAAAAATCTCCCTCTAATCTCATAATATATAGGGCAACGGAAAATGAAGTGAGACTCAGTCTCCACCTCACCTAAAGTACAAAGCATACACTAGTAACCATCTTCTCATTATTTAACTTAGGTAAACCAGTAACCATCTTCTCCATAGTTGATAAAGTTTTGAAATTTAAATGTCCTAACCTTCTATGCCATATTTTGTTTATATCAGTAGCTTCATGAATTAAGGCTTGAATGGGTTGACTAGTTTCTGAATTTAATTCATACAAGTATCCCTTTCTTTGACCAATCAATTTTGCCTTCTTAAATGAGTTCTTAGCCCAGGTTATTACTTTACCGTTTATGAAGGCAACATTATGTCCATCTTCAAGTGTTGTAACCGAGATTAGATTCTTTTTTATTCCTAGTACATAGAGTACTCCTTTGAGATGTAGAGAATTACCCGACTTTAGTTTCAAGGTGGAATTTCCAATTTCTTTGACCGAATGTGCTGAATTATCACCGATGGTGACTTCGCCATTAAATTTTTCTAATATAGAGTCTAGTGCTGCTTTGTATCCTATCATATGTCAAGATGATCCACTATCAATCACCCATGCCTTGCTTGAGACTTCATTTGATAGAGCCGAATACAATACACAATTCTTAGGATCATAGCTATCTTCTTTCCTAGTAATGTTTGTACCGTTTACTTGTTGTTTAGAATTCTCAGGGCAATTAGATCTGTAGTGTCCAAACTTTTCGCATTTGAAGCATTTTATTTTGGATAGATCTTTCTTAAGTTTGTCATTTTTTTGATTACCCTTCTTCTTCTTCAAGTGCTTCTTCTTACTTTTATAGGAATTTGTGTTAAGAACATGAAGTTCTTTGTCTTCAGTTTTCAATTTTCCCCCTTTCTGAAGTTTCCTGGATTCTTCCTGAAGACAATCTCCCTTAAGTGTATTGAAGTCAGGAAGATGGTTTCTAGCACTTACTCCTTGTGTAAACATTTCCCATGAATTTGGTAACACATCTATAGCCATGAGTGTTAGTTCCTTGTCATTAGCTATGGTTCCTATACTTGCAAGTTCATCTCTTAGACTAACAACCGTTAGGAAGTAAGAATTCATCGATTCTCCCTTCTTTATCTGTATATGATTTAGTTGTCTTTTTAGTGCGAGGACTATAGTTGCATTGTTAACCTCATATGCATTTAATAATGCATTCATCATATGAAATGTTATTTGATGTTTTGTTAGCATGGCTACTATTTCATTTTTCAACCCATCTAATATGATTTGCATAGCTTTCCTATTTCCTTTATTCTAGATAGTTTTATTAGGTTCAACAATAGTGTTTACCGTACAGGTAAAGAAATCAACACATACAGACAATAATAGCAGAATAATATTCGCATATGCCAGAACATACATTAGGCTTCATAATATTCGCAATAGTAGATGATTGATGATTTACAATGATCCCAGACGGGATATAAATACTACCGCCGAACTTTCCCAAGGGAGTCCGTCGGCCACAAATATTCTATCCGCTACAAACTATTTACCGACTACGTCGGCTACAGAATACAGAAACACCGCCGGACATCACCCCGTCGGCTACAGAATACAAAATACCGCCAGAACCATCCAGTCAGCTAACACCATCCCCCCCAAAAAAACAGTCATCTCCTGACGACTAACAAAATTAGGAGACAACTTACAGACCATAGAAGAAATTAGAGAGAAGGGGGCGTCCCAGAAGTGTGCTGCTGGCGACGTAACTCATACACCTGCTCTGTCCTGATGCAGAGATCTGTCTGAATCTGAGAATTAACTTCGACGGCCTCCTTTAGAAGAAGCGCCGCATCCATGGCCTGCGTCCTGGCTAATTGCATCTCATGCTTAGCTGCATCCTTATCTCGAACCGCTGCCTCCATACCTTGCTTAGCCACGTCTCTCTCCTGCACCGCTGCTGCCAAATCTGCCAATAGTGATGCCCACTCTGTGGCCCATGCTGCCTGCTGGTCGACCAAGTCAGCAGCTAGCTTCTGTCTAGCCTCAGTCTTGGCTGCCAATGATCTCTCTGTTGCAACCTTGCCCGCCTCCACATGCCGACGACCATAGTAAACATCTTTTTATAGTCCCACAATCTCATGTGCCAGCTTCATTATAGGGGTGTCATTGGGTCCCAACTCCGGCTCAGTGGCCCAATCTGCCAACATCTCAGTTGTCTCTGTCGCCGGCCAGCCCCTGTCTACAAAGCAAGTCTGAAATCGCCGATGACAAATCCCACAGATATACGCTCTGATCAAGTGCCACTCCCTTCGCCGAGTCAGGGCCTGAATTGCCACATCGTGTCCCTTCTTCAATGCAGACTTCATAGTTCTGAGGTAATCCCGACACCTGTCCTCATCCGACCCATAGTCCTTTACGAAGGCCTCCAACGACCATTTCGCATCACTGTTCTCCTCCTCATCAGCGGGAGCCATGCCCACATCCGGTGCCGCCTTCTCTGCTGTTGGCGCAACCACGGCATGTGGCATTCCCGCTGGTGATGTTCCTGAACGCCTAGGAGACTGAATGGACGGACTCGGCTTTGCCGGAGTGAGTTGGAATTGCTGCCTCAAAAACTCACTAGCTCTATACATCACCTTCGGTTGATCGGACTGCGCAAGCTCCACGTTCTTCTCCAGTACTGGTTGGGCTGACTCGGCCTCTGCTAAAAAAGATGATGAAACAGTGACCACTGCATCACAATCAATGACCTCCAACCGAACCTGCGGCTCAGACTCTGGTGGTGGCAACTGTGCTCTTGGTGGGACTGTGACGGTGACATCTGCTGGTACAACTGGAATCACCTCCGCTACAGCCGTCGGTAATGACTCGGCGACTGTCCGTGGGACAACATCTGTCATTGCCTGTGCGACCACCTCCGTCACTGTCCGTGGGATATCTGCCCCCGTTGGAGGAGTCATAAGGACCGGGGCATGGCGCTGACCAAACGTTGGAATGACTATCGAAAAGGTAGTCAAGTGCGCCGAAGTTGACAGCTGAGGAGGGGTAAAGAATGTGGGCCCACTACTCACTGCCTCACCATCAGCTTCCGTTGAAGTGCTCACCTCTTCTTCCACGGACTCAGCCTCGTCACTCATCGAAGTGCCCTCCCGTCCGCTATCTCTCTCCGGAAGCAGCCAATCCACGGAGTACTTTCTTGTGACCTGTTGCTGATCCTCTTGTATCCAAGTGTCGCCAGTAGAATATGGGAGGCTCCCCGTTTGCCAACTTGCCCCTTGGAGGAGCCTCAAAGCCATCCATTGGAATCTGGCTAGCTGCAGCCTCTAGAAACAACCCGATGGCATGGTGTGGCATAAAAAATATTCGGTGCTGAAGCGTCATGAATTCCTCCATCCTATCGGCAAGCACTGAGGCCCAATCATATACCACTCCCTGCATGATACCATTCATAAACATAATCTACGGCAACGCTATATCCGAAGCTCGGGTGGTGCCTGTCAACCTGCTCTTGATGACATCCATGATACACCGCCAATGACCCTCCTGAATAGTCTCTGCGAAGCCCTCTGCACTTTGTCCCTTGAACTGTTGTCTTCCTCTCCACGGGTGTAAGGTCCCTGCACACTAGAGCTATCCAATGCTCCTTCCGTTCCCGTGACAATTTATGATTCTTGATTTCCACTTTCCTCCTATCGGGGCCAGGGATGCCGAAAACCCTAGTGAAATCTCTAGGTTTAAAAGACACTGTCATCTGATGCTCCTTGTACAGGAATGTACTCGTTCTGCTCCGGCCGCTATATGTCTTTATCATAGTGCGCAATACTAATTCAAACAACCGGATGGAAAAAATGGGAAGCTGAATAGCCCAATGTACCTGTGCTCGCATCAAAATCTGTTTAATCTGGTCTGCCTCTAGGGTCTCCTGCCACCACTTCCGGCGTTCGCTCCCACTGAGACTTTCAAACTGGATGGTGAGATAAGTGAGTTCCTCCTTGGTCTTCTGTTTTTTATTGCTGGAACCGGAGGGGCCTGCAACTCGAATCCCCGATGCCAAAACTCTTGAATTCTTTTCCATATTGGCTGCCAACTGACTCTTCCACGGCTTCCTCTTGCCTGTTGACTCCATGCAAAAATAGCTTATTTCCCCTTATATTTGTTTCCTCTATCCATTACAAAAAAAATCTCACCCCGCGGAAGAGGAGAAGACAAATCTTAATCAACAGTCCTTCCAATTAAAACAATACCCAAACAACCCAACTTTGCCTTCGATAATTTCTAGGTGCAGAGAGTTCGTCCTGTGATTATTGCCAACAGCCGTGTGCGATTGTTCCTCATTTTTCTGGTATTTTAATTCATGTAACCTCATCATTTGCATTCCAATCTGTTTGAATAGGATAGGAGCAATTGTCTGAATACCAACATTGCGACAGGAAACCAGAGATTTGTGATGGATTAGGAGGTGCTGTAAATAAGTTTTTCTTCTTCGACGCACATCTGCCGATCACCCGTTGAAGGGTTGGCCCCGTCTATCCGATTTACTTTGCCTTCAGGGCTTTTGTTGCGGCTTCCCAGACGAAAGGAGGAGAAAATAATGAATTTCCCTGCATCTCAACCGCGCTCCACTCCTTCCATTCATGATAAACAGTTGATTATTCGTTTTGTTTGTATACTCGCGGCCTTATTTTTGGCGGAGGAGAAACTCTGACTGGCGGAGGAGTTTTTTATTTTAACCCGCGTCCTTTCTGCAGCCTTTCTTTTCTTACCCGCGGCCTGGTGGAGGAATCAACGCATACAGACAATAATAGTAGAATAATATTCGCATATGCCAAAACATACATTAGGCTTCATAATATTCGCAATAGTAGATGATTGATGATTTACAATGATCCCAGACGGGATATAAATACTACCGCCAAACCTTCTCGAGGGAGTCCGTCGGCCACAAATATTCTATCCGCTACAAACTATTTACCGACGACGTGGGCTACAGAATACAGAAACACCGCCGGACATCACCCCGTCGGCTACAGAATACAAAATACCGCCGGAACCATCCAGTCGACTAACAAATAGGTTGTTTGGATGCTGAATCAACAAATTGTTTGACATCATTTTCTTCAAGAATCATCATGATTTTGAATTTCCAAGCATCAAAGTGTTCTTTCCCATCAAATCTGTCCTCGGGTCTGATTATGTTATGCCATTGAAGATGGAAGAATAATGCTAGATATATATTAAGTTTGATTATTTAATTTCCAGAGCCTAGGTTCGACTACCAGAGCTGTGATACCATGTAAAGTTTCTGCAAATTCAATATAATCAGATCTGAGATAATATCTTTATATGCTTGCTGTTCCGATCTTCTCTCTTGTCTGACATTGAAATGAGATGACAATATTAATTGTCCTTCTGAAATATATATTTATCACAACAAGTATTCAATTTGTGGCAGAGCTGCTTAAAGGTGCAGACTTGGTGTTCTATTGGGTGCTCTTGAACTACAACCACACCCTCCTCATATACCATAACCAAAGGGCATGTCCCATAAAGAGACATGACCCTATCTAGGTCGGCCCACAATGCCTTCTCATAATTGGCGCCTAGAAGAAGATTTAGTTTAACAAACGTAACTAATTTAGCTGATGTTAATGCTAACATATAGTCATCACCAAAGATTGCCGATCATGCCTAACCAAGGGGCAATGTATTAATAGCCTTCAAAAAGGTATTATATGAAAGATGAGGATTGTGCGATCTGCATAGTCAGACCAATATGAGGATCAAAGTTAAAGGTTTAACAAGTATAGATAGCACTATGAAGGAAAAAACCTTAAAAGAAATAAGAAGCTAATGAAGACCAACCAGGACTAGAAGATCCCTATCCTTGCAAAAGAGCCCAAGAAGGATCTGTGAATGCACAATATTATCCACTTTATTACTGAACTTTAAATTGACTATGAATTTATAAAAATGACATGGATGATGTTATACATGCTTTATCATATTTTTTGCAAAAGACTCTATATATCACTCCTGCAATTTTGGCTTGAATATATTTCACACTTTTTAGAGATACTTGTGTTCTTGTTTAGTTTTTTGTGAATATGTCTAATATAGTCACTACAAGGAAAATTACAACGTTTTGTGGAGGATATTGTTACACTTGACCATGAACTTAAACAAATGATATGGAGAATTTTCCATATCCTTTGTCATTCCTGCAATTTTTTTGGTTGAACATGTTTCACATTTTTTACCTAGTGGTCTTTTGTTTTTACGAATAATGTAATATGGTCTCTACAAGGAGAATTACAAAATTTTGTAATGGATATTCTTACACCTTATTAAGCCAAAATATCTCAACCTATATTTTTGAGTTTACTGTTTGACCTCTTATTCTTTGAGACATTTGCAGTACTACCAGCATTTTCAGGAAATGTTCCAGCTGGATTGAGGACAATATTTCCCTCAGCAAAAATAACACAATTAGGTGACTGGTATAAACTCTTTTCAACCTCCAATTCATCTTTTATAGTCCACAATGTCAATGGTATATTTTTTTGTTTATGCATTTTCCATCTATACTTTCAAAATTAATGCTGGTAATTTCAAATGAGAAGATATTCATTATAGAAACTTTTGTACTTGAAAAGATTAGTGAGAAATGGAACTAGCCAACTACAAACATAGTCTGATGTTACATGCATTAGATGAGTGGTCCTTATATGCATAGTTACACCATGTTGGGGGACGGGGGGACGGCGAAATGGGGGGACAAGTTTCCGGGATGGGGGGACAGAGGGGCCTTAATTTGGGGACGGCGGGGGGACGGTGGGGGGACGGCGGTAGGGGACAAGAGGGGTGTATATATCTATGCATATGGTATTTAAAAATGTTAGTTATGAAAATATGTATTGCAATATAGGATGTAAAGATGTAAAAGAGTGAATACTTGAAACATTGCATTGAATTGGAACATCGAACATTAAACATAAATAGTCGAATTTGCAAATACTGAATAACAAGATGTCCCCCATCCTCGGTGGAGGTGGTGGAATCTAGTGGCACCGCTGGGGACGGGGAGACAGAGTCCCCAAGTCTCCGGTGCGTTAAAGTCTCCGAGACGTCGGGCAAAAAGGGGGGGGACGCGTCCCCGTGTTACTATGCTTATATGTAATGTCCCCTATTGGGACTTAATTCATCTTAAATTTCTCAAGTAGGGTTCAAAATGTAATGCCTATAATAGGATTAGCTATTCATCTTATTAGATTTAAGCCAAGTAGCCGAATCAGGTATGGGTTTCGGATACATGGGTATGAAATGCTGGTACGACATAATTTTTTTAGGGCGTTGGGTACAGGTACCGATACATCCACACACACACACACATATATATAACATACCAGTATCAAAAACAAATTAAATTTAGAATTCACATACCAATACATATGCTAGCAGTTAAACAAAACCATTACAAATTTCAACTTTTGAAACATAAATAATTTAATTTAAAATTCTGTTTTTGATATCAAAAAGATCGAACTAGTGTCATGAAATATAGTCATTGTTTGAAATAGAAATAATACTAGAAATCACTGATCAGCTGACTAATCAGAACCATATGACTCATCATTAGTATGAAGAGTGTCATCAATATTGACATTAGATGATTGAATCCCACTAGTACTTGTACTAAAAATATGCTGGCTACTTAAATTCTCCATTGTTAAAGTTGGTGCACCAATACGAAGATCGAAGTCAGTAGACTCCGGTTCTACATCCCATAACTTTGCTGCCCCTTCCTTGTACTCATCATTTTTGTGAGTAAGAAGGCACAAGTTTGAATGCACATAGACCAAATCCTCATCTTTGCTTGATGCCAACTGATTGCATGAAGAAGGTTTCTTCAGGCTCTTGCTCCTTTGAATTTATGATGGATCTCATATTCTCAATGTAATATCCTCTGCTGTGATTTGATCAGAAAATATACTTTGACTGGTAGGAATTCTGTCAAATGGTTGTCTTGCAAATTAAGGTCTTGAGTATGGTACTGTTATTACACTCGTGCATTATTCAACTTTTACTTCCTTAAAGAAATGGATTCATTTAACCAGACATTTTAACGAACAGTTGATAGACACCTGACTGCTGTGAATTAAAAGTAAAGATGTACCAATTTAACTAAAGTTTTACAAAGATGATGGCCATTGATAAAGGAGATTCAGACATTTCAAAACTCATATTTGCTACTGCATAAATGGTTAAAGATTGCAATGCAACAAGATGTGGGGAATCTACCCAAAACTATATATAAGATGCAAACTGGGAAACGACTATGCATTATAGGATTGCAGAATACACGTGTCTGCTAGTAGAAGTCGTGCTTGTACACAGACCCGATTTTTATTACTAGAAACTGCCGACAACTGGATAAGAGTGTGGTGTTGATGTGAGAGGCCACTGCTGCCACTGATGGACCTTCCTGTAGTCACTGCGAGTTCACATAAATTGCTCCTACCTTGTCCTGAGGAGTGTTGTGTTGTGTATCTACAATGGGATGGGTTGTGATACCAACTTTTGTTCGTAAATTCTGCATCGATCCCTGCCGTGAAGACTGCTAGTGGAAGCCGACTAAGATAGACCAACTCATGAACAAGGAAGGCAAAGTTCGCACTGAGATTTACCTTGTTTCGGTTATGAAGAGATCACATCCTTGCCTGTTCAATAGCTTATGTCTGCTGCTATGATCTGAACTTTGCTACCACAGACTGCCATCTTCAGGAACGCATTCCTTCCTCCTACATTTGAAACTTCAGTCTTTTACCTTCAGATTTCCAAAATGACTAATTGAATTGTAGTCCAAAATGAAGTGTGAGCTCTTGGGTTTGCATCTATTCAGCCTGTGGCGAACAGGAAAGAAAATAGATACTCAATGCAAATTACTATTCATTATCAAAATGTTTCCGTACACAGCAATGGTATTCCATACAATGACAATGATGCTAATAATGATGCCAAATACAAAAGTGTTCGCAACATTTATAATGTATGAAATGGTGCAATGAAACGACACAACCGTCGCTGCACTGGTAACTGTCTAACTACCCTCTTTTCGGACAACATCATCCCGCCCAAAAAAAAAAAGTCATCTCCTGGCAACTACAGAAACTAACAAAATAGGAGACAACAACATACAACAAAGAAATAATATAGACTAGGGAGGAGGTTGTGTCCCTGAAGAGCTTTGTTGTCGGCGCAACTCGTACACTTGATTCGTCCGGATGTGTAAATCCTTCTGAGTCCATGTATTAACCTCTACTGCTTCCTTCTAAATAAGCGTTGCGTCCATAGCTTGGGCCTTAGTTGTTTACAATTCCTGCTCGGCTGTCTGTAGTCTTTGTTCGGCAATCTCCTTGTCTCGCAAAAGTGTTGCACGCTCAGCTGCCCACACAGCCCACTGGCTAACCAAGTCGGTAGCTAGCTTCACTCGAGTCTCCCTCTCAACCATCACAGATCTCTCAACTACGATCCTATCTGATGCCCTATCCGCCTCTGCACGCCTTTGAGCATAATAGGTGCCTTTATACAACCCCACTATCTCATGCACCAGCTACTCCATCGGAGTGTTGCACAGTCCTAGTTCAGGCTTTGTGGCCCAATCAGCCAACATCTCTGGTGTCTCAACTGCTGGCCATCCCCTGTCCTCAAAATAGGATCCAAACCACTCAAGACAAACCCCGTGAATATAAGCTCGGATAAATTGCAACTCTCTCCTACGAGTCAAAGCCTGGCATGCAATGACACGTCCTTTCTCTACCACAACTCGCATAGCTCTAAGGTATTCCCTGCATCTATCCTCATTCGACCCATAATCCTTCGCCACATCGTCGAGCGACTAGTTGCCATCGATATCCATCTTTGCCTCTCCTATGGTAGCCATGTCCACATTTGGTGCCGCTCCAGGCGCATCCTCAGACTATGGTACTTCCACCTCCTGTGGCTCTAAAACGGCAACTGGTCCTGGGGATACCCCTCCATGCCTCAGGAACTGAATGGAAGGACTGACCTCTGCAGGAATGAGTCAAAATTGCTATCGTGAAAATGCACTAGCTTTGTTCATCACCTCAATCTTCTTGGGCTTAGCTACATGCATCAGCTACATGCTCTCATCGGGTTGTTCTGGCTGTACCGGTGAAACTGGCTGTACTAGCACAATTGGTTGGGCTGGCGAAACTAGTTGTACTGGCACAACTGGTTGGGCTAGCAAAACTGGCTAGGCTGGCTGGGCGTCGGCAAACAAACAGGAAGAGATAGTGACCACAGTGTTCGAGCCAATCACATCTAATCGAACCTGACGTTTGGACTCTAGTGCTGGCAACTCTACTGTCTCGGCGGCTAGCTTTGTTGGTGCAATTGAGTCTGGCGAAAAACTCTGTGATGGCATACTATCAGTCGTGGCCATCGGTGGAATAGCATCTATCATGGCCGTTGGTGGAACATCTGTTGTGGCCATCGGTGGAGTCATAACGACCAGCACATGTCTTCGGCCAAACAGAGGAATGAGCGAAGTGGTGGTGGTCAAGTGCGCCGAAGTTGGCAACCGAGGAGGGGTGAAGAATGTGGACCTGCTGGTCACTGCATTGCTACAAACTTCCACCGAAGTACTTTCTTCCCCGGATTTGGCCCCACTGCTCTCTGTGGTATCCTCCCTTCCGCTATCAGTGTCTCTGTATGCCTCCAACCCCTGTAACACCTTATGTCTAGCTATGGTCCCACCTGTGTCTAAATGTCTCCAATAAAATATCGGGGGTTCTCCTGGCGCCAACTTCCCCCTCGGTGGGACTTCAAAATCGTCAAGTGGAACTTGATGAAGGGCTGTCTCCAAAAAAAAAACCGATGGCATGGTGCAGCATGAAGAATGTCTGGTGCTAGAGTGTCATAAACTCCTCCATCTTGTTGGCGAGGACCGTGGCCCAATCTACACGATACCATTCATGATGTCGTTCATGAATGTAAAATGCAACAAAGCTATATCCGAAGCTCAACTTGCCCTCGTCAACTTGCTTTTAATTACATCCATGATACAACTCCAGTGGCCCTCTTGAATAAAATCTCTCCGCAATCATTGGCTCTTGCCACCCTTCACCACAGACTGCATTTCCTCTGGTGTGAGGTTGCGGCCTACTAATTTCACCCAATACTCTTTTTGTTCCTATGACAATTTGCGAGTCTTGGTCTCCACTTTCCGTCCTCCTTGGCTAGGAATGCCAAAGACCCTACTGAAATCCCTTGGTTTGAAGGAAACTGTCATACGATGGTGCTTGTAAACAAATGTACTGGTTCTGTTGTTCCTATTGTACGATTCTATCATAGTGTGTAAAATTGATTCAAACAGTCGAATGGAAAACACTAGAAGTTGTATTGCCCAATGTACTTGCACTCGTACCAGAATTTGTTTAATTACCTTTGTGTCTGGAGTTTCTTGCCACCATTTCGAACACTCGTTTGCATTTAGTCCTTCAAACTGGACTGTGAGGTGTGAGAGGTCAGCTTGCACTTTTTGTTTCTTATTGTTGGATGCTATTGGCCCTGCAACTTGGATTCTAGAAGCCAACACTCGCATTCCTTTCCATGTTTTCTTTCAACTGGTTTTTTCACTACTTTTTTTTCCTTGCGGATTCCATAATAATAGTTTCTTGCCTTTTCCTTTTATGAACCAAAAAATGGTTAAGGTTTCTCCTTCTCTTTTCCTCTTTTATTTTCCCGCGGCAAAGATTCTCCGGCAGCAATAATTCCACGTGGATTGCCGTTGTTGTCCTCCACTTGTCCGTCTTCCCGCGGATGATGTGCCCTACAATATATTCTTTTCCGTAGCTTCTTTCTTTTCTCACACAACAACTCGATCCAAGCGTGATCCACAACCTATCACTAATGTATGAAACTGCAACCGAGTAATGTTCATTCTCCTTATACCGGGGTGCCTTGCATGTTTATATCTTCCTCTAACAGAAGATGCCCTTCACTTGCAACTTATGAATGGAGATGTGAGTTAGACCACTCAACCCCTTATCTAACCTATCCGTGGCTGCGATTTCCCTTTACCAGCTTGAGTTGCTATCAAGCGTGGTTCCCTTTTATCCTGCTGCTGATTTTTTGGTTGTAACCTGCGGCTAAGCATTCACTTTAACCCGTGGTTGAGTGTTTGTTGCTACAACGCTGTTTGTGGGGGTTTAAAACCGTTTGCAGGAGTTAAAAATATCGTTTGTGAGAATTTGGATTTTATGAAGGGGCACTTTGTGTCTGTGGGACACTGTGTCCACGACCACGTGTACGTGGGACACTCTGTGTCTGTTCGTGGAACTCGTGTCCGTAGGACACTTTTTTTAGATTTTTTAATTTTTTTTCAACTCAGTCTGATTGGGTGATTATTACTTACTTCGCCTCCTTGTCGTTCCTGATAGGTTTTTAGCTTCGATCCATTGATGGCCTTGGGCATCTTGCGCCCGTCCAAGGTCCACAGTTTGATGGATCCATTGTCGTCGACTTCTCTTACTTTATATGGTCCCAACCACTTAACCTTGAACTTGCCTGGTTTTATCTTGTTACGGTCATTGTACCAAAGCACGAGTTGGTCTGGTTGGAACCTTGTCCTTTCCATATGTTTGTCATGCCATGCTTTCTGGCGGGTTTGTGCCACTTTTGTCGCCCATTGCGTTGTTAATCTACTTTCATCCAATTTGTTCAATTGGTAGAGGCGTTCTTGCAAACTCTCCATATCTCCTAGTTTGTTGTCGATTGCAATTCTTAGGCTCAGAACCATAAATTTGGTCGGTACCACCACTTCTTGACCAAACATCAATTGGAATGACGTCTATCTCATTGTGACTTTGAATGTTGTACGGTAGGCCCATAGTGCCGAAGGTAGCTTCACCTCCCAATCGGCCTGTTAAACGCCACATGATTTGTATATGATGCCCACTAGAATTTTATTTGTGGCTTCCGCTTGACCATTGGCTCGCAGATAGTACGAACTTGACAATGAATGAAAAATTTTGAATTCTATTGTCAATAATCTAATCATGTGGTTGATGAAGTGACCTCCTCGGTCACTTGTCAACTGAATAGGTATATCGTACCAAGTGATGATTTGTTCGTACAAGAAGTTGGCCGTGTTGATTGCAAAATTATTAGGTAGTGCCCATGCTTCTACCCAGTTTGTTAGATACTCCGTGGCTACCGCTATGTATCAGCAGCGCCGAGCCCTACTTGCCTTCAAGGGACCCATGAAGTCTAGTCCCAACGTTCAAAACAATTCCTGGGCGTGGGATGGGTTCAATTGCATGAAGTCCCTCTTTAGCGGTTTGCCAACTCTCTAGCATGTGTCACAACTGAACACCCATTCCCATGCGTCGTTGTAAAGAGTGGGCCACCATAACCCGACAAGCAGAACCTTTCGTACTGTTGTGTCAGGTCCCACGTGGCCACCTATCGGTCCTTCATGTGCTTCCCTTAGAACATTTTGCACTTCTTCCAACATGACACATCGCCTTAGTATTTGATCAAGACCCATCTGATAGAGAAGACTATTGATTAACTAAAACGTCCGACTTCTGAGAACTAACTTCCGCCATTCGCCTGGCGGCATCTCTCTTGGAAATTGAGATGTTGACAGGTACTCTCCAATAGCTTTGTACCATTCCGGAAGAATGGTGATTCTGAATAGATGTGCATCCGAAAAGTCGTCATTGACCCCTTCCAGTGGTTCCTCAGACTTGATTTGGGAGATCTGGTCAGCAATGACATGACTCTTCCTAGGTTGCATGATGATGGTGAAGGTAAATTCTTGGAGCAGCAACAACCGTCTGCTGATTCTGCCTTGGATGATTGGTTTGTTTACTAGGTACATCAACGCCTGGTGATCCACATAAAAGGTAAATGGTGTAGCCAACAGGTAATGTCTAAACTTTTGCACCAAGTACACCACCCCAAGAGCCTCCCTTTCAGTGGTACTATAATTTCTCTCGGCTTTTGACAGTAGTTGACTTGCAAAATGCATTGGGTGATCAAGACCATGATCACCAGTCTGCACCAATGTCGCACCAATAGCGAAGTTCAATGCGTCCACATGGACATGGAACTCCTTGTCCTAGTTAGGATACGCCAGTATGGGTGCTCCTAGCAATCCGTTCTTCAGTTCCGAGAAGGCGGTCTCTTGCTCAGATGTTTAGATGTATGGTTCTCCCTTTCGTGTCAGCTTATCTAGAGGCAGAGCAATTTTGGCATAGTTCTTTATAAATCGTCTGTTATACCCAATGTGCTCGAGAAAGGACTTGACTCCAGATACGTCCATCTGGGCTTCCATTTCTACTATGACCCTTACTTTATCTGGGTCAGTCTTTAGTCTTGAGGAACCATGAATCGACATTTCTTTGGATTTAATGCCACCCTCGCCCGCCAACACCTTTCCATACATTCTTGAACTGCCTTTAAATGGTTGTCTTGTCCACTGAAAATGGACCAATCATCTAGAAAGGTGCGGAAGTTGCTGATCGACATTTTGTCAAATATATGCAAAATGATCCTCTGGAACGTGGTGGGTGCATTACACAATTCAAAGGGCATTCGGTTGTACGCATAGACATCATCCTCCACTGCAAAAGTAGTCTTCAGTTTGTCTTCCTCCATGATGGAACTCTGGTTATAGCCAAAAAATCTATCCATGAAAGAATATATTTTGTGTCCGGCCACTTCTTCCAGAATCGTGTCGCTAAATGGAATTGGAAAGGGATCTTTTATTGTTACTGCATTAAGGCACCGAAAGTCCACGCATATCCAGATTTGGATCCTGTCCTTCATTGATATCACAATAGGTGACACCCACTCGCTTGTTTGAACCTTGAATATTATGTTGGCCTCCAGCATGTGCTATATCTCTTAATCTACGCGGGTTGCTTAGTTTTTGTTCATTTGGTACGGGCGTTTTCGCACAGGTATGGCTCCAGGTACTAGCTGTATGCAGTGGACACACATCTCCGATGGGTTTCTCTTTAAATCTTTGTAGGTCCATGTGAATACATCTTTGTACTCTAGAATTTTTTTGAATGTGCGGCCTTCAGTACTGGGTTCCAGTCGTCTCCCATGAGTATGTTCCTTGGATTGTCCGCGTCTCCAAGATTAGTAACTTCTACAGATGGCTCTTTGTATCTTATCTCCTTCCCTTCGAAGCAATGGGCGAGACACTCATTGATCTCCGCATCTCCCTCTCTATACTCCATGAACTCTGGTGGAAATACCTCCCCATCTTCGAGTTCTTCGATGCCAAGCATGTACGTATGGAAGAGTTCATAGTCTTCCATTTGCCAATGAAAAAACCCATTTAGTGAACTTGTCTCATCTTCTGAGCAGTCCTCCAATTCTGAGACGCCTTTGTTGTTTGGACTCATTTTGCCTTCCTCTCTCTAGTGCTCTTCGTCTGACTCGGACTCCGACGACGAGGTCATTTCTTCACTTAACACTTGGGTTCGAAGATCAATTGCAAACTCCGGCCCCCCACTTTCCATTGACAGTATATTCTTCTTCCAGTTATGATTTACCTTCATGGCCACCAGCCATCCTCTTCCAAGAATAGTGTCATATCGCTTTTTCTTTAATGGGATTACTACAAAATCCAACACAAATGGCTACGTCTTGATTGTTATTTGTTGGGCCACCAAGGTCCCGAGGGGTTTTATCCCCTGTTGGTTAGCGCCGAGTAGGTTGAACGTAGATGGCCACAGGGTTGGTTGCCCCAATTTCCTCCGCGACTCCTCGAGGAGAACGTTCACCCCAGACCCACCATCCACGATGGTTTCCGTCAGGATGGTTCTGAGGATTCCGATCTCGACCACTATTGGATGTCGGCTGCTTCTTACTATAAGCAACATGGGGTTGTTGCCGACCCTTCTAGTACCGTTGGTTGTCCTTTCATCTTAGCTATTGGTTGTCCTTTCGTCTCTGCCGTGGTCGTATGGGTATTGAACAATGTCGTTATGAGTTGTAGTACTACTTGTAACAGATACTGGACTTTGATGGGCAGCTCCATTTGTAGGATCTGATTGACTAAGTGTTTTCTCCCTCTGATCATTGAGGAACAACCTCTTTCGTATCGTTTGCAGCTTCCATTGCTTTCTCAACATCCTCCCGTGCCTCTCGTAGTGCGGGGGTCGGGATAGGTGGCTTGTTTAGCCTGGTTGCGGGTAATGACTAGAACCTTTTCTTTGTCAATGTTAATGAGATTCACTTGTTTTGGGCAGTTTGCATCTTCGTGGTCCCCTGGACCACACCATCGACATAACTTCTGCGGAGTTTCATTCTTCGTACACTCTCTGGTGAAGTGGCCCCACTGGTTACATGCCCAACATTGGATTATGGGCCTCCTTTTCGAATCATATTTAATTCGATTTCTATTGTCATTTCCACCTCTTCCTCCTCGGTAGTTATTTTGGTAGCTACCGGATGTGGCATTAGTGTTTCCCTGAGTCTCATTGTTTGTGCCAGACGTGGATGGTTCTACTTGTGTGAACAATATCTATTGGCTCCTAGTCCTCATGTTGAATGGACATTCTTTTGTAGAATGCCCTAGGACCTGACGAATATCACACATCGCCTTCTTCAGGCATGCTCCCTTTGAATGGCCTTTTTCTTTGCAATTTGTGCACCAAATTTCTCCTTCCTCCATGCGTCCACCCGTTCCTATCATTGATTTGAATTCCTTGCACATCCGCTCCAAGTCTTTCTGGAGTGCTTGCACTTTCTTGCTGGGCTCCTCGCTATCGACATTGCTTCCCTCATCGGATGAGTCATCACTTTCAGAGGATGATGATGATTTACTTCTCTTCTTCTTTTTCTTTGCCATTTTGCTTTCGCTTTCCAGATTTAGGGCATGGTCATATGTGTCAGTGTATGACGTGGGTGGAACTATCTTCATTTTTCTTCTTAATGCTTCGCGAAGGCCTTCTACAAACTAGCGTTTCTTTAACTCATCTGCCAGTTGAGTTTCCACTATGACGTCTTGATAGAATGAATTTGGGAGTGGATATGGATTAGTTATTTTTACACAAAAAGCATGTAAAGAATGATATTACTTATACATGTATAGACATAGCACATGAATTGTTTGATAGATTATTTCCACAAGAAAGGTACGCATTCAAGAAATGTAGGAAAGTTGGTTAGATGTTTTGATTGGAAGCACTCTCATGGACATCACACAATGATATGTGGATAGACTAATCACACATCATTTATCACTATTTTTTCTTCATACACGCAAATTGATGAAAGTACATAATTATGAGCCAACTGTTTGTCAATATTCCTAGGTGAAGCCAAGGTAATTGTGCACCCATTGTAGAGTTACCAAGAAAAATATTAGTGACACGATATATCACCATGATCAATTATTTCTTTGTTTCGAACATGGAAATCTTGGGGCTCTAGCATGCACAAATCCCATCTTGGTCATCTCTTTTGGCATCAACACATATGATAGATACCATAAGGGTAAGAGGCGGGCGAAGAGACAAAACATGTGAACCATTTGACATAATGCAATTGTCATTCGAAAGACGAAACAAAATGATTGCAACAAATGCATAAAATAAAATTTATAGAATTCAGTTATGAGCGGCCCATCTCATGGAGCGAGATGAAATTATCCCAAGTTGCACACATAACCAATGACCCATAAAGAGTATGAGCATATTTCATAAAAAACTCTAAAGGTGTGCATGTGTGGAGGAAACAAATGGTAGAGGAACGGGTTAATGGGAAGTTGTGAATCATTTGACAATTCTATTTGAGAACGAGGGATAGGTATGGCAAAGAGATGGCATTAAATTATTTTATGAAATGCCTCAACGAAATCTCATTTCGAGGAATTATACATCAAGCACCAACACATACCTTGGAGTAGAAAGAGCTTCACATTATCAAGTGGACAAAGACATGGAAAAAGTGTATACTAAACATCGTATTGATGATTCGGCCACAGACGAGATGTAATTTGAGCATGGTGTTTATCTTTGTGTGTCACCAATACCTATGTGTTTTATAAGGTCTCATAATCATTCATGGCAATACATAGGCCTATTGGGAGGCAGGCCCCTCAAGCAAGAAGGTTGGGTTTCTCCAATCTCGATCTTAATACCTTCTTCTAACATTTGGTTGATTTTGTAGAGGTTAATTAACTTCTCCCAAAACATGTAATTGGGAGGTAGTTATTAACCACGGAGGGGTAGTTCCTAACCCCAGTATCTATACAAGGGTTTATTTTGGCTTTGTAAAGGACTTTTTGGATTTGGAAATAAGGGGCACTTGTGTTGAAGTTTGATATCAAAGCAATTTTTGGAAAGTGCGTACAATTCTTGCTCTTGTAATAACCAAATTTTCTTATGTTCTTGGTGCAAAGAAATAAAAGGAGGCGCATTTTGTGTTCTCTTTTCTACAAAATCTGAACTATTTGGGTGTTGATTCTTGTTGTAATTAATGTTTTCACGGTATGGTGTAAGTGTTAGTGAACCATCGAATCATCATTGAGCTAATGCTAGCCTTCAAGCGTAGTTCTTGATCATTCTTATTAGCAGTTTAAGTTGTTTTAGGGAAGCTTTGAAGTTGTATGGTGTATTTGTCATCAATAGCATTCTTTCAATCTTTTAAGTCTGAGTACATCTTTATTTGAAAATTCACAAATACCCATATCTTATGAGGAGCTGCCCCTCTCAAATGCAGAGGAAGATTGTAATCTATAGTGATCAGTTGCGGTCTCTCCAACTGTTGGCACACTTCACTGTTCGTAGGGCAAACAGAGTCATTTTCAGAACTTCACAGTGACAAATCTGTTTACCAACAGTGCCTTGTCTTGTATATGTTTGTGTTTTCTTGTTACATATTACAATTTCATTGTAGAAATGAATAGATTGTTGTTAAAAAATCATGCTTTTAACTTGCAATTGATAATCATTTTTCTATTAAAATGAAAAATGCATCTCACATTAAATGAGAGAACAATACAATCACATAAGAAAGTGAGTTTTAATAGGCTACATTAGGCTATACAGAGTTCCTCTACTGAAGTATCTCTGGAGGGCTAGCATGTTTATCTTATCATCAGTCTTAAGTCAAACATTTTTCTTAGACTGCACATGCTGGCTGTCATTTTATTGATCTATTAGCCTTAAACGCATTTGAGTCTTCCACTCAAAAGCTGGAAAACAACAGTAAACATGGTAATCTTGGTATTGAAGTCCACATGACATGTATATTGAGACCTTTCCCAGAATTAAACTGATATCAAATAAACTCATCATTAATACTGTAATTATTTTTGCAAAGTATGTAAAATCTTTATTACCATATAAATCCTTGCTAAGGTGTTGTTGGCTTCTTTACTGAATTTATAGACGTAAATAGTAATCCCAGATGATGAATATGGTAGTACATGAGGCATGCAAGCCAAAATTGGAGTTTCTCAAGTTTTCTATAGATGCAATCTTTATATGTACTTTTCATTTCTGAATTTCTTCTTATTATTTAAAATTCCGACTTTTATGTCAGGAACACTGTTGATCATGATCGAAGATGGTGCTGTACCCTACTTCTTGATCCAACTGATAAGCTATTTGTTCAAATTGGTCAGGCTTTTGTCCAACAACAGTTAAAAGGTTTGTCATCATAATGGTTTCTAGTTTTTGAAGATTTATCTCTGACAACCCAGAAAACCAACTGCAACCTTGTAGATTTATGATATCACAAGATTTCCAAACATTAAGGGTAATTAGAGTTCTGCAAGTAAAAATTTTGAGCTGTATGCATGCAATCTTAAATATCAAAGGAATACTTGACATATTTATAGGCAAGTCGTCAATTTTATTTGACACTCTTCTAGAATTTGAATTGCTTCAAAGTGGCATAGAATAATTGCAAAGGTGGTGAAGTCCCCAAGCCATAATAAAGCAGGAATCAGTTTTGGTATTTTCAGCCAATCAACAGTCTAGATAAGCAGGATATTTGTGTACTATAGTTTTCTTTACGATTGAGATAATATGCTATGAATATAAGTTAACTAAAGAGAGTTGTGAAAGGTTGTAATCGTTAAGATCTTTTTTCCTTGAAACCAGGGACCTCTATACACTAGTGAAAGCTTTTCAATGGGATTTAATAGATGTTATTTTTATCATTTCAGAATCAACTCTGGTAACCATTGGCCATTCTATATGTACTTTTTTTGCAAACATTTTCAGGGACTGCAATTTTGGAATTCCTGAATTATATTATATTTTTTTCTGAGTGAATGAATGGATTGGCATATCGGTGGAATTACTGTTGTAAGTTTGTGTTTGTTTCTACTTATCGTATTGTCTATTCTGTGTTAGCACCACTGACTTCTAAATTCACACTTTTTAATGTTACATAACAATTGTTTCTCTTCTGATACTTGCAAGAATTGGTTTGCATGAGTGAAATGCTCTTTCCATGTTGCACTAACAGTTTGGATGCCATGAAATCCTGGAATACTCAGTCAACTTAAAAAAGGTTGGCGCATTAAAAAATACAAATTCTGAGAATTTACAATTATAAATAACCTGATTTATCTTGAAGGTTTTTAATATTAATCCTGCACCTTCATGTGCACTTGATGATAACATAATTCGAGGTACAATTTTGTGATGATTTGGTCCAACAAATCATCTATCATCAAAAGTAGTATTTTTATTTTATTTTAATCATTTTTAATGCTCTATAGTCAATAGCATTCTTCAAGAATTCATCTTCTTTTGAGAAAAAAATAGAGGTCAGTTGTCTTTAAAAAGCTTTAAAATAGGCGTGGGGCAGATTTCCATGAGAAGAGGCTTCCCAAAGCACATACAATCTCAAATGCATGGATTAACATACCATTCACAAACAAAAACCTTTCAAAAATTCCAAATTCCAACAAAATAAGATAACTAATTTTCTAAATTATCCAAGGTTCGATTAACAAATCTTTAAGCATTTTCCCTGTTTCTTTTAAAAAATTGCAATGAAATTGTTTAAGATACCCTTTCAATATGAAGACCTCCAGCATTGTTATTTGCATATCACATCCATTTTTTGCGAAGATTCAAAGAGTCTTGGGGAATTCACATATTTTCTTAAGAAATTGGAAATGCATAAATATAAATTATGGGAATATTGTCTTGGTCTGATTCTACCCAACATCAATCTTTTCACTTATTTTTATATTTTAGAAAATTTTGCCAGCCTTGTGGTAAGAAAATTATTTTTTCAAAATTAAATTTTGACCATAAAAATAAAAATCACAATTTTCTTTAAAAACCATGAATCATGTAGAGATTACCTCAAGAATTCAAATGCAATTTGTAAACGATTCATTCTCTCTCAATGATCCAATCCAAAAAAAAATCACTTCTTTTGTAAAGAGAGTGTATTTACTATTTTTCTGCTTTGCAATTTTCTATTTTCCGACAATACATAATGAATTATTCTAAGCGAGCCCTTTTTCTATTTTTATATGCTCATAATAAAATAAGATCCTCTTTTAAAAATTTATTCACTTCAAAAATTCTCTAATATAGATATTCCCTGATCATATATAAATACATTCTCTTCAACAAAACACATTTACAATCCTTAATTAGATTAAATGATTTTCTTATCATATCCATTGATAAGATTTCATTTATTAAACTATTTTTTTTTTCTAAAGCAAGTTATAGCATAGCTAAATATTATATTCAAAGAATTATTAAATCCGGTGCAGATATCAGGAAAAACACCATCATACAATTGATACTTAAACACAACCAAGGAGATACCTGTACAAGTCTAAACCAAGGGGATCCAGAATCATAATCAATCTGGATCTGGTTTTTATAGGTTTGGCATTAGGGGAAATAAGTAGGGTGAGAAGGCTAGGGTTATTCATGCCTACAGCCATCATTGGTCAACACATTGTAAATTCAGGCACACTCAATCAAACATTATATGCATCTGTCCAATACATAAGAATAGCTAAATTGAATGAAATTTTTTAATTGGCATCATTCAATTGAATCATTTACTCTAACAGCATGACTCATATATTGCAAAAAATTGTATTTCATTTGGTACAGTTCTGCAATTATTTCATTAGATTAACAAAAAAAAGTTACGAATTTGTGAGATAATAGATATAGAGATTTCTAGAAGGTGTTTTTTTTTCAATGTAAATTAATTCTGAAAATGATATTGTGGTATTTCAGGAATTTATTAAGGATTGAAGCTTAAACAATTCCTTGACCAATCTCAGATTATGGAGACAGCAAGTTATAATGTCCTTATTTCAGTCTTTTGGGTGTGTAGAAAGAATGCCAACTGTCTGACAATATGCCTTATGCAGTTATGAATGCTTGAAATTGATTTTGACAAGCTTATTCTTAGGAAATTGTCCTTTCCTAGCTTCCACTTGTGTACAGGACTTGACACCATTGGAGTGGGATTATCGTGGTACTAGTACAATAGTATTTAGTCAAGCAAGTAATGATGTTTATGAAAACTAATCTAGAACTATATCCTTGCATTACAAAAGTCAATGTTTTCCTACAGATTTTAGAAGAATAGTTATAAACCAATATAGTCAACTCCCAGTCTGAAAATATGAACAATATCTGTCATATTATAGGAAATTTAGTGTTGAAATCTTCAAATGCCGTTAGCCAGGTTATAGCAAATTACACAACTGAATAGCCCTGCATCTCAAAATGAAGGATAATTACCCAAATTGAAGGCTCACTGCCAATATTGGTTACTATCTAGTTTTCATAATGAAGAAGTCGCTTTTAGCACTATAGAGTTCAGTAATGATGTACAGATATTTTCAGATTTACATATATTTGTGTTGGAATTCTACAATCATGTATATGAGTTTTTCTTTTTTGTTTAGACTTACGTGTTCATGAATGTTAGAACTCTTTGGTGTTGGACATAAAGTTATAAACTTTCAGACTTATGTGTATACGTGTTGCTGGCTATGTCCTTGATCATTTTCTTCGCAAAAATTTGTAAGCTAACTATAATTGTTATTAAAAGACTTTTACCATTAAAGGTTGTGTTTCACCAAGGAAATTGATAGACATACTTGAGAGCCCTATTGTTGTCTAGAATGTGCACATAATTTGTAACAAACATATTTCTCATTATTTGAGTCTTCCATGACTTATCTTAAGTGTATTAGTAGGAGGGCATAGGCTACTATGAACCTTAGTCTTCTACACTCTAGCTGATATTTTGATATATGTTTTGATCTTTTGATTCCATGGATTTCATATATTGTAGACATTTGACAGTGACACTATGTTTAACTTTATATTATGTTATCCAGTTTTTTTCCTTCAGAAATTTTCTTTTATACTTATGTGATCTATGCAAAATTGTGTATGAGTGTTAAGTAGCTTCTTAATTGTGTATTTGATGTTAATTGACTAAATGATGCATGAAAAAATCTTTGAATTTCATGGGTTTTTTGATTTTCTGAGTCCTTGCCGAGTCCGGTTGCTGAGTCCAAGTTCGAGCCCAATTTTGACTTTCCAAGTCAGAGGTGAGTCTGAGTCCCATAACACTGGTTTAAAGGTTACTGATTTGGCACCTAAACAGTTTTTACATTCGAATCCCCAATATGAAGACTTGCGTGACACAGATTTCTCATGTTTGCAATGTTTAATCTTGCCCTTGGTTTTTGTGTCCAGAACTCTAAGTCCACGTGTCTTAGTATGATTCCACTCTCTAATCTCAGGTTTCTCATCTGTATTTGTATACCATAAATATTTAAATCTATATTGAATTCCAATAGAAATAAAATTAAGAAGAGATGAACTTTTCTCTTATTCAAACTCTAATTAAATAATCATTTCCTTGTAGTATCCCCTTTCCAGGGCATTTACCACCTAACTAGACATACTACCCTATTACACGACCTTATATTAGTCTGCTTATTTGTACAAAATGGCAAATGACAAATGTTATCAAGTGTAAGTGGGTTTGACATTTAATCAAACATGTTTAGGCTTGATTCCAGTTGTGGTTTACAGTACTTTATATCTCTTAGTTTGTTTAATGAAGATACTTTCAAAATTTTGTTCTTTAAACAGTATAGATTGTACTATTTGATATGCATTTAAGTGCTTTGTGTTGAACAATCTTTTGCATTTGTTCATATTCATCTGAGGAAAATTTGACTCCTTTTTTTCTTCTATTTTACAGAATATGGAGGGACAAGCCATATTTACAATTGGTAAATTATTTTGAGATTCTTTGTACGTCAGTTGAATTCTTGTGTAGGTACCTAGAATTGTGCTTGGGTGAATTAATTGGAAAATTTATAATTTGTTATAGTTGTACAATTGTTTTTGGGTCATATATAGCACTTCTTTGCATTTGTCGAGTTAAGGGTGAAATGAGAAGTAAGCTCATGCTTGTGCAGAGGTCATACAATCAAAACGATGTGTTATGGCTTCTTATGCAGTTAATTCTTGTTGTGCATCAACATATACCAAAAACTTTATCCAATATTCAAAATTGAAGGTCTAGCAATAGTCATTCTAGCTTTAAGAGATTTCCACAATAAAACATTTAGAGAGAGAGCTGTTTCTGGATTGGATTGTTTACAATATTTTGGAAGCAAAAATATTGTACACAATCGAATCCATAAACAAATCTCTGTCTAATAGCTATACTGCTAAATCTAGACAACAGACTAAAATCACAGATATCATCACAACCAACAGCTTAAGGAAAAAACTAAAGCTGTGGCAAAACTGAAAAAACTTTAGATTGTCTTGGATGTATTAAAATAGTATTCATGTATTTAATGATTTTATAACTCTTGGGATCAGCAGTATTACCTTTGTATGAACAAATATTTTTTGCAGAGTGCAGTCCTGCTGCATTCATTGGATCGTTCTAATTCGACATGTCAAAAATTTGATTAACCATAGCTATTTCTATAAGTTCATAATGATTATAGCGGGATGCATGATGAAGCTCTAGTTTGTAGATCAGCAAGAGCAAACTGAACCACCCAGGGGTTCATCAGTATAGGTATGCTAGGAGTAAAGGCACAGTGGCCTTACAACTATTAAATATAGTACCATTCCAGGTTAAGTTGTCAAGCATTGTCTTCCAAAGTCACAGAAAGTGAGCATGTGCTAACTGCCCACCATCCCAAAATTACATACTATACTGCATGAACAAATTAGCACGTAGACCCTATTTAATCTAGGAGGCAGCATGGCTCTTACAGGCAGCATCAACTTAGAACAGTTTTCTTGGATGTCCGAATCTTCTTTTGCACTTTCTGCAGAGAGTGTGAAGAATTTAGGAATCAAGTAGGTGGCACATAGAAGCTTTCTCTGTCCGGTTGTTAGTGGTTTTTTTTTTGATTTCTTTTTCATGAACCATTAACATAACAGTTATTCCCCTGGGAAGGAATTACCTTCTAACATCTTCCAATTCAATGCCAATACATCCATAAGCATTAGATGAAAAATGTTCACCCATTAAAGTTAAAACTTCACCACAAGGAATTCCAATTGTTGCATCTTTTATTTCCATTGTGCATATATGGGTATCCGTCTTGGATGGAAAATCCAAGTAAAGAAAATATATCAATATGCGCCTTGCATCACATACACAACCACTCACTTTTCTGGAAGCTCATTCATAATGTAAGTTACTAGTTCAGATTAAAGTTTGGTGCAGGTTAGTATGGCAAAAACGTGAGGTCCCCCATTTTGAAATAAGTTTTAATAATAAATAAATATAATAATAAATAATAAAATGTAAAGATAAATATAAAACAAAATATTTTAGTACAATAGATTGTAATAAATTTATGAAGTAAATAATACAAATAAACGAACAACATCATGAATAGATTATAATATAAGTTATTGATAGTAAAAAATAATATAATCTAATATTACTTTGAACGTCACATTTAATAAAATTCAAATAGGTTATTACTCTTTGCAAATAAATTAACACATCGACTATAAGTCCATGGTTACGAGACGTAATATACATCATGATAATAAATAATAAATGGCATATTTATCCAATATAAATAATATAACAATAAATAAATGAAACGGATTGAATATTAATATTATTATAATACAGCTCTAAATTATAATATAAATACATCAGATGATTATAATGCAACACATATATATATTATTCAAATATAAATGTATAAAGTTTATCAAACCGTTCAAAATAAACTAAGCAGATAGAAACACAACAAAACAATTTCATTAGTGGTGATGACCATCCGTCTCATATTAAAGGTGAACATTTGATTGCATATAGCGGGAGCATAGCACGAGAGATGGAAGGAAGATTGTTAGCAGACCCTTACAGAATGACGCACATAAGGAGGGACTGAGACATCCAGATAGTATTGGGAGTATGCAAAGGACACATTCACAACATAGTCAACGATACAGAGACTCACGAGAAACCATTACTGGGAAAAGCCAGGAAGAAAAGCACGGGAAGAGAAAAGGCGATAAGGTATAACATGGGCACATCGAATCAACATAGTCCAGATAGCAATGAAGACAATTGACACAGCTAATATATCTGCCATGACAATTCCATCTCCATCGTATTATGCAGAATTTGGAAATAGTTAGATAAACAACATCAATAAATGATTTGCTAAACAAACCTAGCAACAAAATTTAACAAAGAATGGAATATTAAAGATCATCATAAGAAGAATCATGACTTGGGAATCGCTTCACCCGTCCGATGAAAGTAATCAATAAGGAATTCACATCATTAGTAGTAGTGATTACATACTAAAACAACATCTAGTATCCTCACTAAGATTGATCATACAATGGAGGAGATAATCACACTGGATACATGCACCAAGATTGTACACAATGCTCAGGTACTTTCACTCAGCAAACAAGAGGAATCAGTTTCGAGGAGGAATGGAGAATTCAATCAATGAAGGAGAACAGACAGAGAATGCCCATTCCTATTGAAGAGCATTGACTTAGATTGACAGACGACTTGAATACATATATAGAAATAGAGCCTTCTATTACATGGTCTGTACAGACTCGATTTGGTGATTACAGGGTTCAAGCAATAGTAGGAATAGTGACCTCTGTATCTTTCCCAAAGTTCAAGATGGCTGTCAACTGATCAGCATAGGAAGATAGAGGCATCCAACAAGAAATAGAGAAGGCAATAAGAATAGGAGGATTATTGCCAGTTCCAATATATTCATGCAGTCAAAAGGAAAAAATATATTAGACTCAATAGTCTATATTCCTGTTGTTCATTTTTCACACATGTTCAAATGAAGGAAAATACATGCTTATTACTTTCAAGTAATTTTCGGAAAATGTATCAAAGAAAAGTATTTTATTCATTTTGAAATAATGTTCAATATTCGCATGATGGGGCAAATCATGACAGAAATTAAATACTGAAAGTAAATTTCTCCCACACATCTGATTGTGAGAGTAGTCCCTACGTACCGATATACACCTATACTATACTGAAATCAGTAACGTAAAAGAGGAGAAAAGGGAGAAAAAGGTCATGGGCACCAGTCATTGCCTGTAATGACTGGTGAAGTGGCATCCATCTGCATCCACCATCTTGCTGTTCCGGATCTCGCCTTTCCCATACTTCCAGTCCCTGCGTCCATAAAAGAGAATGGGTTAGATCCAATGGATCTAAGCAATGCTGATAGCTCACTTCATCTCAGTAAAATATAGATATACATCAACAAATAGAGAGGTCGATCATGAAGATTAAAAGTATTAAAGTGACAATTCATTTTTTGTTTTGAAACCTTTTACTTATAAAAACTGGTGAAAACAGGAAAAGCATAGTAGGTGGGATTGGTTGCATATAAATAACAGCAAAGGAAACATTAAAGGGACGAACTGTCAAAGTTTTGAAACCTTTGGTTTTGCTCATACAGCAGGAATGAAAGCCACAGTTAGAAGTTTTAGACACAGCAAAAAGATAAACATTTTCAGCCAGTAGAAAGAGTGCATGCTACAGATTCAAAGGACAAATATTTCAGAATTACAACAGATGTAATGGCAACATCCAAAAGTCATAATCTCCAAGTGTCTAAACAAGCAGAGATGGAGTTTATAAAAAATAATTTGTAACGTCTAAAATGGTAGAAACACACTGAAATCAAATCATGACACTTAAACAAATGATCATAAATAGCCAATTACTGAAGGCATTTGGCAAAGCCATTGTACAGATTCAAACAAGTTCCCACTGGTTCTTATATTTCTTATTTCTCTATGACTGGAAAGTTTAGTCACATGGAAAACATAAACAATGAGAAAGTATTGCTCTTGATTTGCAGAGTTATTCTAATATTACACTATCAGAAATGGAGGGCCTATGAGCAAAAGGGGCATGAGAACAATATAAAAGTTCAAAGATTAAAGAATATCAGCATTGGAATGAATGTCTAAGACTATCTTACGGAATTTATAAGATGGATTTATAAAGGCAAAAGAGGGACTAACGATAAGGAAGATTGTGATTTACCAGCAGCATGTTATGGCAGCCAAAGTACAGACTCGAGTAACTCTACCTCTCAGCAGAAGCATAAGAAAAGGTCAAAAAAGTGATGTTCAAGATTCACTTACAGCATACCAATAGCAGAGATAAAGTTATTTTATTTACCAGCACTAGAATCATTATAATTATCTCAAGAAACTTCAGGAGTTTAGCAGAAATAAATCTCACATGCTCAAATTTGCAATCAAATGAAAAGATAAATATGGCGCCTAAATGCATTTTCCAGCTAAAACCCAAATGAGAAAATTTGGTATACTTCCAACAGTAACTAATGAAAATATGTCAGCAGCAGCAGATGTATAACACAGTCATATTTAAGAGGGGTATTACTCGGATACTAAGAACCCAGCAAAGAGCCAAAAAGAATTCACAGTGATTGCTATAATTTCAGCATTGAAAAACTTCCATGTTTTCCAAGAAAAATCATAGATCTGAAGGTAGAATAATGTTTAAGGTTCAGACACAGCAACAAAGATTGATGGATAACGATTTGCAGCATGAGAAATCAATAGAAAGTCGGCATGATTGCATACTGTGAGCCGTGAATCTCCAGGCATAACTTCCAGCAAAAAAACGAAGAAGATGGTGTAAATCCGTGGCCAAGAATGACTCTCATGGTGTCTAATACCCAACAAGCAAAGAAGAATAGTCTGCTATCAGAGCTCGTGGCCGAATGTAACAGCATAAAGAAGTAAGGGCATCCAAGGCAAAGCCCAGCTACAAGAAGAGAAATTCATAAGAGACGGCAGATTCGGCTTTGAATACCTATCGAAAGCCTTAAAAAACCCCTTCTTTCTCCATGCCACGAGTCTCAGAAATATACATGGCGTCCAAACAGCAAAGATCCTATAACAAATTGTGCCTTTCAGCAGAGGAAAATTCGCATGATATGCAGGCGGCTAGGGTTGAAAGAAACCCTCATTCTCTCTTACGCAGAATGCAAAAAACTCCAAGATAAGATAAAAACCAAATAACTTGCCTTTTCTTTGCATTACATAAACTCGCCCTTTATCACATTTGATAAGTTTTCGGGTCCGTAGTATGGTGGGGAGTTTTATGACTTGAAACATATTTTTACCATTATTACATTCTATTATTGCATTACATGCACATTGAAATATTGTTATTCTTTTAAGTTGATAATTTATAATCAACTAAGAGATAATAATATTTTATTGAATTAAAATAATAATGGTGCCAAATTAGAAGTCAAAAGACTCATTCTTGACTCAGTTATATTTATATTTTATTTTATTGCATAGAATTGAATTTGTAATTATTATTTTATAATTGATATTTTATAAATCAATTATTTAATAATAACTTTCATGCAATTAAAAATAATTAAAAGTCAAGAGTCAAGACGAGTTAAAGGAGGAGTTGGTATTTTTAAATGCCAAATTTTAAAGGGCAGCTGCAGTTGATATATTTAGAGGCACAGTTCAGACTAAAGACTTCAGAGTGCATTATGGAGTGATTTTGGCAGTTTGGAGGGCTTTCTTAGATTTTTCTCATGCATGGATGGTGGAACCTCAGTTTGGGATATTTTTAGCATGTTTTTGGAGTTTTTAGTGGTTTTTAATAATGAGTTAACTCATTATTTCGACCCAGCTTTTCCTGTTTTGAGAGAGTGTATTGTTTATATATACTCCTCTTATTTTTGAGGAGGGGGTTCAGATTTTAAGGAAGGACGCTTATGTGATTGCATCCTTAGTGTTTTTTTTTTCCTCCATTATGCAGATGTACTGTTTTGAGGGCCTTTGATGGAAATAAAGTTTTCATTGGAACCAGTTTTGGAGTTAACAGATTTAGTTGTATGCGTTAAGGTGATTGATATTGTTCAAATTGTGTTTTAATAATAGACCTTTCTGAATGATGTCTTATCTTGTATCTTCTTTATCTAAAATGTTGTTCATAGGTTTTGAGTTGTGTTTCCATTATTGATGTATTCGATTGTGATCAAATTCCTTTTGTATATTTTCAAGTTCATAAACCTTCTCTTAAATTATTGATATGAATTAGCAGATTTTCAAGCAAGATTTTCTTGTGATTGTCTTGTCAAAAAACTTTCATTGTGTCTCAGCTATAGCAGTAATTTGTGTTATCAATCTCGGTGTATCACCTTATTTCTTTAAGTTTTCTGTGTTTAAAGTCATCTTCTTACCCTTTTCCGTCTAAATTTTTCATTTCTCCATTAGTACAAGTAAGGTATAAGATATATCATACAGGAACCGGCCTAGAATTCGGAGGTTCAGCCAAGTTATAAGTTACCCACAACTTTTGGCTGATCCCATGTTTCTCCAAAATCGTTGCAAGTTTTAGAACTTAAGGCAAATTTTCAGGGTGCAGATTTTGGAGATAACAATTCCAACATTGACAAAATAAAGTGTTGCTATAGTGCACCAATTAATGTTATAGCCAATAACCTTTACACATAATCCTTTGGTGCTTATATCAACTAATTGCCTTCGTAGGCAACAGATGGTTGTGAGAACATAAGCTTATATCATAAATAATACTCTGTTTGCAGAGCAATTCATATTGGCAATTGAATTCATTCTTCAGATATAAGGAATTCATGAGAAAAATGACAATTCCAGATTTATATATTATCCAATATTAATCATTTGGCAAAATGAGGAACCAAAAATAAGCAATTGTCCTAGTTTTCTGAATAAGTCAACCAAGGGACATTACATAACGACATTGGGGTTGGGTACTGTTGGTGTGGGTTTTATGCACATTAAACACAATAAAATACCACTTGAACAAGATATCTAATGTGCTGAACCATGTGATTAGAAAGTTGACTCGAAGGTACCAGATTTGGGCAATTCCTCAAATGAGTTGAATACAAATATAGAAATTGAGCCTTCTATTACATGGTCTGTACATACTCTATTGGGTGATTAGGGGGTCCAAACAGCAGTAGGAATAGTGACCCGTCTATCTTTCCCAAAGTTCAATATGGCTGTCAACTGATCAGCATAGGAAGATAGAGGCATCCAGGAAGAATTAGAGAAGGCAATAAGAATAGGAGGATTATTGCCAGTTCCAATATATTCATGTAGTCAGAAGGAAAAAATATATTAGAGTCAGTAGTCTATATTCCAACATTGACAAAATAGAGTGTTGCTATAGTGCACCAATTAATGTTATAGCCAATAACCTTTACACATAATCCTCTGGTGCTTATATCAACTAATTGCCTTCTTAGGCAACAGATGGTTGTGAGCACATAATCTTATATCATAAATAATACTTTGTTTGCAGAGCAATTCATATTTGCAATTGAATTCTTTAGATATAAGGAATACATGAGAAAAATGACAATTCTAGATTTATATATTATCCAATATCAATTATTTGGCAAAATGAAGAATGGAAAATAAGCAATTGTCAGAGCTTTCTGAATAAGTCAACCAAGGGACATTACAAAACAACATTATGGTTGGGTACTATTGATGTGGGTTTTATGCACATTAAACACAATAAAATACCACTTGAACAAGATATCTAATGTGCTGAACTATGTGATTAGAAAGTTGACTCCAAGGTACCAGATTTGGGCAATTCTTCTATTTGCTGGAGCTTGTAGCTGCGATAGAGATCTTTATCTCTGGGAGTTAATACTGTTAGTCACCTTTAACTGAAAAGGACACTTATGATAAATTGTAATATTAAATACTAAAACATGTGTCATACAACATGCATAGGCATGGAAATACAAAGAGTTGTATAGGAAATAAAGAGTCATATTTTGGGAAACTCCAGAGTCTCTTCTCTTGTTATATATATTGCATCAAGCGAAAGACATTGTACACTTGAACATTTTATGATCAATAAAGGAAATCTTTTGTTGTGTGGTTGGGTTTTTCCCTTAGATGCTCTTGTTTGGTCGACTGTTCTGTATGGTTTTGTGGTTTGGGGCCCTTCTCTTCTTAGCTTTGATTGGGCCTCAATTGAGCGGGTTCAGACTTTGTTCTTGAGGCGCATCATCAAATGTCACAGGTTCACCCCTACCAATGTCATTTTTGCTAAGTTTGGTGCTCACCCTTTCAAACTTGCGACCATTTTTGATTTGGTTTGGTTCCTTCATCGTCTTCGTGGGTTTATGGATACTGCTAGGGACCGGGACCGCTACTACTATTTAGCTTATTGCTCTTTTGTTTCCACTGCGGCTGCTGAGTCTGGTTCTCGTGCACAATGTTGGTATGCACAGGTTTCTTCTTTGCTAAGTTCGATTGGGATTGACATTGATGGTCTCCCCCCTTTTCAGTTTTCATTTGATGCCTCGGCTCATCTTCTCCCTTCTCTGCAGAAGGTAAATGAGCATGTTCATCTTGATATCTATAAACGTTACATTACTACTACCTTGGTCAACCTTCCTGGCATGTTACGTGCACGGATGTCTTTTTATGCGACACACTTTTTGGAGATTTCTGATGGGATTATTGCCCATCCTAGCTATCTTTCACAGTGTTGGTCTCTTTAGGTTCTTTCAGAGTTGGTTCTCACCGTCTTCGGGCTTAGACTAATCATCATGTCGATAGTGGGGAGCGGATCTGTATGCTCTACATTTCAGGGGAGGTGGAGAACCAGGCTCATTTCCTTTTTCGATGCCCTATTTATTATGGGATTAGAGGGAGATTCTTTTGTTTATTCCAGGAGTGCTTTTCTCTCTATGACTTCTTCAGCTATCATGATCAGAGATGCCTTGCACTTTATCTTCGTGAGGCCACCACGCTCCATGATAGCACGATCTAGACACTACTTCCACACCGGCACTCATCTACTCAGCTCATTATTGCCTTTTTTACACCATTATCCCCTTTGCGTGGTGTGAAAAGGCCCTCTAGCTCTATTCGACCTAACGGGCTTTCCAGATGTGTTAGATCCCGTTTTGGCTATTTGCACCAACGACACTCCTCTGTGAGTGACCGGAGACAGCACAGTACCTCTACACATCGGCATGTGTATCATTCCGTGACTGATTTCTTTTCGCCCAAGAAAGACTCCTAGTGCTTTCTCTGTCTCTGTTCTTTGTTGCCATTATTTTGGTTGTATTCGTTTATTTTCGGACACCTTTGTGTGCTCCTGCTGGTGTCTACCTCACTGTTGTAATCTTTTAGTCCCATAGACCTCTTTTTGGTCTTTTGTTGGAAATTAATATCATTATCTTACCTTATCTTATCTTCATTTTCGAAGGGTTTTCTCTAGATAATTTTGTGTCTCTTGTATCTGTATTATGTTTTCCTTATTGTTGTTGATCATGCTAATTCTAGGCAACTATTCAACATGGTATCAGAGCCTTGTTCTGATAACAGTTGCAACGGACAACGTATAAGGATATTTGTGTGAGATTATTTTGAATCCATATTTTCAGCATGTAGGAAACTGATTTCCACTGATCGTGCATATTGAGCATTTTATGGAGCTTGTTGACTCACCTTGTGGAAGTGTCATTCATATTATTGGTTGCAGATTTTTGTGTATATTATGGAAGACAATGATGGATTAAATTCTTCCCTTGACTCCTCATTTCTCTGTTCAATCTATGGTCAAAGTTTCTTTTTTTTTCAAGCTTGGTGCATCTCCATCTAAATATTGGCGTAGATTTAAGTTGGAGTATCAAATTCGCACTGCAGTTCAAATATCTCTCATTCTAGCCTATATTTATTTTCTAGGCCTCGCCAGTTTCTCTCCAGTCTTTGCATAATTTTTGAAAAGCAAGTTGGTCAATGTTATTTCTATAGGAGTTTTGAAAATGCAGGTTCTAGACTATGCCTGTGCACATTCAAATTGCCTTGATTGATGCAGTGATACATTATGGATCTCATTGAGGTGTAGGCTCAAATGTACAATCTTGCTCATGAATATTCCAAAGGGCACCATGTTGTTACATGACTTATATTAGTCGGAGCTTTAGTGGAAGTCCCCTGCATTTTTTAAACGTGTTGATATTTTTTGCATTCATGCCGATTCATTCTTGTCACTGTGTGTTTCATTCCTGGCATTGTGTGGATTATGATCATAAGTCATCAATAGAAATAATCTAAAGAAAACAAATTTTGTGTGTCAACTTGTAGATGAGGTGTGAATGCTTGTGTGTCATTTATGGTCTCTATAGTGTAACTGTCACCACTAAGGAATAGCCTCTACCAGGTTAGAGACGTTACGTATAGAAGCCACACAAGTCAATAGAAAGAAGAGAGATGTTGCCATTGTTCGATTCTCACATGTTCTTGAAAATGGAAGATATCGGGTAAGTTATATTGCTGTACGTCTCATGTGATGGAAAAGTCTAGATGCTCTCCATACGACGTATTCATTTTTATCCATCTGCAGGTAATATGTCATCTGGAGTTCTCTCTTATGTGAATTTATATTCTTGTTCAAGTACTATGACCTAAATTATTGTCTGTAGAGATTGATCATGAATGTAGCACCCTCCTCAACGTGTTCTTGTCTTTCTTGTTGAACCCCACAGTTGGCAAGTATCTCCAAAAAATTGATTGCATCAAAACTTGCAATTCTGATGTTTATGAAAGAGCACAAGCTGCAAATTTCCTATCGAGATTGTCTTGTAACTAATGTTGTTGTTGGCATGCATTTGGCTATGAGAGGCAACGTTGAACATTGCCCTAGCAATCTATGGGTCAGGCTAGATATTGACGTCTCCTTATGGGCAGGGCCTTCATCATTTTAGTCTCAGACCGATGTGACTCCATTTAGTCTAGTGAATGTTTGTTGCAGACGTTTGAAGGTTATTGTGACAACAATTATTGAACAATGAACAATCTCACTGATTGAGGTACAATTGGTGATTGGTATTTGATGGGTGATATGAGCATATTTTTGTATATGCTCTGATGAGACAAAACCCAAGTTGTCGATTTGGGTTCGGGGACGGATTTGGGTTCTAGGTTCAGGTTCGTGGGTTCGGACAAATTTTTTTTTTCCCATTTGGGTTCGTGGGTGGGTTCTTGAGTATATGTATACACACACACACACACACACACAAGAGAAACATGCATAGTTGCAAAACAAAGTCGTTTCACAATATGAACAATTGTTGCATGATCATTAATCAATGCCAAATGTCAACAATAAACATTAAATACTCGCTCTTTAATCTATCTTCATTATTGTAAAGAAAATTATATATTGAATTACTAAATTGCAAAACATAGATTAGTTCATCAAATAATACATTGAATTACTAAATTGCAAAACAAAGACTAGTTCATCAAATAATAAAGTTTGAAACATGATGATAGATGACAAGTGTTTAGGTAGTTTATCAATAATCATAGTATCAAAAGTCCTTCAAGGGTCAAATGGATCATCATAAAATGAGGGATCAATGGCTTCATTCCCAATTGCAACTATATGTAGATCCTCATCGTTGGAACCCAAACTGGTTCCACTAGTCCCATATGCTACTATATCATCATCCTCTTCCTCAACATAAGAGATAAGATGAGTGAAATGTTTTTTATTAAGTTCATTTAGAGTTACATAAGAAAACAATTCTAAAAACACACTCTTTAAAGTTGTTTTAGCCCTAGGTTCACTGTGGGTTCATCCGGGTTTGCTCCAGCAAGGACCCGAACGAACCCACAGTCCAAACTAAGGAACCTACCTAGACCCGCAATGAACTCAGGGGCGAATCCAAACCCGTGCGAACCCAGACCCGAATCCGAGCAATAGGGGATGAATCAGGCTTCTTAGGACAAAATTGGTCTGAAATGTAAAACATAGCTTTGATCAGATAAGTTTTAATGTGAAAATAATAAAATGTAAGGAAAACTTGATAACTCTTTCGCTTATGAGAGATCCATAGTGAGCATCATATAGAGATTCCATGATGTCATCACACTGAGAGATTCTGTGATGGGAGGTGAAAGTCATGTAAAGAGAGTCCATGATTGTATCACATTGAGAGAGTTTGTGATAAAATGTTGGTTATAAACCTTACTAACTTGTCATGTTGAGAGATTCCATGACAACATCACATTGTGTGAGTCCGTGATGAAAAGTGATTGTAATTTTGCAGGTTTGTCATGTTGAGAGATTCCATGACAGCATCACGTTGAGTGAGTCCGTGATGAAAATTGAATAGGAGTTTTTGCAAGTTATTCATGTTGAGTGATTCCATGATTTATGAGTAATTGTTACAAGTTTGTCATGTTGAGTGATCATGTGATTTGTTCTCTTAGTGTCATGTTAAGAGATTGCATGACAAAGAGAGTTTGTGAAGAAGGCTGGTTGTGCTTCTTGTAGGGTTTTCATGTTGAGTGATTTCATGAACTTTATAGGATCCGTGTGATTAGATTTTACCATTAACATTTTTGTTGCAACCTTGTATGACCATTCAACTAAAGGTCTCTCTTGCTCGCTAACAAGGAATGTTGGAGCTTGTAGCTGTGATAGAGATCTTTATCTCCGGATGTTTATACCGTTATGGTCACCTTCAGTTGAAAAGGACATTTATGATAAATTGTAATATTAAATATTAAGACGTGTCATACAACGTGTGTTGAGGAATGGAAATACAATGAATTGTATTGGAAATAAAGTCATATTTTGGGAAACTCAAGAGTGTTTTCCCTTGTTATATATATTTTAGCAATAAATAACTGAATTAGCCAGAGATATACATTCGGACTTCGTAAAAAATGTGAACTTTGATGAGAAGTAAACACCTATTGAACAATTGGGTCATTTTGTGTCTACTATAGGAGAACAAATGAAAAGTCTTAAAGAGGTTCCAATTCAGAGTGTTGAAATGGAATATGAGAAGAAGAGATCTCATATTTTGGCACAAAAGATAGTGATGGACAAGGGGCATTAACTATTAGAGTCAATAAATTGAACGAAGTACTAAAGGAAAGTAGTAGAATACTAACTACTATTAGTTATTAGGAAAATTTTGTCAGAGACATAGATAGGAAGAGGCATAAAGCTTAATAGGAGCTCTAATTATTGGTTAAAAGTTGGGATCCCTACAAACAGTGAACTACTAGTTGTGGAGCATTAGTTAGCTTGGTCAATCATAAGCTCAAATCAATTAGTGGTGAATAGACGAAGAGAATCAATAATTTTATAAACTTATAGAGTCAACTGATTCCCAAACTGACATTTCGCAAAACGGAGTCAAGGATGCAGAAGTTGTCTTAGCACTGCCAAAGATGAGTACTATGGATTTATTGGAGGAATTAGCCCATCAAATTAGAAGTTGGATTGCAATAGTGGATAATCTAAGAAAGGTGTTGGATTTTGATTCATAGGTGTTGAAGACTAACTTTGAAAGGGTATTCAAGAGAATTTGAACCATTGCCGATAATACAGTTTTGCATATTTGAGAAGTTGTATACACCTTTGTCATTGTTGTCAAAGATGAAGTAACAAGCTTAGTGGAATAATTGTTGATATTTAAAGGAGGAATACAGGGAGTTACCTTTTGGGTTAGTAACTCAATTTTTCAGTTTTGCTTTTTGAACACTTAGTCGAATTTTCTCTAATTGTTACCATCAATACCAAATAGGGTGATTGTTGGAATGATGATGATGATGTACGACAAGATTAAATATATTATTTGGCTATATCATCATTCATGTGTTGTCATTGCTGGCAAATAGGTGATCTACAAGTGATAGATCAGTTATACCAGTGATTGGTTTGATTAGAGAGGTGAAATGGTTAAGTGTTGCACAAACTAGGCAAAGACAATCAGTCAGAGTAAATTGGGTGCGTGATGATTATTTTGATTAGTTGCGATGAATGGCTCATAGGATATGTTTATCGGAAACATTTGAAGATGATTGTGAAATAATATGTACTAGGTGTTCACAAAAAGGAAAGGTTTCATAAGGATTACAAGGCAGAGTGGAGAACAGTAAACTAGTGAAGTATATGGTTTTAAATCGGTTGAACTGGTATAGATTATGATGGTGATCAATAAAGTAAGAGGATAGTTGTGAAGAGGCTGACATTAAGGCACAAAGTTCAAGGAATTATCTCTCACTCATACGAATTGAAATGGTTTTGAGGCCAACTAAATAACAATTTAATGGTGATGAAAGATCAATTGTCGATAGTTGTCGATGATGTGAAATGTGGAGTCTTTGAAGGATAATTGCAGTATAGTGTGCTTACATTGTTCTAGAATAGAGAATTGAAAAGGAGCATAAAGGATATGTTTTGCAGTAGGCGCAACTTTCAGATTAAGCCACACTTGTTGATTCTAATAGGTTGACGAGAAAATTCTCTAACAAGGTCACTCCTAACAGGGTGTGCAAGCTTACAAGTTATAACAGATCTGAAGAAGAAATCCTTTAACTAGGTGTCTCTTAGGAGTCCTAAATCCCTTAATAGGATAGATCCTAACAGATCTTATTTATGAAGCTTCTAGAAATGCCTAATACTCTTAACTAGGTAGCTTTAAACAATCCTAATAGGACAAAATTATTACTTCAGTAGTGAAGATTTGTGGGTGACAATTCCCACCATGATTTTTCCCCATAACCAAGGGTTTCTACATGAAAAATACTTGTGTCAAATGGTTTATGTATGAATGCTTGAATTACCTTGCTAGTACTTGATATTTCATTTGCACATTTCATATTGAGCAAGTTGGTGGTGAAACTTGTTAGATATGTAACAACTATGTTGAAGAGAACTGTCTCCTTCAAACACTTGATTCAGAAGATAAAGTCTGCTGGCTTGAGGAAATGTGCAGATTTTAAAGAGTAATTAACTTGTGAGATTCTCAGAAGACAAATGCTTAAGGATTCAATGAGAGAGCATTTATTGCTGGTAAGACTAAACATCAGAAATTAATCAATTGATTTATCAAAACATATTTGTGACAAATTTTCTTATGTATTGATAACAACTTGAACAGCAATCTGAATTTAATAACAAATCTGATAACAGGGGCTAACATGTGATTATGTAATCAGTATAAAGTGTCTATTGTTCGATATTATTTGGTTGTCCAACTATGCATTAATTGTTTGTATCAAGTGTTTGTCAGCCTCAATTAGTTATAAGATTTGACTAGTTGTAAGTGTTGATTGGTTCATGTTTTTTTCCCCTTGTCAACTATTGGGTCCTTTAAATATATTGTATATCTTAAAAGAAATTAATATGATCTAGGTGGATCAACTTCGATCCCTAGCTGATCATCCCTTGTCTTATTGTAAAATGATTTCACGTACGAGTAAAGACATTTTACTTTTATATCTGGAATGCATTGTGATATTTATTATTAATTCGTGTATTTAATTTATGAGATATTGCAGTAAACTGGGTTGGTCTCGTTCATGAAAAATATATAGAAGTCAGAGATATATACATATTCATAGAAGTAATAAAATACAAAATACCACACAGCATCGTATACTGTATAATAAACAAAATCACTATAATTATAGTGGTTTTGCTTTTTATAAGGTATCTAAAAATCAGCTCAGTGACAATGTCAGTTAGTCAAATTCACGAGTCGTGATATATATAATTGAAAAGTAACAATGTCAATCATCAACAATTAGTCATCATCATATGGCTCTTAAAAATATAATCACCATACATATTTCATATTTGACAATATAGGTACTAGTAAATCAAAAGAACTTCAATGCCATTGGCACTGACACTAGCATTAGCATATACACAATCAGATAAACTGTATTATTGAAACATAATAGTACCCATTGTATAACAACTATATCATCCCCCCAAATAAAAATGTCATTTTTTTAGACAACAACGAAGAAAAGTAAGCATCAAGTAACATTAGAGAAAATGTTCACTTTGATGATGATATTGTAGACAAGTACTTGTCGAAAACCTGGTAGAATAGCTTATGAACTCACACTTGGAGAGTCCTCAGAAAATCAAATAAGGTTGGCTGCTGTCTTGGAGTAGTGCCTTTGATATGGTTGAGGGGCGGTGCCCCTTGCAAGGGTCTAGGAGTAGTGCCTCCAATGAGATTGAGTAGCATGCCTAGTGGATTTGACAGGCAGTACACCACATGGGAGTCTAGGGGTGGTACCTTGTGCACAATCGCTTCTACGTTACATGGTGGGGACAAGGGGTGGAGCCCTCCCCAGAGAGCCCAAATTGAGACCTTCAAAACCACACAAACCTTCATGTTGCACACGATTTTGCATTTGTCACAATAAGAGAAATGAACTTGATTTTTTTCTATAAGATGTGTTTGAATCCACATTTGGGGTTCAGTAGGTGAATTGCACTTTTAGGGGAAAAAGTCTGAAACGATGTTGTAAAATTGCAACAAGCTTCGATAGTTCTGAAGACAATTTTCACATGTGCCTTTTAAAAGTAATTGAATGCACCATCTAGATTCTCAACCATTATTTGAGATTTGCATCTTAGTAATTTATCCAATAATGTCTATCTTAACGGCCTTGCTTTTGTACAACCTAATACAAGTCAAGTGTAAATGAAGCTATTGTAGATGTAACATCCTTGCGAGTGTCAAGCAAGATCCACAATGAAGTTATCTATGAAATTGAATATAAATAAATACAGATAAAATATAATACAACTTTTTATGATACTGATTCTTAAATGGAAGGTGGTTTTCCTATATATCTTTATCTCATGTTGCTAGATATATATCTTTCTGGTCAAATGTTTAAATGCATATGGTGTGCAAGTCTCTTATCAGATTTTCATAGGCTCCTAGAGAGTGGATTTTAATCTCTGCTATGTTGAATCAAGAAATACTCACTGAGTTAGAAATATACCATTGAAACAGGCAACGGAAAGCTGAATATACATTCTGTGTTACTTAGGAAGCTCTAAATAATGTGGTGAATTCTGAGGATCTCTGATGTATTTTTGTTAAACAGTGACAGTTTCAATGAGAACACGCCTCCTTCTGATGATCCAGATTATATATCTACCCTTGGTGCTGCAGTTTTTGATGCAATGCATGCAGGAGACAAAGATGCTGTTTGGCTAATGCAGGTTTATTCATTTTTTTTAAAACAGTATATTTTGCTTGAAGCTACATTTTTTGTTCTATAAATGATGACTTCTAAAGTTTAGATGTGTTATTTCATGTGGTAATAGAATTGGCATTTGGAAATGGAAAGCTTAAAACATAGTCTGGATAAGACTTCTAGAGTTTGTAGTATATATGGCACAGTGCTTTGAGTTAGTCTCTCTTTTTTTGTGCCCCATTTAATTACAGATCCTTGGAGTTATGTATGGTTTACACAGTTTAGTTTCAAAGCTGGCATCTTTGAAGAGACGAATTTGTAATGTGTCAAAACATATCCTTTTAACTAGATAATGTTGTGATAATAATGATAGCAGGCACAATCTAGTCCTTAATTATTTTAATAAAGGAAAACAAATGAATTTCAGAGAACTTATTTGGCAACTAAAAAATCATACATATAATCTTCTAACCAAATGAATTACATTTTTAAGTTGTACAAACTGCTCTAGCCAAAAGGAAGTTAAAAGTACTATATCATGTATAGGGCACAGCCACCATTTAAGCATCTTGTATAATACCTAATAGTGTGGACTTGTCTTAAGAAAGCTATGGGTCAGAACGTCACGGTAGCAGCAGACTTTCCACCACTCGATGAAGAAGGAAAGCTTGTATTGGAACCAACCGAGATCATCAAAGTATGTGAGAAGACCCTACGGAACCGCACGGTGAAGGAATATTTGGTGTGTTGGAAACACTTGTCGTTGGATGATGCAACCTGGGAGGGCGAGCACATTCTACAACATTTAGCATTGCATTTGCTTGAGGACAAGCAAAATTTGGGACGAGAGGACTGTAATGTTCTCGTTATAAAATAAATTTTAATTACGCTGTTGTAATTGGGCCAATTGATTTAATATATCTTGAACCCATTTTTATTTTTGTTTTCATAGTTTGTGTTGCTGTCTGCTATCTTTGTACACCCTCGGAAAGTTTTCCCCGAAGGGTATTTAAGCACGGCTTGTAGGTAGTCTTTAGGTATACATTTTGCTTAATTCTTTATACTGCAAACTCCTGTTGGAGTTTTGGATTGTTCGCCATTTCAGAAGTGAGAGATCTTCCTTATTTGGCTTGTGTTTGGTTTCAGTGGGATTCAACCCTCACCCTATTCAATCGCCTATAATACTTCGCTCGGATCTAGCAAATCGGAGCAGCATCATATTGCGAATTGGAGAAATCATTGTGTTTAATGTGATCTAACTCTCTTGGTGTTAAGTGAATGAAATCTGTGGCAAACCTTTTGTGTGTTTTCTCTGCATATTCTATACATTCCCTTGCATGCATTTCCATACACTCCAAACTTTGTACATCACCTAGTGAAATCTTCCATTCGGCAAACAACATAGTTTTCAATTGTACGACCTCCATTTCTCAACTATACGACCTCCAATTCTCAATTGTACGGCCCCCGATTCTCCATCGTACGACCTCCAATCTTCCACTGCATGACTACACTACACCTACCATTCGTACAGCCTTGTGGACTTCCCACCGTACGACCTGACTACTCCATCATACGGCCATACTCCTGCACTCTTCATCATTGTACGGGCACATAGTACAGACATAACTCATGCATCATTCTAACCCACCGTACGGCCTCCACATTGCCTATACCTTTGCATTTGGCTTTTGTATGCTGACTCCACCTAAGCGTACTGCCCTCTAGGATACCGTACGAGTTGTCATCTAATTTCTATTTTAGAGAAAGATTGTGTGAGGGTGGTTGCATAGGACGGATCATCACAATGGTATCAGAGCTTTGATCCAGCTAGCCTATGAACAGTGAATGAGAGTTTATAGCCGGAAGACAAAACCCATTCGGTTGATAGAATGGCGGCAGAACCGGAACCCACAGTGGTCGAACTCATGGCACTGCTAAAAGAACTTGTGAGGAATCAAGCATAGATCAATGATGCACAGCAACTCATGGTAGAAACTCTCAAGAAATTGGTAGACAATAAAGTATGCAGTAAAGAGAATAGTCACAGCACGGACTTTGCATTGGGTAAAGCAAACCCTCGACCTGCACGTTCACGACTATCCATGCCATCTTTTCCCCACAGACGGAGGCACCACAAGGATGGAAGCAACCAACGTTTGAGGAGGTTCAAGAACAATTGAGAGAGGACTGGAAGAATGTGAATTTTGAGGAAGATATGTCTTACAAAGACTACGCAGATCTGAGAATGAGATATTCCAAAGGTGGAAACTGAGGATATTTTAATGGTAATCTCAGGAGGAAGTTGAGTAAAGTAAATTTGTCTCCATTTGACGGATCCAGATTCATATCTGCGCAAGCATGGGTAATGAAGGTCGATACTCCAGCTAAATCCTATGCTAGAAGAAGCAACTAAATTTGCAGCATTACACTTCGAGGGAGTTGCGCATGAATGGTGGCATCACAACACCTTCACACTGGGGCATGATCAAATAAATACCTATGACGAATTCACTGAGAGATTGATAGATCGATTTGATGGTAAAGATCTGGAACTCAATTTCAAAGATTTGGCACAACTAAGGGAAACTGGATCAATTGATCAATACATTGTAGAATTTCAGAAACTATTTGTTTTGGTCAAGGACATTTCTGAAAGAAGACAGACAGTGTTTTTCATGGATGGGCTGACAGAACCACTGAAGGGTTGGGTAAAGGGTTTCAATCCTGCCACCCTGTTGGAGGCCATTAAGAAAGCACAGAGTATGGCATTATCATCGACATCATTCTCTCGAGGTTACATTGCAAACCATCGGCTATCTTTGTACACCCTTCGAAAGTTTTCCTTGACGGGTATTTAAGCACGGCTTGTAGATAGTCTTTAGGCATGCATTTTGATTAATTCTTTATACTGCAAATTCCTGTTGGAGTTCTAGATTGTTTGCCATTTCGGAAGTGAGAGATCTTCCCTATTTGGTTTGTTTCGGTCTCGGTGGGATTCAACCCTCACCCTATTCCATTACCTATAATACTTTTCTCGAATCTGGCAAATCGGAGCACCATCATATTGTGAATTGGAAAAATCATTGTGTTTAATGTGATCTAACTCTCTTGGTGTTAAGTGAATGAAATATGTGGCAAACATTTTGTGTGTTTTCTCTTCATATTTTATACATTCCGTTGCATGCATTTTCGGACACTCCAAACTCCGTACATCACCCAGTGAAATCTTCCATTTGGCAAGCAACATAGTTTTCAATTGTACAACCTCCATTTCTCAACTGTACAGCCTTCAATTCTCAATCATTCGCCCCCCAATTCTCCTCCATATGGCTTCCATTCTTCCACCGTACGACTACACCACACCTACCATCTGCACGGCCTCATGGGCTTCCCACTATATGGCCTCCAATCTTGCACCATACGACTATAGAACACCTACCATCCGTATGGCCTCACTACCCCACTGTATGGCCATATTCTTGCACTCTTCATCATTGTACGGACACACAGTACGGATGTAACTCATGCATCATTCTAACCCACCATACGGCCTGCACAATGCCTATACCTTTGCATTTGGCTTCCGTACGCCGACTCCACCTAACCGTACTGCCCTCTAGGATACCGTACGGGTTGTCATCTGATTTCCATTTTGGAGAAAGATTGTTTGAGGGTAGTTGCATAGGACGGATCATCACATATGTGCTATTGCTAGTTGCTTTTCTATTCTTTCTGCTGTTCATTGAACCAGCATTTAAATGTGTCTTGATGAGACTCAAAATATGTTACCAATATCCTCTATTTTTGTGCTGTGTTGTTTCGATTAGATAGTTATAATGGGCACCCCTGTTTTTAACATTTAAGGGTGACGTGAACTAAACAAGTATTTTGCTGATTGTTTACTTCAGAATTCATTCAAAGGTTATTGCATACACAGCAATAGCATAACAATGAAGAGAATAAACATTCCTTGAATCAATTTCTATTGAAAATCATAACAAATCAAATTTGCATTTAAGTACAGACTGAAATCAGACTTCTGTTACAATATGTCAGACTTAAGAATGACGTCTTGTTGAGATATGCTCAAAATGTTCTAGCTTCAATAAATCTTGATTAGCCGAATTATATGTGTAAACTTGGTGTTTACCAAGCCACTTGGAGTGCAGTTTTTTCCATTCACGAAACCACATTTGCCAAAGGGCAAGCGCACAACCCTCTAGAATAGGTTGAGTTGCATTAAAAGGAAACCCTCATCAAAATCCACTAGATAGCTCAAAAGGTAGGGCCATTCCAAGAGAAACAAAATTGACAAATACCTATAAGTTGATTTAAATCTTCCCAAGAGTTATGATAAAAAATATGCTTCAGCCAGCTTGAATAATCATCTCCAAAAATCTGTGAATAAGCTCCACCTCCAGCACACTGAAAATGAAACCAAACACACCCAAACTCATTCCAAATTGTAGAAAGATCACCAACACACTGAAAATCACACACACCAAACTACAGACTGAAAACCCACATCAAAAACTATAAAAATCTTCATCTTCACACCAAACCACACACTAAAAAACTTCAAAACTTCATTCTTTTAACAATAGCCATCTTGAGTGGGTCTTTCCCAACTGAATCCCAGCTGAGGGTATTCATCCTCAAACTGGCAGATTCTTCTTCCTGAAAACACTCCAACAATACTTTGGTATGTTCCCAAAAACAAGATGCTCAAATGAGAGCCAAAATGTTCCTTTTAAAGAAGAAAGGAAAGAATTAGGGCAACACAACTTTGAATTTTTTTTCTCCTCTAAAACCCACACCCCTTTTGGGTTCCTTTTTGTTTTATTTCAATATCCTTATATCTCCATTCCTAGATATCCACCCTCGCTTTTTGAGTTCTAAGATTCCTTTTTGTTTTATTTCAGTATCCTTATATCTCCCTTCCTAGATGTCCACCCTCACCTTTTGAGTTCTATTTTTATAATAGCATTTTTGCCTTTTACCATAAACGTCTACTTTGAAAGGCATAATATTAGCCTCATGCGAAGGAAGTAATTGACACCCTTTTAAAAACAGCATTGTCTAACTAGAACATGAGGTACTTTCTTGAGAGACTTAAAGGCAACATTCAAAAGATTAATAAGGCCAATAAATGAAATATTTCTTTGAAATCTTTTAACTCACCAAAGATATAGATAGGAGCTTTGCACTATTGAACAATCGGTGGCCTGTTCACTTACTAAATATACTAAGTACTCAAAATAGCTCTTTGTTGAAAATAGAAACATTGCTAGAAAGCTATGGAAAATCCTACACGAACTCAACTAGGACACAAGTCCCTTAACCCAAACCACTTAGCCTATTGAGACTTGTAAATAGGCTAATAGATTAACCATTTGATCAAGTGCAAAGATGGGAGTTTACAATCTTCCCTCCACAAGATTGTTTGTCCTCAAGAAATTGCAATTTTGGATGTAAAATTTGCTCATTCTCCCATGCACCATCCTCCATTGGTAAACTTAACCACTTCACTAGAATCTCAATGATAGCCCTTCTCTTGATAGTACGCTTCATGAAGTTTAGTCTTGCCTCAAGTATAAGTATCTATTTACCTTCCTCATCCAAAGGAGGCAACCTTGCTGATGGTATTACATTATGGTCGAGTGCCTTTTAAAAACGGGATATGTGGAAGACATTGTGTTTTGCTAGATGGTAACTCCTACTCATTGTTGTCGGTAAAATTTGTATTGTAGCCAACGGGTAAAATTGTATCCGAAAGGGCGCGTAACGATTGAGTCACCCCTTTGGGAAAGTATATGTACACCGTCCGAAGGGACTATTGAGACGTCATAATCATCATAATCATATTGTAAGCATTGGAGTGCATATTGTGTATATGAATAAAGTATCTGTTCTGTGTTATATCTTACTGTACTACATGTGATAAGTATCCTTTTACCCTGTACGATAAACAGTCATTAAGCAACCTCTCCAGCATTCTAGCGATTTTGAATCGCCCATAAAATCTAGGCTTAAACCTCTCATCCGCACAATTATGGAGAGTGGAAGGATGCAATCTCATATATGTCGTGCCCTACGTCAACTGCTCAATACGATGCTGATCAACATACAACTTCTGCTGATTATGTGCATGTTGTATGTTAAATCCTTAGAGTTCTCCTTATATCTTAGATTTCTTGCAAAAAAATCTCTAGCTTTGGGCACTCTACTATCTCTAAATAATATATTGATCGAGCTGTGAGCCTCGTACTAGGACAAAGCCATCATATGAGACATCTTGATGGACGTATGGTAGGTGGAGTTGTAGCAAAACTCCCCACAATTAGCCCACACTTTTTGCTGCCCTAGGACATAGTTGCACTAATAATCTTTCACTTATTTGTTGACAATCTCAGTCTAACCATCTATATGAGGGTGGTAACTAGTGCTAAGAGTTAACTCGATGCCACATAATTTAAATTTATCTGTTATGTGCCAAATATGGAAGTGATGTTATTACATGGTGGATATGGAGGTATTCTTTCTTTACCATATGGGGTAAATAGTTTAATGCATGTAGACAATAAACAAGAACATGTAACACAACAGTACTCCTTTTATTATTTGCATATATGCCGAAGAGATTACATAGTGCTTCCAATGATGATTACAATAATGATCCAAAGTCCATTCTGGATGGTGTACATATACCATTCCGAAGAGGTGACTCAACCGTTACGCCCATTCAAATATAATTAATTCTATTCGTCGACTACATAATAATTACCGACAACATGCTAATCTACCTGTCGGCTATTTTATAACTTTACCGACAATATTCTTAACACAATGACTATGTACTAATGCGGCAAGGCTGTGATTAACAAAAGAACAACACAAATAATAGTGTCATGGAAAACGCATGACAATGGTAAAATATTACTTTTATTCATTGTACCAAAGTATTACATTACCCACAATACCCACATATCCTTCATTGTTTTGAACAACCTTTATATATAGTACACCAATTGGTTAAGAATACCAACTGCCATGACTCTTGGGTACATCTTATTGCATAACAAGTCTACTGTTATTCAATAATTACTTATTACTAGGCTACATTATACCTCGCCCCGTTCAAAAAAAATTTTGTTGTCTACTAAGAACTCTTTCTACTGGTACAAGCAAGGAGACGTCCTTGGAGTAGTGGATGTAGTGACTCATGCAAGCTATTGTCTAACGAGTATCAAATCCCTTTCTTCTATTAATTGCTTTTCTTGTGTGCTTACAGGAGCATAGTGCATCCATCTTGTCCTTCTCTTCGATGGCCAATTTCTCCACCTGTATGGCTATCTCTTGTTGCGGATCATCTTTAAACTTTTGTATTCTTTCTCCAAAATAACCTCTTCTCCTCCCATCTGAGCTATTTCCCATGTTGCCCACTAGAGCTCCACAAATGTAGACCTGAATGTTTCATCCATTTGTTAGAAGATGACCTTCATGGCTGGCTATCATGTAGATACCTATTTAGTCTGTGGGGTTCTCCATCCCTTGATTTGATCTTCCATCTCCTAATCGAGACATCCATGTTTTGTAAAGAGATCTCTAAACTCCTTGTGACATCCCTCCTTCGTGAACTGTAAGAGTGATTTAGCTACAAAGACTACTAGTCTCATATATTCTTCCTTTGCCTATCTAATCATTTTGTGTGTGGCATGGGTCATGACTTCCAATTCTCCTAGTAATCTTAGTGTTGATTCCTCAAATGATGTTATGCTTTCTGCACTTTTTGCAGCTCCACCCTCTCTTACATGTTGGCTCTCTACCTCTATTCCTCCTGAATTTGGCCGGTGATCCATATCCTTTGGCTCTCCTACTAACTAGGGGTTGGCAAGGGTGAGGGTATGTCTTCCACTCCCATCTATAATTTGGCCAACAAGGTGTCAACTCATTCTCTGTATCCATCCCAATGGCATACTCGTCAACTTTTTGGGGCATGATTTCTAGAGGGACTAATGGTACAGGATTAGGAATGGATGGGTTTGCCTGGGTTGGTTGTACTCCTATTGGGGTGACTACAAGCATAATGGGTTGTGTTGTCTCCATGCCTTGTAGAGTAGTGATCCGTATGGTGCGGGCAACCCTCTTTTGGGATCTAATGTCTACCATGTTCACATAAGGAATCTTCTCTACAAGAACTAGATGTGCTACCAATGAGAGCTAAGATGGTGTAATTGATATCCTCTTCACCCTCTAATTTGGGAAGGAGGCAATGTCACCAACCCTTTTCTTTGCTGTCTTGGTTGCCCCAATCCTACCAATCATAGTACCAGTCATGCCAATTGAGCCACTTATTGGGGCAACCATGCCACCTTTGCCAATCGTGCCAACCATGGCGTCCACCATGTTGTCGTCTGTATGGATGGTGTCCATACGACTACCACCATTATGACTGTCATCCATTTAGTTGGTATCTGTTTGTCTAGGGGTTGTATAACTGCTCTATGTGTGTCCAATGGCCTCATTTTCTCTATAAGGTACTTCCAATGGAATTTCTGCCATGGGTCCAGGTAAGGGCCTTTCCACTATGGGCACACAATGTCTTCTAGTGTCTCCTCCATAATGTATTCTCCTCTGGTGTAGGTGGGTGCTGAGTAGAACTCCTTCCTTCCTTTCGAGTTGGACTCTAAACTATATGACATTTTGTAGGCAATGGTCTCCTATTCCTCCTCTTCTTCTTGTCACAAAACTTCCTTCCTCTTCGTCTACACTATGAATGCTTGCTGAAATGCCCTGCCTTATCCTCTTCTTTAGTGTCTTTGCATTCCCTACCAAAATCTTGTCCAAGTGTAACTATTGATACAAAAGTTTGCACCCATGCTTGATGTATGACCCGTAAGCAACCTTGTCTAACATGGAAACAATCTCGTAGAATAGGACTTGCGCTTTGAGGTTGAATCTCCAGAGAAGTCCAACATCGTTATAATCAAAATGCACCTAACTACAAATTTGAGGGAAAAGGTGATGCACTGGATTGAGACTTCATTATTCTCTTTGCCCAAGACTGCACTATGCATCATTAAAACCCTCAAAAATTACACAACTCTCAACTCTTTTCTATTTCCCAATGACTCATATGCAAATCAAGACTAATGAGATGCTACAAGTCAGATTTATTCACTTATACAGTATTCATAAGCAAAGTAGATACAACTTAAGAAAATAAGAAAGAAACATTTAGCATAAGGCATTTAATAAGGACATACATCTGAATGTGAGAAAACGTAAGCTGAAAGTTTTATTGATGCAAGGAAAAAGGAAGTTATAGTTGTAGAGCACAATATTGCTCAAGCAAATATGTACAAGTCTGCCTTTTAAAGAGATCAAGCATAACTCAAATTAAAACAGTTGAGTTCAAACTCCAACTACCCTAGAGTTAAGTAATAGACATGCAAGTTAAGAAATACTGGATGAAATCTGATTTTGTGCATACATTTGTGACATCCCCAAATTTTAATATAATAATTAAATTAAATTATTTAATTAATTGGTCCCGTAATTTCAAATAATATAATAAAAGGACCTTTAATTAATAAATATGGGACCCAAATTAATAAAGTAATAAAATATTATTAATGTCGGTCTGCTGTAAATCTCTAAACGCTTCTTAGAGACCTTTATAAGGAGATGGTTGGGCATTGTAAATCATGGAATGGATTTGACTCTTCTTTGTAATTTCAGAGGTTGAAGGCGGAGGAAATTGTGTGCAATTTCAGAGGTGCAAGACCCTCCCTATTTTGGTTGTCGCAGTTTTGGTGGTCCAGGGATACCCTATTCTGCCATTGGAATATCATATTGATATTTCACTTGTGCGCAAAATGTTTCAATCCTCGTCACCTGGTGACTGCTATGTATCTGTTTGGGTCTCGTCCAATACCTTTGTAATCTAAAGTTGTATTCGAATCTGAATTTACTCCTGGCATTGTTGGTGTTTGGCAACCATCTATTTGGCAAAATCTGATGTGGGATCATTGCTTGAATTATATTTGCATCATTAGTGCTTGGCAGCTATTAATTTGTGTTGCTTCTTGTACCGTTTATTATCAGGAATTCTATCATTACAATTTGTGATTTTGAATGCTGCCATTATAATGTCTTGTTCCATATCATTTATTCGTACTGAATTTGAAGTATTCTATAGCAAGTGACATCAAAGGCAAGCATCAACCCGCCATACATACAACCATGCCATCAACATGGTCACAAACATATCCTCACCATTCAAGCAACTTAGACTTCACTACTATACAATTTCCTTTTCATCGTTCAACAAGTCCACCCTCTCTCCTAGTACTATACATACTACACCCTTAATATTGAACAATAGTCATTCCTCCATAACATACAAAATAATTTCAAACATTGTACAAAAATTCTAAATATGTCATCAAATAGTGAATTTAGTGCCTTCATCAAGCGATCCAAGTATGGGCCATTATAGCGGTATCAAAGGTGATGATCGTTCTAGCCTGTCGAGTATTGAGATCGAATCACGGTGTTCCAAGCATAGTATCATATTGTCGATATCATTTGTTCATACCAAATTTGAAGTAGTATATGGTAAGTAACATCTAAGGCAAGCATCAACTTGTCATACGTACAACCATACCATCACCTTAGTCACAAACATATCCTCACCATTCGGGCAACTTAGACTCCACTACCATACATATTGTACCCCCAATATCGAACAATAGCCATTCCTCCTACCATACAAAATATTTCCAAACATTGTACGATAGTTCTAAACATGTCATAAAATGGTGAATTTAGTTCTTTCATCAAGCAACCCAGGTATGGACTATTACAGTGGTATCAAAGTTGGTGATATTTCCAACCTATCGGGTATTGAGATCGAATCATGGAGTCGAGCGATGGTTTTGGTGAAATGTTGTGAGAGTTAAGAAGTCAATAGAAGCTCCATGAACAAACAAAGGAAACACTCTAACTTGTGGCAAGCACAAGGGCGTCAATGACAATGTTCATTCCTAGGGCAAAGCATCAGGAGGTGTGAACTCCCACTTTGGCTAAGTCACTGAAGCAAATCAAACAAGATTGGATTACTGGTTGATGGGAGGACATCCCTCTTAAAGATTATATAGACTTGCAAATGGAGTATTTGTAATCTCAACCTCTTCAATAGTGGTCTAAAGTGAGAGATTGATAAGTGGCTACAAGATGAAGTCATAAAAATACAAAAGGATATGAACAAGCAAAAGACTCTAATTGCCCCTTCAGAGGGAGAAATTATGGATGATTTAAACAAGGTTGATTATGGAGAAATCATTGAGGTCAAGGAGCAAAAAGTAGATCTGAAATAAGATGACAACCAAGCCAATGTTGAAGTAGACCCTCATAAAACTCTTAGTGTGTGGAAGGGGAGCAAGGCTACAAATCTTTAGGAGAGTATAAATAATGATTTGGAGTCACATAAATGGAATCATGAATGTAGAGGTGTAGTCATTACCAACACTCGTTTGCAGGAACAATTGGTACGGTTATTTGATTATGAAATCTATCCACCGATGGTGTCTGAAGCATGTATGATTGCAATCTTTTGGTTGAGGGACTTCATCATGAACATGATTACATGAAGGATTACATTAATGAAATACAAGATTGGTGTCTTAAGGATCATGGTGACTACGAATACGACAATGTTTATATTGGAGTAGCGGAGAGGAAGTTTGTCGACAGTGTGGCACGACAAAAGGTTGATGCGAATTGACTCGTTCCCCCTATGTGTTTGGTTTGGGATTTGGGAGCCCAAGGCATTGCTTGGATGACAGAATTGCTTGAGGGAAAGCAATCTTTGTGTGGCAAGGATTTGTGATGTCCCCAAGTTTTAGTATAATAGTTTAATTTAATTAATTAACTAATTGGTCCCATAAATTTAAATAATATAATAAACCAACCTTTAAGTAATTATTTTAATTAATAAACATAGAGCCCAAATTAATAATATAATAAAATATTATTAATGTTGGCATGCTGTAAATCTCTATACGCTTCTTGAAGACCTTTATAATTAAAGGGTTGGACATTATAAATCATCATGAAGTGGATTTAACTCTTTTTTTAAATTTCAAAAGCTAAAGGCTAAGGAAGTTATGTGTAGTTTTAGAGGTAGAAAACTATCCCTATTGTCTCTTGCAGGTTTAGTACTCCAAGGCTACCATATTCTACCATTGGAAATATCAATAGACATTTCACTTGTGCGCAAGATTTGTCAGTTGTCTTCATTTGGTGATTGCTCTATATTTGCTCAGGTCTCATCTGATACCTTAGTAATCTAAAGTTGTATTTGAGTCTGAATTTACTTGTAGCGTTGTTGGTCTTTGATAACCATGTATCTAGCAAAATCTGGTGTGGTATCATTACTTGAATTATATTTGCATCATTGGTGCTTCACAACTATTAATTTGGTTTTTTTTCTTGTGCCAATTTATGATCTGGAATGCTATCATTACGATTTGTTATTTGGAATGCTACCATTATTATTTCTTGTTCCTAGCATAGTATCATATTGGCAATATCATCCATTCCCACCGAATTTGGAGTATTAATTTGTGGCAAATAACATTGAAGGCAAGCATCAACCTGACCTACGTACAACCCATACCATCACCAGAGTCATAAAGATATCCTCACCGTATGGTCTAATTAGACATAACTACTATATGGTTTCCTTTTCACCATATGGACGCCACCCTCACCTTATGACAAGTCTACCCTCTATCCTAGTACGGTACGAACTGCACCTCCAATATCTAACAATAGGCATTTCTACACCCCATACGAAGAAATTCAAAACATTGTATGGAAGTCTAAATAGGTCATCGAAGGGTGAATTTAGTACCTTCATCAAGTAATCCAAGTATGGGACATTACAACATTTGATCATGAAGTGACAACAAATGTAATGTCCCCTTCGCTGCGCTAGCCTTAATGGCGCCTAGTTGGTCTATCTTTCCATCTAGATAGGCTAACGACATGTGATTTAGGATGCCAGCCATGGTTTTAGTTGAGGAGATTTTATATGGGGAATCGTAAGGTTTAAGTCACTTTATTTTATTGAGTTGAAATATAAAGTACTTTATTATTTAAAGTCACTTTAAGACAAAATGTCTTAAGTGATTAAAAGACGAAATAGTCCTTTATCCCACATTGCTAAGATGTTTGTATCTCCCCACACTTCAAGGTTATATAAGAAAGCTTTTGCCTTGGGCTTGGCAACACAGATATATGTTATTTTCTAAAATCTTAAGAGTTGCTTAAATGTGACTGCATTTTTCCTAAGGATGAAACCCTTGAGGAAAGAGTGAGACTAGACGCTACCCTAGTTTCTCACATTGCACTATCAGATTTTGAGTTTGATTTGGTATTTCGAGATGAGGCAATAGTTGGAATTTCTGAAACAGCAGGTAGAGAAACTGGTCGGTGCATGGTGCTAGCACTTTTAGAACACTAGTGAAGTGGGGCGGCAATCTAGGAAGCAGACATTACAATACCGAATACTTTGGTGGAGTTCTGTGTAAGTGTAATACTTAACTTCTCAGATTTCTACATTGGCAGTGTGCTTTTTATACAGTGGAGACCACGCGATAGTTGACATGTACAAGCCGGCATGAGGTTCTTCCCACACAGACAGTCTGCATATGAACACCATCATTCCAGGTCGGTTTGAGAGGCGTAGCATTGGGAACAACTGTAACGCTGGTGGTAACCACAGAACAGTTTATGTATTAACAGTTGGCAACTATGAGGACACAGCATATCGATTGGAGGTGATCACTGGAGGTTATCTAGGTGTTTCACGGCTCTACATTTGGTAACCACATTGAGAGTGCTTTTCCCTACGGCGCAGGTCAGCTCCCTCCAGCAGTATGGATTGGTAGAGCAGGTCCCTAGTGGTAGACAGCAGACTGGTTAAGCGCCTGGGCATGGTGACGTACTGAGTTCTTCTGCATGTTCAAAATGGCTTTCACCAGTGATACCAGTCTGTCCATCATATACCCATTCTGCATTATTTATAATTTATATTTGCAAATATTGTAAAGGCTGTAAACTTATCTTCAGCGTATAGCTTAAAAGGTCATTGATTCACTGTCATGAATATAAGGCATTACCGCTAAGTTCTGAGTTTAGTTCTAATCCTGATTTACTTGAAGTTCTGGTATCTTTGGTTAATATATTCTCATAGCATTAGTTTCAATGAAACAGTAATATGGTGGCACAGTCATAATTTGGCAATAAGGACTTCTTTACATAACAACTGTTTGAAAAAAATTTTGTTAGTCCAAATCCATTATTTCTGATCCAATCCAATAAACATTATTACAACAAACAACCTGGAAATGAAAGTACTCTACAATAAGAAGTGACATCCGAAGTAGAATAAATAACAAATCTGATTTCTATGCATATCTGATCCATGAAATGATAGGAAATGGGCAAATAAATGCCACTGCAGTCAAGAAAGTCATGCCCATACCCTCTGCAAATTGTAACATACGAAGGAAAAGTGTTTTTGTCGCATGTAGAACTGAAAAAATGCAGCTCAACAATAAATATTATGCTATCCAGTCATGTCTTAGTCACCAAAAAAAATCAATGCAGGTGTGAAAACACACAACGTTTTCACCTTGTGCATATGTTGAAGAAGAAACAATATGTTACTCAATAGGAGTTATCGAGTAACATTGTCCACTGGGATAGCCCAAAGAAACTTCCATTGATAAACAATTTTATCCTTACCAAAGTTATCAAGGCATACTGTAAACAATTCTGGTACATTTGTCACTTACACCCAACGAGCATATCATGGTAGGTGCTGAACAGCCTGGAAAATTGCTGTCCATTTATTTCAATTTATTATATGGCAAGGGTAAGACATGTTGCATAAAGTAGGTGCCAACAGTAATAGAGAAATTATTGCTATTCTCTTGTAAAATATAGGAGTCGGCGTGGAAGAATATGCTCGTAGGGCAGATTTGTTGGGGCAAATAACACTTCAGGAAGCAGCAAGTGGAGGTCACAAGAAAGTCATTCAATACCTACTACTACCATTATTTTTACTACTACTATCAATCCCACTCGCTTCCAGTTATTTTATTGCTCAGGCAAATTAATGATACCATGATACTGTATTTTATTTCATATCCATTATTGTACACCAGTAAATCATTTGACATTGACCATTTTTATCTTATTAAATTCTTAGGACAATCATACATTAGAAATGTATTTGTTGAAGTATAGCATCAATCGAAGTGATATACTCATTACATTGAGTATTTGTATTCATGATTTATATGAATATTGTTTTATGTCTCATATTCTAATAAGAATATATATATATATATATGAGTGTATGTATATTTATGACTTACATAAGCTACGGGACATGACTTTCTTGTAGCCTCTGTTGGATTGATTTTATTAAAGCTACCTTGTTGATGATAAATTGTCCTTAAGCTATATATATATATATATATATATATATGATATATGTAATATAATATGTAATATATCTGTACTCCTGCACTTTCTCATCCTGATGATGGATCATGTAGTATGATCCGAAACGTTGATGCTAAAAAAGCGCACACAATCAAATTCAGAAGATCAATTATTTACAAATGGATTGTGGAAATCTATTAATGTTAATATAATATGTATTATATATATTATGCATTATATATTATTATATACTATAATAATATTATATTATATTACATATATGTCAAAGATGAGTTATGCATATAGTTATTTGTAAACTAAATAGTGATTAACTATAGAGACATGTCTCTTCATGACTCTTGAAGAGACATGTCTCCTGTCATATTATACACATATGAGATCCAAATCTGCATTTGAAAATCATCAATTACAATGGCAATGAAAATACATTTGCAGAAACAGTCTTAGTTATTTCAACATGGTATCAGAGTCGAACTGCAAATGTATAATTGCATAATAAAAGAAACAGAGTAAAGGTGAACAAATAATCCCTTAAAATTGATAAAGCAAAAGATAACATTTGAACAAGGAGGAGATTACAGGCAGCAAGGAGCATACAAGGAGCAGTTGACACATAAGCAACCCAATAGCTCTATATGCTATGCTCAGCAAGTGCAGTAGTACGCGAATAGAACAAAGAAACTTACAAACATAAAACAATGTAATAGACATGTTCATTGCTAAACATGATATGTGTGGTAAATGACAAAGTCGTCTGCAATAGGAAGTCTATAGTAGAAATTTTTAGAACTGCCCGAACATGCTACAAACCTTGCAATTGCATATGGAAGTCAGAGGAATAGATTGGTAACTAGAAGAGTAGAGGGCGGTGTTGAATAGATGGTTTTCATCAGCCACTTTCATTGAGCGAAGATAAAAATCAGAGACAACATCATTCATAAAATATAATTAGGGGAGACGGGGGAAATTATAGGAAGCAGAGAATAGATTCTAAGCATTGATAGTAGCAACGAGCAACACTTAGTCCCAAACAAAGATGTACTGTATATGTTCTTTGTAAAATATTTCTCATACATGGCTGATCAAGTCAAATAGTAATAATACACGAGCAAAAAATTCAAGAAACAAATTAAATATCAACACTCCTCATTGCTATATGCCTCCCCAGGCAGAGCAGTGATTGGAAACAACTAATGCAGGGTTGGCAAGACTAGAGAAAGAAAGAATGCAGGTATAAGTTGTAATTCTGACGCAGATACTTTTACAAATCACCACAAACAATTCTCACCTGCAGAGGGCTCCTCTTTCAATGGTGGCTCAAGCCTCCATGTTGTGGATGAGTGGAAATCAACTTGAATATGTGACTAGATGAATGCTTCCATACCTAAGAGACCAAAAATGGTAAATGAATTCCAAATTTCATAAAATAGACACTGCTTGCAAGTTTGAGTCACCCATTCGACCTATGCTCTATTTGTGGATGCCACCGCAGAATAAATGGAGTGAGTTGTGATGGTACACGTCCGAGTCTTCTGGTTCACCGCTCATTACAATACATCATGTATAGAAATTTCTTAAAGAGTTATGGATATCTCAAACAAGTTTGAAGAAGACCACGTTAATTTCGGCACTTGAATGATTATGTAGCAGTACAGTTGGCCCAGCTTCTGGCAGAGAAGACAAATGATGGTGAGCATAACGAGGGTTCACATCTCTAAGATTTTAATGTATGAGTTTGGAAAGATTGATGAATGATGGATTTCTATGAACAAAAAAAATAGAGAAATCAGCTAGGTCGTAATGGTGACTGTAACCTAAACATCGGATTGTTGGGGTTGCCCATATCTTGACCATTCGTTGTATGGTTATATGTATCAATTTGATTAAATTGTTAAATTTCTTGTCGTTTCTACATGTTATTTCGCATCTTCGTACAAAGACTTTGAGAAGGATTTTGAAGCAACTATAAGGAAAGACTTCCTACGGGTAAGGTCACCACCAAAGGTAAAGTGAATTTGACTCATAGGTAACATATATTTTATGTTTTATTCAATAATAAAATAAATTAATATTCTACATATATGATATGTGTTATGAATAAATTATTATTATCATGTTATGAAGAGTTATGTTATAATACTTTATGTTGTTTGTGATAGGCATGAGTTAAAATTACTAATAGTCTAATTGACATTCTTATTTGATTTAAGATTATATTTAATTTGATAATGTTTTCAAAATATATAGAGATTCATTATGTGAATATATTATATTTTAATTAGACATTTATCTATATTATTCTTAATTTATTTTAAGAGCTATGTACCTTGATCTTTTCCTCCAAGAATGTTCTTGCAAGAAAAGGATGATTAATATAAGATTCAGAGAGAGTAACACTTTGTTAAAAGGAAGTTTTAGAAGCCTAGAAGATTCATGTTCAAAGGGATTCTGACACATTCATCAGAGGGAGTAGATAGAGGATATGGCTTCATCAACCGTTCGTGATATCGATCATATTGGTTCAGAGGGAGTAAAACAAATGTTGTGATGGAATCTTCAGTGATCGATAAATTGTAACAGTCAAGAGGACTAAAATTCATACAACTATGTGAATGGGTCTACCCCTTGTGTACATCATATGAAAGTAGTGAAAACATTTGAATTATCTACGATACATGATACTTGATGTATGAGTTGTAGAGTCATTCAAGTGGCACAATCATACTCAATCAAGATGTTGGCGTATTGTGGACGAGTTTATGTTTGCTTCTACTATTAAGCTTAATGAGTGTTTAGATCTTCAATGGATGAAAAGAGCAAGTTGGAACTTAGAAATGAGTTGTCATATTTGGTACAAAAAATTTCAACAATCCAAGAACAAGTGGAAATTTTACATTGTGCGGGGGGAATAATAGTCAATGCTCCATTCCCACTTGAACCTTATTTAGAGGGGAGTTGTTTCATTCTCAAATAATCTAAATGGAAATTTTTGAATCTTCATGTACAGAGAAGTATTTGTATCTTTTACATATATCTACTCAGAGGGAGTCTAGAAATACATGTGGGTGATTGCATGATGTGATGGGCCTACTCTTATGTATATCATGAGGAAGTGATGAATTATCAACAAAAAATTAGACAATTGATTCAGAGTGAGTTTGACAAGCATCCTTGGGTGAAGAGAATTTATGAGGAAGTAACTAGAGGACCTGACTTCCCAGGATCAATTTTTAGAGGGAGAAATTTTGAGATGCAATTCTTTGTGGATAATATCTTCTCTATGAGGAGAAGTTCTAAGGGAAATCCTTTATAATACGCTCTCCTCTATGAGAGAAGTATGAGGTGAAAACCCTTTGTATCTCCTTCTGATTTGGTTCATGGTGGTTACTATTTAACATATGATATGTGATGAAAAGTAACAATTCATTGACATATATAAACAGAAGGTAACCATTATAAGATGACGATCTTGTAAATGGTAGACCTGTTATCATGGTTTTTTGGGCTGGATTTTGTTAGACACCATGATAACAAACAAACAGAAGGTAATTGTTTGTAAGGTGACAATCTTGCAAATGATAGGCCTGTTATCATGGACATCTCTAGATATTGCTTCGGGCAATTAGAGATCATAGATAACAAACAAATAGAAGGTAATTGTTTGTAAGGTGACGATCTTGCAAATGATAGGCCTGTTATCATGGACGTCTCTAGACATTGCTTCGAGCAATCAGAGCTCATGAGTAACAAATTTTCATGTTATTATTGTTGCTCAATTTTCACACATGTTCAAATGGAGGAAAACATACGTGCTTATTACTTTCAAATAACTTTCAAAAATGCATTAAAGAAAAGTATTTTATTGATTATGAAATAATATACAATGTTTGTATGATGGAGCAAATCATGACAGAAATTAAAATGCTAAAATTAAATTTCTCCCACACATCTAACTGTGAGAGTAGTCCCTACGTGCTGATATACACCTATATCATACTGAAATCAGTAACGTAAAGGAAAAGTAAAAGGAGAAAAAGGTCATGGACACAAGTCATTGCCTGTAATGACTGGTGAAGTGGCGTCCATCTACATCAGTGGTATCCCTGATATTTTGCTTGATGAATGGGCTGCTAAAAATGCTTCTAACAGTCAAAACAGCGTCATTCATGATGCTGGTTTTGGAAATTATATGATTTTAGATCAAAGTTAAGGAATTCCAAATCTGGTCAAAGATACAAATCAGAACAGCGAACAAGAAAGACAAGTATGGAAGATGTATTTTGATGGCTCACAAAGTAAAAATGGTGCTCGTGGGGGAGTAATGCTGGTATCACCTCAGGAGGATAAGTATTTTGCTGCTTTTCGTTTTTCATTTGCATGTTCTAACAATGTGGCTGAATATGAAGGACTGGTACAAGGTTTGGAATGGGCAAGGAAGAGAAAAATAACGTGCTTGCAGGTTTTTGGGGACAGCGAGCTCATTAGAGGTCTGATTTCTGTCAAGAATGATACTCTAAAGCTGTACAAAAGCAAGGTATGGGATATTATAGAAGAATTTGAAGCTTTTAATATAATATCTATACCTTGAGCAAAAGACCAGTTTACTGATAGGCTTGCAGCAGTAGGCGCACAGTTTGATATTATTGATAATGTCACAAAAATGAATGAACAGCATCATGTAAAGGTAGTTATCAGACCGTCAATACCAGATAACAACATAAATTGGCAAGTTTTTGACTCTGATGAGCAGATTTTAAACTTTTTGTTACAAGAAGATGTGTTTTCAGCTGCTAATCAGGATAGATTCAATCAGCAATACGGTGATCAGGTTATTCAACTGAAAACAAACAAGCTACCTAAAGGTTTGGTTACTTTAGAGACTATCTTTGATTCAGATGATTAGGTGAAAAAGGATAAGAGTAGTTTGCTGGTAAAAGAAGAACATTATGAGGAGCTGGAAATTTCTGAAGGAAAGCGGCTAAAGGTTGGTAAGATAAACTCACCACAAGAAAAACAATCGTTTATTGAATTATTTCAGGAGTTTAATGATGTTTTTGCATGGGATTATTCTGATCTAAAAGGCTTTGATCCTAAATTAACCCAGCATACTATTGAGCTTGAGCCTAACACCAAACCTATAAGGCAAAAATAGAGACCTGTCAATCCTAAGCTAGAACCTTTGATGTCGAAAGAGTTGAACAAGCTTTTAGAGGGAGGGATTGTTTTTTCTATCAAACATACTTCTTGGGTTTCTAACCTAGTACCTGTAAGAAAGAAAAATGGAGAAATACGCTTGTGCATAGATTTTAGAGACTTAAACAGGGCTTCATTAAAAGATAGGCATCCCTTACCATCCATGGAAAAGATCTTACAATATGTTTCAGGTTCTAAAAGGTTTTCTTTGTTAGATGGATATTCTAGTTATAATCAGGTGCTAGTAAAAGATGAAGATCTGTGTAAAACAGCATTTACCACAAAATGGGGAACCATAGCTTATAGAAGGATGCCTTTTGGGCTAGCAAATGCTGGAGCTAGGTTTCAAAAGGCTATGGATATAGCGTTTCGAAATTTAATGTACAAAATAGTGCTGGTATATTTAGATGACATTACTGTTTTCAGCAAAGAGGCTAAGGATCATATTTTTTATGTCAGACAAGTGTTAGAGAGATGCAGAGAATTCGGTATTTCTCTTAATCCAAAGAAATTTGTATTTGTTGTTCATGAAGGTAAACTTCTAGGTTATATTGTTTCAAAACATGGTAGTACTATAGATCCGAAGAGAGTACAAGCAATTTTAGAGTTACCATTACCCAACCACAAGAAGGGTCTACAAAGTTTTCTTGGTAGGATAAATTTTGTGAGACGTTTCATACCTGATATTGCTAATCTTTTGAAGCCTTTAACAGCAATGTTAAAGAAAAACTTTAACAGCAATGTTAAAGAAAAATACTGTTTTCAGTTGGACAAAAGAGGGAAAGCATTGTTTTGAAGCAATTAAGGAAGCCTTGTCCGCTGCCCTTGCTTTGATTAATCCAGATTTTACTAAAGATTTCATATTGTATGCCTATGGCAGTTTTGACGCCATTTCAACAATCCTGGTGCAAAAGAATGATGAAGGATTGGAGCAACCTGTTGCGTTTTTCAGCAAAGGTTTGCAAAATTATGAACAAAGGTACAGCTTTGTTGGAAAGCATGTTTTTGCTATCATTAAAATTCTTAAAGAATTCAAACACCCGGTTTCCAATAGCAAGATTCATCTAATGGTATCTCATCCAAGTGTGAAGGAGTTTTTGTTAAGCAAAGATTTAAATGAAAAAAGGGCAGGCTGGATAACTCGTGTGATGGAATATGACGTTGATATCCATATCACCAAACTTGTTAGAGGTAAAGGATTATGTGAACAGTTGGCAAATAACAGCTTTCAAGAGGTGGAAAACAGTGAAAATCTATTGCTGGTTGATAATGATCAGGCTAGAAGTAATCAATCAGCTTGCTAGTTGACTGAAATGACACATTTTCTGCAAACAGGGGAGTGTCCTTTTAGGTTGGATAGAGCAAAATGCAGGTATTTCAGACTTCAATCAATTCCTTATGTCTTGGTTAATGATGTTTTGTTCATAAACGATCATAGTGGCATGTTATTACGTTGTATAAGTGCTGATCAGACCAGCAAAATTCTAGAACAATTTCATGATGAAGGGGGTCATTTTTTCCCAAAGACAACAGCTTATAAAGTGTTGAGGGCAGGATTCTATTGGCCTGATCTATTCAAAGACGACCATAGTTGGTCAAGAAAATACCAAAACTGTGTATTATTTGCTGGCAAGAAAAGGTTGGGAGCCTTACCTTTGCAACCAATATTGGTTGAACAGCCATTCATGAAGTGGGGTATTGATTTTATAGGCCCAATTAATCTAATAAGCTCTAGTTCAGGTCACAAATGGATTCTTACAGCTACGGATTATTTTACAAGATGGATTGAAGCAGTAGCACTAAAAGAAGCAAATGAATTAGTTGTACTTAACTTTTATGATGATTTGACTACAAGGTTTGGGGTTTTTGATTCAATCATTTCTAATAATGCATTAGCCTTTGTGGGAGCTAGAGTGATTGAATGGGCATTAAAGAAAGGGATATACCTGACTACCTCATCAAACTATTACCCTCAAGGTAATGATTTAGTAGAAAGTACAAATAAAAACCTTTTAAGGATCATTAAAAGGACGTTAGAGGAGAACAAGAGAGATTGGCATGCAAAGTTAAAATTAGCCTTATGGTTGGATAGGATTACTCCTAAGCGAATCATTGGAGCATCTCCTTACGTTCTAGTATATGGAAAAGAGGCCAAGTTACTTGTTACTACTGAATTTCCTACCTTACAGCTTGCTGATCAGTTGATACTGTTTGAAGAACAGGATCCTCTTAAGTTAAGGTTTGCTAAATTGCTAGAGTTAGAGGAGAAAAGGAACAAGGCACTACAGGAAATGGGATATCAGCAGCTAAAGGTTAAAAGAACATTTGATAAGAAGGCGAAGGATCGTCATTTTAAAGGAGGAGATATGGTGCTGAAGTGGGATGTACTTAAGACAAGACCAGGGCAGCATGCTAAGTTTGATCATTTTTGGGAAGGCCCTTTTCAAGTTGTCGAATGCAAGGAACACAATGCATTCCATCTTGCCACTCTTCAAGGAGATGTTCTACCGATTCCTATTAACGGGATTCACCTCAAGGCTTGCTTTGAGGTATGATTTTATTTTTGCTTCTTTTCTAGGCTAGGTTTCTTGCTTTCAATAAATGCATCTACATATTAGTTTAGGTTTTCCCTAAGTGTTGTCCAAGCACATGTCGGTTTTCGTTTCCTTTCCTAGAGTAGTTTCCTATTTTTGTTCCTTAGGTTTTAGGGGTGTCAAGTTGCTGGTCTGGTTGTTTTATTCATATCATACTCACCCACCTCAATCATACACACTAATGCATGGGTTGAAAGCGTACATGTAGGTTAATACACGCATGCATATGCATACACCTAGGGCTGCAATCTTCATGTCATTTTCAGTCTCACTTTCATACGTACCTGGCAACCCTAACCATACACATACACATGCATCCACTAACCTCCTGCATCCATCCAATTCACACATTTTCATGCATGATTAAGATGGATAACTATGAATTTCGACTTCTAAAGTTGATGCTAAAGTCTAATCATGCATAAAAATCAATCTAATAATAACTTTTCAGTTTTTCATTAGACTCATTTGCATACATCCCGGCCCATACCAACAACTTTAGGGGTCATGTTAGGTCTGGTCTAGGTCCAAGGAATTCATATTTTAAGACTCTTATGCCCAATGGATGTCAAAAGCAACTAATCAATTGTCTAGCAGGCAGACAGTTAGCAAAGGTCGCCAAAAATGTTGCTCAATTTTCACACATGTTCAAATGGAGGAAAACATACATGCTTATTACGTTCAAATAACTTTCAGAAATGCATTAAAGAAAAGTATTTTATTGATTTTGAAATAATATACAATGTTTGTATGATGGAGCAAATCATGACAGAAATTAAAATGCTGAAAGTAAATTTCTCCCACACATCTGACTGTGAGAGTAGTCCCTAGGTGCTGATATACACCTATATCATACTGAAATCAGTAACGTAAAGGAAAAGTAAAAGGAGAAAAAGGTCATGGGCACCAGTCATTGCCTGTAATGACTGGTGAAGTGGCGTCCATCTGCATCCACCTTCTTGCCGTTCCAGATCTTGCCCTTTTCGTGCTTCCAATTTCTACATCCATAAAAGAAATGGTTAGATCCAATGGATCTAAGCAATGCAGATAGCTCACTTCATCTCACTTTCGTTATCTTATACACTATTGATCTCATTGAAATACAGGCATACATCAGCAGATAGAGAGATCAATAACGGAAAAATAAAAGTATTAAAGGGACAATTCATTTTTGTTTTGAAACCTTTTACTTATAAAAACTGGTGAAAACAGGATAAGCCTAGCAGGTAAGATTGGTATGCATACAAAGAACAGCAGAATAAAAGTATTAAAGGGACAAACTAGCTTTAGTTTTTGAAACCTTTTACTTTAAACAGGTGTAAAAGCAATAGAAGCATATCAAGAAAATGCATAAACAGCTAACAGAGAGCAGGGTGAGCAAATTAAATGTCATTCTTAGATAAAGATCAGAGCAGGCAGCTAGTAGAAGTGAGATTAAAAGGAATCCGAAACAAAGTCAAGAGCATATATATCTATTCTGATGTGTTACAGCATGGCCAACAATATCTTTTTTAATATCACACTGTGCATATATAGAACTATAATATCACAGGTCTAAATTTTAAGAAGTATGCCGTTTGATGAAAGAAAGAAAAATGGAGAAGTGCGCTACAGCGATATACCATTGATGCAATGAATAAATCTACAATGAAATATTTCATGGAGTCTATTTTCACTCACAGCAAGAGCCATCAATAAAGAAGTTTGATATTACAACAAACAGGCAGAATCCAGCATGGATAAAGTACAGCTACATTCCAACAGGAAAAGAGATGTAAAAGAATAGTACTACTATTTCATTACAGCGAGAAGATAACAAAACATTAAAGGGACATGTATTTCATTGCATGAAACCTTTTGTTTCATTTCCATCAACTACAATAATGAATATGAATACAAATCAGTAATACTAGTTACAGGAGGATTTTGGCAAACATCAAGTATACAGCAAAGAGACAAAACGAAAATCAAATCTGGTATGAATGATTGCCTTCAGTAAAGAAATCACAGTTTCTTGGAGTTCAAACGAATACAAACAGCATAGAGCCTCATATATGATGAATCTTTTGCAAATACAACAATAGATGGTGTCCAAATCTCAGAAGCAAAGAACCAGTAGCAGGGATCAGTTTATGTCAACTTTCAGCAAAGTATCATCTATTTATGAGAGTTATTTTTTGCAAGCAGCTTAATGAAATTTCATATGCAGCTAAAGGAGCCAAGGGGAAAATTCATGAATATTACAAACTGTAGAGAAACCCGTATAGGAAAATTAAGTAGATCCAAAAAATATGGCATAGATCTGAGGTAGACACATCATCTATGTACATAGTAGCTTCTAGCAGAAACAAAAAGTGGAAAATGTTTTAAAAAAGCAAAACAAGCAAAAAAAAAAACTTCATTAGAAACCACTGATCTGAGGTAGTATTTTAAATATTCTTTTAGTTTTCAAACCCGTATGGAGAAAAATGAAGGGTAGCAGCTTTGTTACTCCATCATAAAAATTAATGGCGCCTTCAAATGAAAAGGAAAATTACCACCATGATCATGGAAGGTAAAACCCAGTTCTCAAAGTAAAGGAAAGAGAGTCACTTACAGCAACAAATCATTTATTTCCAACATGCTATCAGAGCTTGCGGCCAAAGAAGAGCAGAGGAGCTTCATAGTGTTCCAACTAATGAGGAGAGAAAAAAACCCACAAAGAAAAAATTACTTTCAGCGTACAGCAAATGCCATATGAACCACAGCTACAGCAAAGACTTTTTATTTCATACCAGTCATGTGTCTCCAAGCTTGTTAAAACAAAAAAAATATGCGGAAATGGCGTCCAAGCAACAATAAACACCAGTTGGCTCCCTTTAAATCCATACGTTTTCATGGTGGAGAGTAGAAATACGCCATAACAGAGACCAAACAAGAAAATGCACCAGTAAAAGGAGTCTAACAGCAACAGGGTACATGAAATGGCGTCCGAACAAGAGAAAAATCGCAGATGAAAACTTCATGACAGCTAGGGTTTGCAATAACCCTATTGTTGTGCTTTAACTCCAAGCAGATCAAAAGCCAAATGACAAAATAAGACCCTTTTCTTCCTTTTTGTCGTTTCCATAATCACATTTGATAGGATTTCAAATCCGTGGCATAAGGAGGGGTGTTTTTTTTTTTTAAATATAGTATTATCAAATAATGTCTATGTAATATTATCGCATTGCAATCACATACAAACATAAATATTATTATTCTTTAGTTGATAATTTATAAGCAACTAAAGGATAATAATAATTTTTGAATGCAATTGTAATAATAAAAATAATCCTTGACTTTCATTTTTTTTTTTTTTTTTTAAATTAATTGCATAAGTATTAAAAAATTGTAATTATTATTTTATAATTGATGTTCTATAAATCAATTATTAAAATAATAACATTCATGCAATTAAGAAAAATAATAATAAGTCGAGAGTCAAAATGAGTTAAAGGAGGACTTGGTATTTTTTAATGCCAAATTTCAATAAGCAACTTCAGTTGTTATTTTTAGAGGCACAATTCAGACTGAAGACTTTAGAGTGCATTATGGAGTGATTTGTGGCAATTTGGGGGACGTTTTTAGATTTTTCTTATGCATGGTTGGTGGAACCTCAGTTCGAGATATTTTGAGCATGTTTTTGGAGTTTTTAGAGGTTCTTAATAATGAGTTAACTCATTATTTCAACCCAGTTTTCCTATTTTGAGACAGTTGTATTGTTGTTAAATACTCCTCTTATTTTTGAGGAAGGGGTTGAGATTTTGAGAGAAGAAGGACGCTTATGTGATTTTGTCCTTAGTCCCTTTTTCTTCATTATTCTGAGCTATTATGTAGATGTACTGTTTTTTGGGCCTTTGATTGAAATAAAGTTTTCATTGGAACCAGTTGTGGAATTGATAGATTTCGTTGTATGCTTTAAGGTGATTGATCTTATTCAAATTGTGTTTTAATAATAAACCTTTCTGAATTATGTCTTATCTTGCATCTTCTTATGTGATAGTTGTTTCATAGGTTTTGAGTTGTGTTTTCCATTATTGATATATTCGATTGTGATTAATTTCCTTTTCGTATATCTTCAAGTTCATAAACCTTCTCTTAAATTATTGATATGAATTAGCAGATCTTCAAGCAGGGGTTTTTGTGATTATCTGTCAAAAACTATCATTGTGTCTCAGGTATAGCAGTGCTTTGTGTTATCAATCTTGGCGTATCACCTTATTTCTTTAAGTTTTTTTCGTGTTTAAGATTGTCTTTTTACCCTTTTCCATCTAAGTTTTTCACTTCTTCATTAGTACAAGTAAGGTATCAGATATATCATATAGGAACCAGCTTAGAATCCGGAGGTTCAACCAAGTCATAGGTTACCCACAACTTTTGGTTGATCCCATGTTTCTCCAAAATCGCTGTGAGTTTTAGTACTTAAAGCAAATTTTCAAGGTGCAGATTTTGGAGATAACAATTATCATGGACATCTCTAGACATTGCTTCAAGCAATTAGAGATATTGAGTAACAAATTTTCATGTTAAACTATGGACATCTCTAAACATTGCTTTAGGCAATTAGAGATCATAGATAACATTTTAAATATTACTCTAAATTTTGTTTCAGACAATTAGAGATCATAATATATGTTATAATAGTGTTCATAACATTGTGATTGTAGTTATTTGACAAGTCACTATTTCAGAGTGTTAAAATCAAATAATATGTAGTGTATAGATATCCTTGATTCTAATGTCTCATAAAATGTTTTTATTACTTCTCCCTTGCTAAGAGGGAGTGTTGAAGTATAGCATCAGTCGAAGTGATATACTTATTACATTGAGTATTTGTATTCATGATTTATATGAATATTGTTTTATGTCTCATATTCTAATATATATATATATATATATATATATTATGCACTATATATTATTATATAATATAATAATATTATATTATATTACATATATGTTAAAGATGAGTTATGCATATAGTTATTTGTAAACTAAATAGTGATTAACTATAGAGACATGTCTTTTCATGTCTCTTGAAGAGATATGTCTCCTCCTGTCATATTATACATATATGAGATCCAAATCTACATTTGAAAATCATCAATTACAAGGGCAATGAAAATACATTTGCAGAAATGGTCTTAGTTATTTTAACAGTATTTAATCTTATAGATATAAATGAAATTTAAAATGTTGATTATCTTTATTAATTCTTTAGTTAAAAAATTAAACATTTAATTTAATTTATAGTTTGTTATCAAATTTTCAAATGCATAATTTCACATCAAACTTAAATTCACAAATAAATCTGACTTATATAAAAATAATTGATATTTAAAAGGAAAAATAAATATGATTTTTTAAAGATAAATATTTATTTTTTATAAATATTTGATAAAAATAAGTGACATTTTATTTTAGATTTTAACAAGTGATTGATTTATGTCTTGTCTCAATTTTTCCTCTAGTGGACTCTAACTAAAATTATAAGATAATAATAAAATGAATTAATAAATTAGAAAACAATTTGTTATTCAATTAACTATAGAAGTTGATATACTAATTAGTATAATATAAATAATATAATATGATATTATTGTCAAGGTTGTGGAACATGTATTTAATAAATAATAAAAATATGAATATAATGACACCTAATTAATATGATAATGCATGGTTAATACAATAATATATTGTAATATATAAATATCAAATGCCAAATACAATGCTTTGAACAACAAGATATATTTTCTAGAATAAGAATTAACAATAGGAATAAAAAAAATGAATCTAATAATATTTCATATTAATCCCAAATAATAAGTAACTGCATTATTATACTATAATATAATTATAATTAAATAATCTTAATACTAATAAGAATAATGAAAATATAATAAACTATAAGTTAGGATGATTATCGAATTGCTTATATATTAAGCAAAGTGTACAATTAGTAAGAAGATAGAATCATAACTTCTGAACGTGGCTTTTCATTTCAACTATAACATATATATAGACATTAATAATCCTTCTTAGGGGGATATACAGAGCAACACCTCAAACTCTATAAAATCTAATGGACGGTCACGAGGAAGAGTATTAAATCAGATTTCCTACTAACTTCAGATTGGCAAATTTACTCTACCATCAACAAGGTCAAATATCTAAGGACATTCCATAATTCATTTGGTTTATACCAGCAACAACATTTAATCCCACCGTCTGGTTGAAGCACAGACAAATCCTTCATTGGAGGGGTTGCCAGAATACGAATCGTGTGGACAGGGTCCTGTACCTTCAATCAAATCTACAAACTGCATATGTGGTATAGAAGGATCTTCATTGGGTCTGCATAGTTGCACAAAAACAACTATTTGACTTTGACTATTACATATTTACAAAACGAGAGAGGTATCGGGGATCAAGTCCAAAAATAAAGGAAAACAGAGGATACGATACACAAGACCAACAATCATCAAGAGAAGCACACGTAACAATACTTAGCCGTGGCTGATGATCGATGTTACCAATAGGACAAATAGTAAAGGGAGATAAGTGGTTATAGTGTAAAAGTCATCTGCAACTAAGTAGGCTATCTTTGAGTGATGACATCCAATGTATAGATAGTTGGAAGTAATCAAAGATTCGCACATTGCCACATTAGTAGTAATGGACTAATAATTACCATATATCGGCATAATAGAGCATCATTTAGAGACAAATCCTTATTGGATGGATATTCTTATTATAGCGGTGCAAACATAACATCCATATCCAAAGAAAAATAGATTGCTACGTACATTTACATATTCATTCAAATAATTCACCAATATGGAAAGACCAACATCACCTAGCATATTTTTAATCGAAAAATCGGGGATAACAATAAAATTGACCCTAATTATATTCTAAAAAGTGATTTGACATATATATGGTTCTTGAAACAATAAATACCAGTATATACATATACCTTTATCAATTTCAAAAGTTCACTTCCATAAACTGTATCAAAGAACATAATAAGGAAGGTTTTGAGGAGAAGAAAATTTCTAGCAAGTGCCTTGAAAGGAAATTATCCCAAGTTTTCAATTCATACCCAAGGGGGTCATTACAGTGGTATCAGAGCATAATCCTTCCATCCTATGAGTGAAGGCATATGGAAACTTACGAGAGAAGGACAAATAAAACTACAATGAACAACTTAGCAAATGAAGTGAGGACATATATGGAGCAAGCCCACCAAACCAACCAAACTATATTGAATCAAATGGAGAAGTGAAATCAGGCCCTCTTGCAAGCCTTACAGAACATGGAAACTTGATCAATAGTTTGAGAAGTCAACCTAACGTAGGGAGAGAAACTAATTCAGTACATTCTGAAAATAACAATGTAACTTCAAGCTCCAGCCTTCCCCAACCCACTTTCCTACCTAGAAGAGTAAATCTAAGAGAGGAGGAAGGGGTCGAGCAATCCCTAACTAGTACAAAAGAAATTGCAAGGGCATACACAGCTCTAGAGCCCAGCATTAGAGAATTGGTATCTTTCAGAGAATTTTGTGATGATAAATGAAGAGAGATGTCTAGAAGGACTGTAAATGAAGAACTCAAACATAAAATTAACAAAATAAAGCTTCCACATTTTGATGGTTTAGAAAAGATTATGCCACGCCAATGGTTAGAAAAATTAAACACATTTTTTATTCTAAATCCCATGACAGAAGAAGATGCCTTGCAATTTGCTATAGTTCATCTAAAGGGAGTAGCACATGATTGGTGGACCCATGGGCATATCTCATTGGGACATAAAGATGTAAGATCCTATGAAGAATTCTCCCAAAAGCTCATGAATAGGTTTGATGATAAGGACATCGAATGGTATTTTCAAGAACTAACTCAACTCAGACAATCTAGAACAATGGAAGACTATGCTTGCAAATTCCAGGAGTTATCAGTTATGGTTCCAGACCTTTCCTAAAAGAGACTCACTCATATATTCATAGAAGGATTGAAAGACTCCACCAGGCACTTTGTTAAACCGCATGAACCACAAACTTGGAAGAAGCAATTAGAAAAGCAAAAATGGTAGAATCAAATCCTTCAAAGGAAAGATCTAAGAACTCCTCGACAAAGACAGAACATAGAAAGAATGATTCAAGAAAAGATCATAAAGAAAAAGAATGTTATTTTTGCAAGGGACAATGGGATATTGGGCATCAATGCCAAGGAAGGGATGCTCTCAAGCAAAAAGAGGACATAATGAAGAAAGGCTTATGCTTTACGTGTAGAAAACCATGGGCATCAGATCACAAGTGTAACAAAAGGAATCAAATTAATAGAATAGAAGCAACATTCGAGAGAGAAACAGAAGAGTCGCATAAGAAAGCAAGACATAATCCAGGAGATTTGAATAGTATCCAAGCACAAAATGAAGAAGAGAAGCGATGGTCTTTTGAAGAAATTCCACTTGATGCATGAATTTGAGAATGGAATTAGTAATCGATGTGAGAGAAGGGAAAATAAAATGGGATAAGAAATTATTCACTTTCAGTTAATATTCATACCTATTTCTTTTGGATTGACAAGTAAAAGCAAGTAATTAATTATGAGAATTTGTAATAAGCACATGAATACAAATTTCTAATTGTATTTATACTCAAAAAAAATTAAAAAATGAATTAAGCTATAGAAAGATCATGCACATCTAGAGGCCTTAGGATGAGATAAAGTCTCTCCTATGGATTGAATAGAGAGGGATACTCCTAAAGGGATATCCTTAGTGACCTGGGACGAGATAAAGTCTTTCCCAAGGATTATAGAGCTGGGTAATCCTAAAGGGATACCCATAGAAGCCTTAGGACGAGATAAAGTCTCTCCTAAGGATTAAATAGAGAGGGATAATTCTAAAGGAATATCCCTAGTGACCTCAAATGAGAAAAAGTCTCTCCTTAGGATTGTAGAGATGGATAAATCCCAAAGGGATATCTATAGAGGCCTAGGGCGGGATAAAGTCTCCCCTAAGGTTTACAAATGCATAGAAAAAGAGGGTGTCCATAAGATTTAGGAAGAGATAAAATCTCTACCAAGACTTAATGGGTCAAAGAAAGGCAATGTGTAGCATGGAGAATGAAGTACTCAACATATCAAGATATGTTTTGCATTTTGAATTATTCTTAGTATTTTAAATGTAATATTACATGATTTTCTAAATTGATAAATTTATATACTCTCATTCTAATCCCAAATTGAAATTATCATTTCAGGCTTAGAGTTGTATCGAAGGATATAATTGTTTGAGGACAAGCAATTTGAGGAAAGGTGGATTGTCATGTCCCAGTTTTTCCTCTAGTGGATTCTAACAAAAATTATAAGATAATAATAAAATGAATTAATAAATTAGAAAACAATTTATTATTCAATTAACTATAGAAGTTGATATACTAATTAGTATAATATAAATAATATAATATGATATTATTGTCAAGGTTGTGGAACACGTATTTGATAAATAATAAAAATATGAATATAATGACACCTAATTGATATGATAATGCATGATTAATACAATAATATATTATAATATATAAATATCAAATGCCAAATACAATGCTTTGAACAACAAGATATATTCTCTAGAATAAGAATTAACAATAGGAATAAAAAAAGAATCTAATAATATTTCATATTAATCCCAAATAATAAATAACTGCATTATTATACTATAATATAATTATAATTAAATAATCCTAATACTAATAAGAATAATGAAAATATAATAAACTAAAAGTCAGGATGATTATCGAATTGCTTAAATATTAAGCGAAGTGTACGATTAGTAAGAAGACAGAATCATAACTTTTGAACGTGGCTTTTCATTGCAACTATAACATATATATAGACATTAATAATCTTTCTTAGGGGGATATACAGAGCAACACCTCAAATTCTATACAATCTAATGGACGGTCACGAGGAAGAGTATTAAATCAGATTTCCTACTAACTTCGGAATAGCAGATTTACTCTACCATCAACGGGGTCAAATATTTGAGGACATCCCATAATTCATTTGGTTTATACCATCAACAACATCTAATCTCATAACACGTCGTCCAGTTGAAGCACGGATAGATCCGCCATTGGAGGGTTTACAAGAATATGAATTGCGTGGATAGGGTCTTGTACCTTGCCCCTAGCCCCCTAGCCCCTAGCCCCTAGCCCCCTAGCCTAAAATTTTATGGCGTATCCCTATAATTTTATGGGATGTGGGGGACCCCAGCATATGGGTATGGGGTGCCCTATCATTTTATGGGGGCCTCTCAAATAAATATCAAATTTGCAGACTGCGTACATGGTATTGAAGGATCTTCATTGGGTTTGCATAGTTGCACTTAAACACTATTTGACTTTGATTATAACATATTTACAAAACGAGAGAGGTATCGGGGATCAAGTCCAGAAATAAAGGAAAACATAGGATATGATACACAAGACCAACAATCATCGAGAGAAGCACACATAACAATACTTAGTCAGTGGCTGATGATCATGTTACCAATAGGACAAACAGTAATGGGAGATAAGTGGTTATAGTGCAGAAGTCATCTGCAACTAAGTAGACTATCTTTGAATGATGACATCCAATGTATAGATAGTTGGAAGTAATCAAAGATTCACACGTTGCCACGTCAGTAGTATTGGACTAATATTATCATATATCGGCATAATAGAGCATCATTTAGAGACAAATCCTTATTGGGTGGATATTCTTATTATAGTGGTGCAAACATAACATCCATATCCAAAGAAAAATACATTGCTACGTATATTTGCATATTCATTCAAATAATTCACCAGCTTGGAAAGACCAAAATCACCTAGCATATTTTTAATCGACAAATCAAGGATAACAATAAAATTGACTCTAATTATATTCTAAAAAGTGATTTGACATATATTTGATTCTTGAAACAATAAATACCAATATCTACATATACCTTTATCAATTTCAGAAGTTCACTTCCATAAACTGTATCAGAGAACATAATAAGGAAGGTTTTGAGGAGAAGAAAATCTCTAGCAAGTGCCTTGAAAGGAAATTATCCCAAATTTTCAATTCATACCCAAGGGGGTCATTACAATTTAATAATATTTTAAAAAATCATTGATTTGAATAACACTTAACTTTTTATTATTATCATATTTCAAAAGAAAAAAATTGGCTAATTAATTATAAATTTTACAATAAATTTACTATTTATTTTTTACAATATTAGTAAATAATTGATTTGAAAAAGTAAAAATAGTAAATATAAAAATAAGATATGAAAGTACAAAAAACTATTATGATACTAATTACACTTATATAAAGAATTATAATAAATAATTGATTTGAAAAAGTAGAAATAATAAATTTAAAAATTACACATGATAGTGCAAAGAATATTTAAATATTATGATACAAAATAAAATGATATAATAAATTTTTTGATACAAACATATAACAATTTAGCTCTAGTCCTAATTCTATTTATAAATATTAAATGTTATTTCCATTGAACACTAATATGTACTCATGATTAGTTGACCTTCCATACTTCTACAACATACCCATTGCACACTAAGGTGCAATATCTAGTTATCTTTTTACCTCAGAATGGCAAGATTATGCTTTGATACCACTGTAATGTCCCCACTATTAGGGTTAGACAAGGCCAAGTAATAAGTGCAAAAATGATTAGTAGGTGACCTTTTAGAGAATAATTTGTGCTTGGATGTTGATTCAATCTCTCTTCAAGGTTTGACTTAGAACTTCTTTATGCCATTGAAGTTAGCTCCATTACAAATAATAAATGTTCTCTTTTGGATATAACACTTGCTCTGCTATGGATTTGTCAAATTATTGAACTTTTGGATTATAATGCATATAATTACTTTCTATGGATTTGTCCAGAGTTTGGCTTAAATCTGAAGAAGTATATATTTTAAAATTTAATGCTTTTTCCATTTTTACAAATAATTTGCTCCTTATGTTTCTTCCACATTTTGAGGGATCTTTGATGCTTGTGTTTTACAATTGTGTTTACATTTGTTGGAATGATAATGAGCTTCACATATCACAGCAAAGGACATGCATATAATCACTTTCTATATTTTAGTTTAAGAATTGATTCCACTATTAAGAACTCAATGTAGTATCCTCGAGTGAATCTCATAAATTTGTGAGCAAGTTTATGATATCTAGCTTTATCCTTGCAGGGTTGGTTATTTTCATCAGATGCTGCATTCTGGAAGCCACCTCAGATTAAAGTATGCAAAAAAATTCTTTGTTTTGTTTTTAGGGGCATAAATCCTGTAAAAGTAATTTTGTTTAATTGTGGGTGCATACTAAATGTCTTTTCATGTTTACATAGAAATGATTGCATCCATGTGCAAGATACTTAACAAATAAAGAGAAATGATGAAAACATTTTGTAGCTATTCAGAATCCCAGACCAGTAGACTTGAAAGAGGCTAGTCGAGTGAAGTAATCTAAGACTTTGAGAAAACTTGTAGAAGGTAGATAAATAATAACTCAGCTCTTATGATTGGGGCTGATGTCCAAGAAATCTTATATTGAATGCAAGAATTATGTAAAGTAGTAGGTAACTCGAAAAACTCTGAGGAATTGGATTAAATATGAAAATATTTGAGGATGCTGTAAGTTTGTAATATAGGCACTAGATTCATTTCAAATCTCTTGCTGAATTGACAACTGATAGAAAGCAGGCAGTAACGGAATAATCTTGACAAAAGGTTCTGTCCATGTTTTTCAATGCTAAATTATTATATTGATGTCTGTTGTGACCAAGCAACAACTTAAAACTGGATTGAGCATTGACATGTTGATTTGGGACAACATAACTAATGGGTGTCATCATACTGTCACGCCTTTACTCACAAACAGTTATTTTAAAATAGAGGAAATAAAGTACTTATTTTAGCCACAAATTTGGTATATCCAGAGAAATCCTGGTTGAGATTCTCCATTTACATATTGATAACAGCATGTCAGTTGTCATAATCTGTCATTTAAAACATAACTTATACTATTGATTCTAGTGTTCGTTACAAATATCACACTTACAACAATGGATAGTCATTGTTAACTATTCAGCGGTTAAGTTTATACTTATTGTCATTTAATCTCATCAAATTGTGCATTTTGACTCGGACACGATTTTGGGGCAACAGCATTCAGTGCACTCCATCGTACTATCACAACTTTCCTTGCACACAAATAATTATAAATAGAGGAAATATTAAGGGAGTGTTTTATTTAGCCACAAATTTGGTATATTCAGAGAAACTCCAGGGGACATTAAATTTTATTTCTCATTTCCCCAATATTAGCGACAGTAGTGTTCCCTATCTTTGAAGCAGTTTGTATGGCCAATAACTTTCAGCTGGCTAATTGCTGCTTAGAACTCATCCTTGTATTAATGTATATCACCCGTTGTCATGCTTTGTTCATCTTATAATTATTATTCACACATTCTGATGCTTATCTAACTACTGTTAGCTCTGCACTTACACCTAAAGATGATATACTTCTCTCAGCAATTCAAAATATGGATAATTGATCAAGTGTCTAGTGATACAATGAGATAGTACCCTTTATTATCGAACCTTGTATTATTGAATTTTAATTACTATCTTTGTTAGTGCTATCCCTTATCATAGGTCTCTATCTTCCTTGTCCATGAATATGTACAACATTAAATTATGTTGTCACTATTATTGAATTGATCAATACCCTTTCTGATTTATTAACGTATACAGACTCGACATGCTTTGATATCAAATATTCAACAACATCAAATACTTTAGCTGATAATTTCCTACCATGCATGTATATGTATAGTATGGTCTTCAATAAGATATAATGGCTTAATCTAAAAATAAGTATTTTCCATCGAAATCAATATGTCACTGGCAATAATATTGCAACATTATGTAAATCATGACCATTAATACTTCAATGTATCGGTAGTATTTTATCTCTGTATCAGACTTTGTATACTTTAAATCGTTCTGATTATATATGTGCCTTCTAATGTAATCTCCCTCTCAAAAAAATCGTCTCTGAAGAGCGGTACGGTGGGATTGTGAAACGAACATCAAACAATGCTGACTGTACACAGTTTGCCAGCTTGGTTGTTAATTATATCTTTTCTGTAATATTCTCCTTGATTTGGAGTGCATACATCTTTTCTTCAGATTGTATTTTCTTCTGTTCGATTATGGTAATTATGTATCTATCATTGTGCTCAAATTGTAGCGTCAGTAGTTCAGAATTTTTGGAAATTCATCATATGGAACTGTCGTGTATGTATTCCTCTTGCTCCTTGATTTGTATTGTCAATCTGTGGATAGTATACAGATTCCTAGATGCTTTGTTCCATCTGCGTTGGGTGAATCTCCGTCTGCTTTCTTCTCCTCTTTTCCCCTTTATATATTGTTGTCTTTCCTTATTGTATATCTGTATTATTGGATGAGGAGTTGCAATGGACAAGACATGACTTATATCCATATGCAATCGCATCTCTACTAACCACTTCTAATCAATTCTTTAAATGGTTATGATCATGCATGTTCATAATCATTTCTTAATCAAGATTAGACTTATGCTATTAATCACAACTTTCTTAATGTAATTGATATAAGGTATTCCCTTGAATATGTGATCGTTCAGCCTTATGATATCAGATTATTGCAGTCACTGGCCAATTTTAAGTCAATATATTTAAAAGTGATATGAATAATCCTGAATAGAGGATACGAAACTCTAGCTTTGAACTTAATGAACCATCTATTAGATGTCTAAGATTATTATGTGTTAAATATCTTATATCTAAGATTATAATCTTATGGTTTAATACATATATCATTACTAATCTGTCATTTTTAACATTGATAAATTTATTTATTATTTATTTATCTATTTTATATTCCATTTAATGTTATTACTAATAGTTACTAAACCCCTTTTTAAGTTTGATATGTGTGTGTGTGTGTATTTTTTATTTTATTTTTCTTTCTATAATTCAAATTTATCAATATTATAATTATACTTGGATTTATTTATTTAATTGTTTAACCTTATATATTTGGCTATACTATCATTACAATCGGTCTTGGAAATGGGGACATGATCATATTCTTTACAAAACTAGCTGATAGATTGCATGTTCCAAATTAATTTCAATTGATGTCTCTGAATATGGTATCCCATATTCATAGACATACATATTCCATCTATATATATTTAGTTTGCAAGTGGGGGAATTCAGAAATATGTACCTTCTCCAAACTTTAACAACTAACTAATTTGAATTTTGTACCCTATCTAATTGTACACCTTCTGATAAAAATGGTCTATCCCAATTATAGCCATATGTGTTTTCTGCTATTTCTCTCTTCCCTTCGTTTGTGTGCTCTTTATCCTGATTAATAACTCCGTCTTATGTTGTGTGGGGTAAGGATGTCTATGGACACATCCCTCCGATCAAAGGCCACCGTAGATGGACTGGGTGTCGACCACGATGATGCTTCAATATATTGATTGGTAAGCAATTATAGTCATCAAGTGTCATTGAAACATTACATGAGATAAATATATTTCAGGTGTTCAAACATATGAAACAAGTATATTTATATTATAGCATTATTTATATTGTTAAACATAAAGGATGATATTAAATGTAAAGATTATTGTAAGAATTTTCCTAAGGCAACAATTCAACACCAAGATCAAGAAGCTCAATAGATAGCACAAGAGAGACTAATGATGATCAAATGAGAATCTCAATAATGATCAAAATGATAATAGATATCCGATGATTTGATGAATACATCATGGAAGTGCCTATATATAAAGGCAACTAGAATGACTAGGAGTCAACATAGAGATAAACATCACAACTAAGCACATGTCCACCAATAGTGGATTATCCTCCATTGAGCACAGGAGTTTGTACGATGATGAGAAGATAAGTTTACATAGGTGTATCTCATAAAGAGATGTTGTAGACACCATGTGCTCTAATAAGTTGCTAACTCTTGTGTTGTCACCAAGACAACTCATATGTCTATGCATATTCCTAATTAAACTTAAGTAAAGTGTAATAATAATTAATTATTTACACTAACACCCCCCCTTAAGTGCAACTTAGGGGAACGCACTTATGCTCACAAAGCTAAATGCAAGATGTAATGTGGGACCTAGCTACTAGGCCATGTTAGGTACCCATGTACAAATGCAATGTTCTACCTACAATGCTATGCAATGCAATCTCTTTGAAAACGGAGAAAGAGGGAAAACCTCATGGGAAAAACCTCCTCCAAAAAGAGAGATGAAGAATTACAAGATGCATGCAAGGATGGAGTAATCAAGACCCCCCTAGTATGACATTCATCATGCATGTACAAGCATATATCCCCCATAAGAAAAAATACATGATGGTATTCCCCTATATTGAAAGATATCCTGCAAGGATGTCATGAAGACAAAAAAGTATCCAATGCCTACAAACAACGTTTCTCCCTTTAGGAAGAAGATACACCAAGTATAGGTGCAAGTATACTTCCCATTGTGGATAGGAGGATGCATGAGGAATCCATATGTAGTATGCTATGGATGTTGCCTCTGAAGTCTGCTCATATGTTGACAAGTCCTTGATGAATTTAGATGCCACAAGCCAATCTGGTGGATGCCCAAAAGAAGGTGGCAAACAAGGTAACATATCCATGTATGAAAGTGAATCAACCTCCAAAGACAAGGAATCATTCTTATAGGAAGATATGGGAAGAGAAGCAATGTAGCCTCCCCTCAATGATGAATGCACACCCGTGAAAGAAGCTCCTTGATGACTAAAGAAGATGCACCATGAAAACTAAATGATTTTCCTCCATGTAGGAAGAAGCGGTGCCATAGGTGTAGTAGAGAATGCTCCCCAACTAGTAGGAAGAATCTTCAAAAGATATGATGTCTGAGGAAACTGGAATACAATCTCCAAAGACTGATATGTCTCCTTTGAAGTAAAAGAGTCCTCCTAGAACTGCTGAAAAGAAGTGTCCACAATCATGTCAGTCTCAAAAGAAAGATCAAGTGGTTGAGGGTCAGAGTGTTCCCTCGCAACAAGTGAAGAAGAATTATCCTCAACAAAGAGAAGATGGATGTCATTAATAATGTCTCCCACATCTTCAATGTAAGACTCCACGAACAACACTGCAATGTCTGGAAGGAAGTCATCCCATTAAGCTAAAATAGGAAGACACAGTGTTTCCTGCTACACTTAATCAGGAGCATGTGTGGCTGGAACTAGATCAGTAGAAGCAATAGAAGCATCAGGAGTTATGATCTCAACTGGGATTGTAGGTACCACAACTGGAATTACTGGAGGTAGAATGTCCTCTAGTAATGGATGGACTCATGGATCTCCATATGCTTCCCAAAGACACTTCCAAACATCATGAGGACTTCTTGCCTTATTAAAAGAAGCAAACGATTCCTTACTCATATTGTTATACATAAAGTGAAGAAAAAGAGAAAGATGTCCCCAATTAGTATTAGGTGGAAATATCTTTGAATATAGATAAGGAAACACTTTCTTATGTTCTCTTAGATGGTCAATCATCAAAGCACTCCATTTCTAATAGTTCCATTTTGTCAATTTGAATCTTAAAGCAAAGTGACACTTTTGACATGACTCCATGAGATCAAATAATGTATGCACCCCCAAAATGCAGGAAAAAAATCAAAGAAACCCCCCTAATGCATGATTTGGCACTTTATATTTAGTGCGATTACAATAGCCACTTGCCAATTTAGGACCTAAGTGGACTTATGATTTTGATGGTTACAACAACAAGCATATGAAGCTATATTAGACTCAACAAGATAAGACACAAGACCTCTTAAGGAACTAATTAATTACAAGTGCCAATAGGCCAAAATGAGACCAAAATTTGAAAGTACTATGTCTACTCAAAATTACTCCAAACTAATACCAGATCTAGAAAGTAGACAAAAAATCATGCACTCTCAAAAAAAATAGCACCTGAATATGTGTCTAGATGAACCCAAACTAAGCCTTTGAAGTTGCAAAAATCAGGATTTGCAATTTGCAAAAAAATTCAAGAACAGAGATCTCAAACATCCTGCACCAATGTGTAGATCACGAAATTCTACCCCAAAACAAAAAAAATTGCTCGAGAAAAAGAGTTCGTATGAGGGAGATATCGCTTTTTGAAAATGACCCTTGTAATTATTTTTCCTAAATCGCCGTCATCGCATCGCCAAAAAAAATGACTCTAGATTTCACCTCAGATGTCTGATTTTGATGAAACAAAAGTTGATTTGGGGGTTTCCTGACCTTCTGAATGTGATGCCATCTCTGATTTGCATCAACAAGCTTCAATCTTGACTCGCAAAAAAAAAATCTCTCCAATGGCTATGAAATGAAGCTCCCGTGGCTCTGATACCATGTAAGAATTTGCCTAAGGCAATAATTCAACACCAAGATCAAGAAGCTCAATAGATAGCACAAGAGAGACTAATGATGATCAAATGAAAATCTCAATAATGATTAAAATGATACTGGATAGCTGATGATTTGATGAATACATCATGGAAGTGCCTATATATTAAGGCAACTAGAATGACTAGGAGTCAACAAAGAGATAAACATCACAACTAAGCACATGTCCACCAAGAGTGGATTATCCTCCATTGAGCACAAGAGTTTGTGCGATGATGAGAGGATAAGTTTACATAGGTGTATCTCATAAAAAGATGTTGTAAACACCATGTGCTCTAATAAGTTGCTAACTCTTGCGTTGTCACCAAAACAACTCATATGTCTATGCATATTCTTAAGTAAACTTAAGTAAAGTGTAATAATAATTAATTATTATAACAATTATTATTAAAAAAAAATTGTTTTTTTCGGTAAATAGCTTTGAAACCTTTATATTATTTTAAAATAAATATACAAATTTTGTCCCCGTTCAAGTGCAAGCGCTGGAGGAAAAAGAATGGGGAAGAAAACCCCCAGTGTTGCCCAGGATTTTTCAGTCTTAAAAAATAGAGTACATTTGCCTTTGACTTTTTGCAAAGGTCTTTGGAGGGGCATACCCCTCCTTACATTTTTTTGTGTTCATTTTACATTTATTTCTTAGAAGGTGTTTCTTCCATTTTGTACTTATTAATTAGTGATTGTTCATATTATCTTCAGATTCATCTTCCTTTTTCACTTTAAACTTCAACTTTTAGCCTATAGCTCTTTGGTACCTGCCTTCTATTTTTCCGAAGCACTTGCACTTCAAGGTTATGTTCAATAGCTATTATAAGTCATAACATTATAAAGGTTCGTAGGCTAAGACATTTTTTAAAGCTTTAATATAAATACATTGTTATTTATCTTAAAGATGCATTCTGAGCTTTTAGTTCTACTTTTTATTTAAGTTTTCCTGTTATCATTAAAGATCTATCTTGAGTTGCGAACTAGAATTTGATTTTTAGAGTTTTATTGCAGATATGTGAATGAAATTTATTGTCCTAAGCCAATAAATCATTTGAAAGTCTCCTTTTATCTATTCCTCTTTACTATTTAATTATTTCTTTACATTATAATTTCTATCTTTTTGTTAGAAACTCTTGAAATCTAATCTAAAATGTTAACCTCGGATTGGAATACTAAAACCAAATTTTACTTCCCAATTTTATTTCTGCTCTGCTAGGAATATTACCATTTAAAGATCGTTGTAAAAATGAAATCAATTTTATAAGTTAAATGAGACTTGATTTGGGGATTAGTATTGGGCTCAGCTGATCGCTGAAATGTGTCATAAGTTAGTTTTATAGGGAAAAAACTGAATGAGAACTGAGGGCTGCTGTGCTGAAATCAGGTTTAAAGGGATTTACTTCATTCAAAATGAATACAAGTTTATGTGTAAGAAAATGGATCATTAGTTAATTCTTTTCAACATATAAGGATTGGAGCTTATCTTTTTTCAGGCTTCTTTATATATAATGGTTTAGTAAGCTGTTATAAAGATTAGAAAGATTACTCTAATCCCAACATATTTATATTAATCATCTCAATTACTCTAATTTGTCTTACAATTTATTGAAGATCAACATTATGTCCATCAGGCTAAATGAATATAAATTTACTCATCTGGCATAATCAAAGGCGATGCTGGTTCATCGCCTTCATGCTCTTCTTCAAAGCTTTGGCTTGGTAGTTCTAACATATTGGCATCCAAAATTGAGTTGCTGTCCCAAACTTTGATCTATTCTTCCGCTAGGTACGTGTTTGTCCAATAGCTAGTACTTGCTGGTTGAACATGAAAGAAAACTAACAGAATAACTAGGTTTCTCTTAATAATAGGAAACCACTTTATCAGTCTTCTAGAGTCAAAGGATGAAATAAGGGGATACAACGGAATGAGTTGTCTATTATTGATAGGTGCATCATAATGGCAAGATCTACAAATGTATATATCATTTTTGATACATTCCATTGCTTTGTCTAGATTCCCTATGTATTCATGCTTGAATAATCATTTACATAAGATTGAAATATTTCGTTATCTAGTTCTAGTAAACAAGCAATAGCTTAAACATCGTGGGAATGTCACTTAGGAATCTGTACTAGTCTGTATTGCTCACAAATTCCTTGCCCATGATTCTGAATATTACCCTCTTGATCAGAAAATGAGTGTTCTCCAATATAAGGGAGAGATGAACGTCAGAAATGGGTTCACCAAATGCAATTTGAGGAGAGGGACCCCTCAGCTTGATTATCGAATTCATCTTCGGAACCCTTTCTAGGTAAAGAAAGCCAGACAGTTCTTAAGTAGAGCCCCAGCAGGTGGATGAAAAGGAATTTGGGGACAAAGATAGAATATGAAGAGACAACTGAAGAGCAATCTTTCGAAGAGTTACTAGATTTTTCGTAGGGTCTAGATTGATGATTCTTCATCTGTTTGCAATTAGGCAAGGGAATGGAACGATAAAGTATCAATTGGAAACCAAAGGCATAATTTCCATTTACGTTCTTAGCCTAGTGAGCGTTGTTTGTTATTTTCACTTTCTAAGCTTATCCTAACTTATTTTGAAAAGATCATTTCCTTCCTATAGTTTGGAGACATGATGAAGACTTTACTATTTCTCTGTTTCAGCCAGGTTGCCTACTGGTCACGGGATCAGATAATTTCAAGACCATAAAAGCTCCTAGAAGACGATGCTCAACTGAATTGCAATACTTACAGGAGGGATTTGACCATCCTATTTCAATTTCCATAATATATTTTGTCTCCAATTATTGATTTTCCTTTTACTATGCTATTAAACTCAATTGGAGATTGTTAGCAGTCTTCCCAAGTTGCTGCTATATTTCTCTATTTGATCGAGTTTTCAAGGCTTGTGACAATATAAGATTTTTTGCGTCTACTAACGATTATATCGATTAGCATTCAGCTATAAAATTATATCTGACCTAATTTTGAAAGAGGCCAGTTCCAAATATTCACTTAAAAGAAATTTCAACACATTTCCTTGATCTGAGAGATTAATCAATCAGTATAGGAGCTATGGATTCAATTTGCATCAAATTGCTCAATAATTAAGAGAAGCAAATACACGAGTTATGTACTACAAAAGAAAGCCATAATAGATAAAGTCCTTACTATTTCATTAATGTATTATAACTTACAAAATGTTTACAGCCTGTCAGATATATTCACAAAAACTAAGTATTCTCTTAGCTCGAACCTAGTGCATTGAGAACTTATACAAAGTCTTGTTCTGACCCAACCAGAAGATGCCCTTTCAATACTTTTGGGAAGCTATCCTTTGACAAAAACTTCCATGCAAGATTAAGAAAAATTACAACCTAGTTCGAATTCAAAATGGCATAGCCCATAAGAGACCAAAAACCTAAAGATTGAGCAAATCTCGCAAAAGCTATACCCCTAGAAAAACTAATACAGATAAATATAGTATAAACTATCACAATTGTATTCCATAACTGATAGCTGAAAGATCCGCTTTTGTGAATATCATTATGTAGTCTTTCGCCTCTTTAACATCAACCCGAGCATGAGTACAAATGTTGTTCTTTGCTTGCTAGATTTATTGAAGTTGGGGAGAGAGAAATCCAGCTTACTCAAATCTAAGAAATTCACCTCTAGTTCTACATAGAAATCGAAAACCCGAAGGTAGTTGAAGAGCCAGTCTTGGTTCTGATCTTCTCTAATGTTCCTCCACCTTAGTAGGAATTGGATGCTTGCATTCATGTTAGGTCACTCACCATTAAATTGGTTGATATCTCTAATATGGAGGATAGCACGTCTAAGGACATTGGCCTGAAGCAGGTTGCCTAGCGGCTTTGCCATGTAGTCTTTCACATAAGGGATTTCCAAATTCCTATTAATACTTAAAACAACTTGCTGAAGACCATACAACCATGTTTCATTGAACAGATTGTTGTAGAGGCAAATAATTTCCCAATGTCCTACCTACGCTCTAGCCATGCAAGTGATTAATGTGCCAATAACCAAACTGTTAGTGCGCCAGGTGCACTCGTAATTGAACACTTTTTCTCTTAAGGCCCTTAGCACTACCAACCTAGTCATGTCATCTATAGGATTAAGTAATCTATTCCATCTCTCAGGTTTGGCAGAGGCTCTAAAGGCCATAATTTTTCGTCAAAGGCATGGAACAAAGTGATAGCTGATTCCATACTAAAACCGAGGCAAGATTCTTCCAAAGGTTGGCTGAAGAACATTGGAATGGAGCGCAAGTGCCAAACACACAAAAAGACACGACCTATATTGGAATCGCAGGATAAACTAGAAGCTTCTCCCACCTACGGGAAACAACTAGAAGGATCTAGATGATGGTTGAAGATCACTCAGCAAAAAGATAACTAATTATTCATAGGTAAATCTGAAAAAACTTAGCCTTGATCAAGAGATGAGGTAATGATACAAAGGTGACAAAATTTAATAATTGAAGGAACATATTGATGTCTTAAGTTTATATGATCAGAGGGTGATAAGAGTAGATTGCCCAAAAGTTATTAATTATTGAAAGTTTAGATACGTATCCTTTTAGAATTTATTTCTATCCATCTTATATTGCTTCATTTTCTGTTTATTCTTAATGGGATTAGATATTTCTACGTCCTCTAGGCCTTAGCACACCATACTTTAATATATCTTTTGTCCTCCCTATATAATTATTTACTAATAAATTCTAACACCGCTCCAATGTCATGAGAGAATATATTCTCAAGGAACATAGATTAAGTATGGATAATAGAGAAACAAGGATAACAAACTAGCATGTCAAAGACAAAGAAAAAATGTAACTCTATGGTTGGTGGAATTCAGTATAGTCAAAATACTTGGTGAATGCAGAGAAAGGGGTCTAAATGGAAACACACTCAGCGGGATGAATAAGATTCCTAGGGTTAAATAAGACTAGGTCAATTTAAGAAAGATGTCCTCCCCATCCACACCCATATTAGCTACCTGATCTATTTCTTTGTTTCCTTCTCGATATATGTGTTGTATTCTAGTCTCCTCAAACTTCTCTAGGATAGTAAGGACATTTTGTAGCTTAGAGAAGTTTGACCTGTCTTGTGTTGGATTGAATTCCTTAATACTTTGAAAGGGTGAAATGCTATTCATATCGAATGTCATTTCTTTAACCAAACATTGTTTTATTACATTTACTAAGCTATCTTCAGTTCCATGTGCCTATGTCTTCAATTGTTCGCACCTAGGAAAAAGGGTCCAATGTATGTGTCTTATTCATTCCTTTCCCTCCCTTGGCAGAATGCTTTTCTTATGTCCTTTTATATGCTCCATGATCCATCGTGATTAATATCATAGGCTTTGAAACATTGTGACCCATCAACGAGACTAATGGTTGCTACATAATTTAATCTATTTTGTAAAGAATATTCTAAAGTTAGTAAGACAACGCTATTCATGGAATAATGCCGATGATAAGAAGCTTTAAGATTTGATTAAGTATGAGTTAAGAGAGTGTAATGAATAGTGCTCAAGTTTTAATAATAGCATGATATGTATAACGACTAAGACATTGTTATAAATCATATGGTTGATTGATATTTATTGGTATTAGTCTTTAACCACCTTTATTAGTAATATGGCTTACTTTGTTTGCTTAAGACATGATATCATGACCGATCTTCCCAATTGCATGTGATCCATCTTTTAGCGATGCAATAAGAATAATTATTTCAATGTCTCCTCTTCAATTATTAAATTTTTTGTATCGTAATTTAACTGCCTTCTTTTTGTTATCCATTTTTTATTGGCTTCCAGCTATATTATATCTACATTTAGAACTAATTACTACTTTACCAATGATCTACGTCCTTATAATGTAGCCTATTAACTACTCATCATTCTTGACAATATGGTTATATTTGTTGTTCAACATTATTAATGTGGGTGTTTCTGTGCACAAAGCATCTGAATGGTGATATTACTTAAAGAGGAATGCTGAAGAAGAAATGCTCAGTGCCTATCATAGATGATGGATAAAGTGTTGGATTAGGATGTTACCTTTTCTTCTCTTATATCTGGCCAAAAAGTTGAACAAAGAAGAATGTTGAAATTAGATCCAAATAGACTTCTGAGAACGTAGCTTCTGGCAAGAAATCGATCTTGTATTCAACAATCAAAGGTGAAAGAAAATCCATTAAAGAACGATTTAGAAGCTTTACTGGGGGGCATATATTTGTTGATATAGTTATCTTTTCTTTTGCACACTTATTGTTCTATACTACCTAAAACCTCCAGGGTTGTATCTTCTGTAATCTTAGTACTTTATAAATAGTAAATCACCTTTTATCATTATTAAACAAATCTATTTCCATATCCATACTAAACTTAAGAATTCTATTGCCACTACATCTGTGAATTTTTTTTTGCCGTCTCTTAAAAAGATAGCTTCTAATACTTAAGAATTCTTTAGCTAGACTTGATCTAAATTTTAGGTTAAATACAAGTTTTATCAGGGCTGAAATTGGTTATTTTTGTTGGTCTAACATTTTAAAGATAACCCAGGAATGTCTAATATCTATTTTAGGTTAAATAAAAGTTTTATCAGGGCTGAAATTGGTTATTTTTTGTTGGTTTAACATTTTAAAGATAACCCAGGAATGTCTATAACATATCTATTTTTATTTGAGTTTTCTAACCTTTATTATTCATATTGTTTAATCACCACAGCTCATACTTAAACTGGCCTTTCATACAGGCACTCTTGCACTCAGTTCCTTCTGGAAGGATGGTAGTACTTGACTTGTTTGCTGAAGTTAAGCCTATATGGCATCGCTCTGACCAATTCTATGGTACTCCTTATGTCTGGCAAGTATTACTGTGCTTTTGCTATTTATTTTATGTGTTTCTCTAAACCAGAACATATATCTATTTGATCCTTTCAAATCTGAGCAAAGAAACAACTCATGCAACATGATAATTTAGGTGCATGCTGCATAACTTTGGTGGCAATATTGAAATGTATGGAGTCCTTGATGCAATTGCATCTGGGCCAGTTGATGCTCGTACAAGTCAGAACTCAACTATGGTATGTACAATGTGCCATATAAGTTTTAATGCAATCCTTATCGCCAAAATTTGATCTTATACTTACCAGTTTGTGAAAATATTGTTCTTAGTATTTTGCATAAAAGATTCAAGAATGAAATCAATGATACAAGAGATTTATATTTCAGAAAGTCAAGCTGTATATCTTATCTCTCATTTCGATTGTTTTGTAGTTTCTTCTGCACCTGTATTTGAGCTTGCGTTTGGGTTATCCATGGCTGTCTTTGGAAATGTCCAGAGCCTACATTTTTTTCGTTCATTTCTTTTTTTTCCTCTTTTCATAATTGTTGCATAGCAAAGAATCCAATATTGCAGTATCTTCTTAACATGCTCAGTTTCTCATATTCTAACTTAACAGATGGATTGTGGGTGCCATACTTGTATCAATCAGATGTATTACATATACTAATTGTGTTTGTCTGCCATGGCATCTTGTGTCCTTCAAAAAAATACAATATAGTTTATGTGGTCAAAACTCAGGGTATCATTCTCGGAAACTGGTATTTGGTTAAATTTCACACATAAGATTGTGTTAATATCACTATAGTCTATGACTACTATTTACAGCAATTGCTTATTTTTTACGACCTGTATATTTTTACTGAAAGGTTGGGGTAGGCATGTGCATGGAAGGCATCGAACAGAATCCAGTGGTTTACGAGCTGATGTCAGAAATGGCATTTCGTAGTGAGAAAGTATATCTTGAGGTAAGGCAGTTAATTGACATTACACTTTGCAAACGGTAATTTGAAACAGCTATTGAGAAACAAAATTTTCATCTGTTTTCAATTTCCAATGGTATGAATTTCCATTAGATTTTGGTCCATGATTTACAAATTCTGGTGAAGATTAAATTATATGATTACATCTATAATATTTGGATGATAAGAAAACAAATGTGAAATTCTTCCATAGAGTAATATTTTCCCATGTAACTAGAATGTTACAAAGTTTTGTAGCAAAGAGCTAAAATAAAGTATGAAATCTTAAAACAGTTAAAAAAACATTATATGAGGAGAAAAAATGATTTAAATGTCTTTATTTCCTACAAAGGAGATGCAAACTCCTTACATGGATTTACAAAGACGATGTTTCTAAAAGAAACAATTGTGAACTAAAGACAGAAATAGTAACTACTTAATAAACTAAAGACTAAGATGACCATTAAAGAAACATTATAATATTCTAATACCCTCTCTTAATGGTCATTGTCTAACTATTGTCTTTTGGTCACAAATTCTTTAAAATATTTTGTTGCTACTGAAACCCTCCATGGATCTGCAAAATGTTGAGACCAAGAAGCCAAAATTTGTCTAAAAAATAACAAAGAAGGGTGCCCCCTTCTTTAGAATGCTATGCAAAATGAGAAAAGAACCTGCCACTAAGATGAGTTTTCCACTAACACTCTCAAAATCAACAAACCGTCTTACCAGAAAGCATCATAAAATACCCAACCTGATGTTGGATAACAAAGTTGCTCTTCCCTAGAGACAGAGACGAACACTGAACAAAGCTAGTGAGATTTTGAGGAAAAATTGGCGAACCCTCCAAATATTGCAAATGAGCATTATGCCCCAAAATAGACTACAAAAGGCCATGATTTTTTAGGAGAAAATTTGGAAAAACAAAACATGATTTTTGAGGTGAAAATTTGATCAAAACCCAACATGATTTTTGAGGTGAAAAATCAATCAAAACCAGACAATACAAAGCTTCGTATTTTTGGAAAACCGGTAAAACCCTCCAAATAATTTTTTGAGGAAAAAATAAAAATACTCAAAGGAATCCCACACAACTTTGTGCAAATTATAGAAACATAAATTTTCCAAGGGAAAAAATTATGAAAACCTTATCAGAAAATTTTTAATGGAAAAATTTATGAAAACCCAGCAGAATTTATTGAGGGCGGCAAAACATGAGACTTTTCATGGTAAACAAGCACATGCAAGTACATGCAACAATAAAAAATCATAGACTTTTGCTGCAACCAAGAAATCGTGGGATTCCTTAACCAAGCTTGCAATTTCTAGCAAAAATCTTTGAAGACGAACCACAAAATATCTCCATCAATTTTTTATTTTTGATAATTAAAAAAACAAATTTCTAGAAAACAATTCCAGATAAAATGAGGCTCGAATTTTTCTTTAAAAAATTGTCAAATTTATGAAATCCCATCGACTTGCTCTGATAGCATGTTATGATAAATCGTTGTTGTTGTAGTTGTATTGAACAGAGGAGATGCAAACTCATAGATCTACAAAGACGATGTTTTTCAAAGAAACAATTGTGAACTTAAAATGGAAATGGAAACTACTTAATAAACTAAAGACTAACTAAGATGACCATTAAGAAACATTATAATATTCTAATAATTTGCATACCATCATACAGATCATATCACTGTTGCATTAATCATATCACTTTGGCATTATCATCTTTCAACACAAGCAAAGGATAATATTTATTGTGGCACAATTAAGATAATAATCAGTTAACTAACTGATATTTGTGATATTCATTCATTAGTGAATATGATTATTAAAAGATTAAGGGAGATGTCTCTTCAAGACACACCACTTCTCCCATAATTGCACATATAGTATGATGATCATATCATTCGACAAAAAATCATTGAGAAAGAGTTTATTATTTGTTATCCTATAAGGATTGCTCTGTGTAAAAGCGCTTTGCCTGTCGACATTCTATTTTGGTGCAAGCATATGAAGACATTATCCGAGACAGCATCCAAGAAGCATATTTTTATTGCCATATCAGATATGGTTATCAATGTTTTTCAGAGCATACATAATCGTCACATCAGAAACAACCTGCATACTATTGCATATTATCAACCACAGATCAGACACAACAATTAGCATGGGTTAGTGAAAACCATCATTGCATATATGTTTAGTTATATCAGAAACAGAAGAGACATTGTATCTACATTGATTATTCAATCGGTTGATACGCATTTCCTTGTATATCAAACATTAGGTTATCTTTGTATATGCATTTGGAATTCTTTGTATACAACGTATGCTTTTGGAATTAGGTTCAGGCAATAAGCAAGAAGTATATAGCGTATGCGTATGAAGTTGGTGAAGTATTTCTCCATTAGAAGCAAATAACTCACTTCAAACCAGTGTTACAGGACTTGGACTCGCCTCTGACTCAGAAAGTTGAAATTGGGCTCGGACTTAGACCCGACAAGGACTCAGAAAATCGAAAAACCCCTGAAATTCAAAGATTTTTAAGGATTTAAAGATTTTTTCATGCATCATTTAGTCAATTAACATCAAATACACAATAATTGAGATAAATAGGAGCTACTTAACGCTCATACACAATTTTGCATAGATCACATAAGTATAAAAGCGAATTTCTAAAGGAGAAAAATTGAATAACATAATATAAAGTCAAACATAGTGTCACTGTCAAATGTCTACAATATATGAAATCCATGGAATCAAAAGTTCAAAACATATGTCAAAATATCAGCTAGAGTGTAGAAGACTAAGGCTCATAGTAGCCTATGCCCTCCTACAAATACACGCAAGATAAGTGATGGAAGACTCTAGAGCCATCCTCTCTCCCTATGTTTGAGGCTGAACCTTAGGGGCATCCTCATCCTCATCCACACCCACATAATCTTCATCATCAGACTCAGATCCATCACTCCTAGCCTCAGGGTCCTGCATTTGGTCTCCTTGCGTTGTAGCCTTGTCGACTGCCATCGCTACTATCTCTGCCTCCCAATCCACCTAATCAACCCACTCCACGTCTTCATCACTGAAGACAGGATCAACAATCTTTGTGTTCCACTCTATATGTGGATCAACAATCTCTAATGCAATCGGGGATACATTTCAATTAGAGACAGTTTAGGGTCTCTATAGTGGTATCAGAGCAATTTCTTGCCAGCCTGCAGGAATTGGGCTCAGTTGTCAATAGTTCAATGTGCTGTCAGAGTTTTGCATTCAGTGATCTGCTAGTCAATATCATGGGTGATGATAGGAAAATCGTCCAAGGTACGTACTAGACCTATAGAAGTTCTACCTCTCCACCTAGGGTGGGAGAGCTCGAGATACAGTTTACTTCAATAGTCGACAAGGATGTTGGTAGTTCAAGTTCAATTGGTACAGGATTCAAAGATGTTTGTACTGGTTTCGAGATTGACAGAGAGGCTAGACACACATTTTGGGACTTGGGAGGAGGACAACGCTGGATGATAGATGTGTTGCAACAACTTTGTGACACTCTGCAGCACATAGCACTCCCTCGAGGGAGGAGTATAGAGAGGGAGAGTGCTTGTGATGGTTCTGTTGGTTCTCATGGATCACGAGTGGAGGATAGGTCTAGGGCTAGTGACAAATATAGAGCTAAGGACTGGGTTAGGATTGATGATAGGGTAGACATGACAAGATACATTGGAGCCTATGATAGACCATAGAGACCCACCTTCTTGAGACTAGGGTTGGACGCAATCAGTATTGACGTTGAGGTTGCACCCTTTTTAGATTATGTAGTCATTCATTTCACAAATCAGGATGCTCTACCACAAGCCATGAAGCAAAATTTGAATTTTGATAGATAATTGACTCAAAAGCATGAGCATTCTAGAGGTAGGCCTGCTCCTAAGAGACATCAACCTAGGCAATCAGATTTATAAGAGGTGGCCAATAAGATTTACTGCTAGAGATTGGGTTCACAAGCTCGACACCTACCTTGCTTTGTGTCATATGATTGAGGAGGACACTATCAGATTTGCAGAACTACACCTTGATGGAGTTACACATGATTGGTGGTACCACAGATTAGTATCCCTCCATCATGATCAAATCACATCATACCATGAGTTTGTTGACAGATTGATAGAGGGTTTTGTCAAGAAAGATTGTGAGGTATACTTTAGAGAGTTGGCTTAGTTACAACAAACAACTAGCTTGGAGGCACTTATCAGTGAGTTTCAGAGACTTTCTGTGATGGTGTATGATATATCTGAGAGGAGGAGAGTCATGCTATTTATAGAGAGCCTTGTTGTACCACTCAATTACAAGAGGCTATGAAGAAGGCTAGGAAGCTCAGAGTTATCTACACCTAGAGGCAAGTTTGTCTTGAAGCCTTCTAGTTTAGCTTACAATGGGACAACTCCTATGAGAGAGGAGAAATCAGATTCTAAATGTCCTATGGCAGCACCTTTGGATCAAGATTATGACAAGATAGTATTAATGATTTGAGGAGGAAGAAGTTATGTTTCTATTGCAGGGGTCAATATGATGTCACTCATGTTGTCCCATGAAGCCTAAAGGCAAAAATAAGATGATGGAGTGGTTTTACAATGATGAGGGCAGTTCTGATCCTACAAAGCAGCTAGCTGATTATGATCATGATGCTCATAGAGTTGATGATGATGATGATGATGATGATGATTCCAACCTCAAGGTGGCCTACCTTTCTGGGATGAGGAAGGAAGGAGCTTTTAGCAAAATAGCGTGTAATTGCTCTATTTGATACCGGTTCCACGCATAACTTTATTGATGCCTGTTTGGTTACTTGGAGAGTTATTTAGACAGGATTTTGAGGGGTTACGGGTTCAAGTAGTTGATGGTCACACCCTTAGGTGTAACAAGATGATTCTAGACCTTCTAGTTAGGCTGAATACTTATGCCTCTAAGGCAGATTTTTATGTAGTAGATATGGACAGCACTAACATGGTCCTTGGGATGGCATGGGTACATAGCCTTAAGGACATTTACAATAGCACAGAGACGATGGAGATAAAATTCATCAAGGATGGGCAGCCGTAGGTCCTTAAGGCTATTAGGAATGAAGAGGTTAAGCAGATTTCTCTTGGACGTATACAGCACTTGGTACGCCATGAGGATGGTATTGATTGGGCAGCTAAGTGCATGATGATGCCTACTGTAGATGGTTCAGATAAGCCAGTATATCATCTAGATATTCAGCAGTTGAGGACTAAACACTCTAAGGTGATTAGTGATTTACCACCTGACAGAGGGATTGAGCATAGCATTGCATTGGAGGAGGGCTAAGCCCATCATGATTACACCTACCAGCACCAAAAGCGGCTCAAGGATGAGATTGAGAAGACTATACATGAGATGCATTAGGCCAAGTAAGTCCCCCTTTGCTTCTTCAATTGGACTGATGAAGAAGAAAGCGGCACATTGCGGATGTGTATAGATTATCAGATGCTGATTAAGAGGACTATTAAGAACCGGTATCTGATCCCTCTGATTGATGAGTTGCATGGAGCAAAGTACTTCTCGAAGCTTTTTTTTTAGATCGGTGTTAGAGAGTAGGATATAGAGAGCACTGCATTCAAGCGCCACTGTACGCATTTTGAGTTCCTAGTCATGCCCTTTGGCTTGACAAATGCTCCTGCCACTTTTTAGTCTACTATGAGCAAGGTGTTTCACAATCAGCTTTGGAGATTTGTGTCAATGTTCTTTGGCAACATCTTGATTTATAGTAAGACTTGGGATGACCATGTTACTCCTCTTGATACAATTTTGGATATTTTGTATAGGGCTTTGGCATGGCAAAGATGTTTTATTTGGGACATATTATCAACACAAAGGGTGTTTGCACAGAACCAGATATGATCCATTCTATCTTAGAGTGGCCTACACTAGAGAACGTGACACAGTTGAGCAAGTTGATAGGACTTTATACTTTTTACTAGAGGTTTGTGGGATGTTTCTCCAAACATGCAACTCCTCTTACAGATTTGACTCATAAGAGTGCCTTTCAGTGGACTCTCGAGAAGTTCAAGGTTGTCATGACTTCATGCCCTGTGTTAGCTTTACCGAATTTTATCACAAGCTTGCCTAAAGCTCAAGGTAGGGATTGCATGCATGTAGTAGATCGGCTCACTAAGTATGCTCACCTTTTCCCCATCACTACTACAAGCTAAGTCGTTCTTCCAAGAGGTGTTCAAGTTGCATGGTTTACCTCGGACTATAGTGAGTGACTGCGATAGTAGGTTTATGAGTGACTTCCGGCAAGAGTTTTTCAAATTATGTGGGACCGAGTTGACTCTAAGCACAAGTTACCACACGTAGACTGATGGTTAGATCGATATCATAAATAAGTGGGTTGAGAGCTATTTGCAGAACTATGTTTCTTTTCAATAGAGGACTTGGATGAAGTGGATCCATTTGTGCAAGTATTATAATAACTCCACTCACCATATGACTATTCAGATGTCTTCTTTCAGAGCTCTATACGAATATGATCCTCCGAACTTCATGGATTTGTTGTACAGCGATAGCAAAGTGCCTAGTGTAGGAGATATGTTACAGTACAGCCAAGACATATTAAGGTCATTGACAGGTAGCATCCAAAGGGAAAAGAATTAGCAGGAGCAATATGTTGATTAGAGGAGGACAGCTTGCTCCTTTCATGTGGGCAACATGGTTTATTTAATGTTGCAGCCATATAGACAGTCTTCCATCAAGAAGAGTGGAGCTAAGAAGCTCAAGCCACCATATTATGGTCCCTTTCACGTGGTGAGTCATCGTGGCAAGGTGGCTTATGAGTTGGATTTGTCATCCATGTTTCGTGCCTCAAGAAAGTGTTAGGCAGGCATGTTGTCCCATCCCTTATATTGCCACCACTAGATGATGAGGGGAGGCTTGAGTTAAGCCCTAGGGCGATTCTTGATACCAGGGAGAGAATTGCGAAGGAGGACTATCAGAGAGTTTCTAATCAAGTGGTGAGGCCTATTGGATGATGATGCTACTTGGGTGCCTAAGGATATTCTTCAACACCCTAGATTGCCATTGCTTGAGGACAAGCAATCTTGGGGAGGGAGGATTATAATGTCCCCAATATAGCAGGTTCTACAAGCCAAGGTTGTTCATCTCATCATCGCAACCCTCGAGAGTTGATAGTTGGATTTGAGGGTCTTAGCCGAGACTGCTATTTATAGTAAGTCAAGTTTTGGCCAGTTACTATTTTTGGGAGTGCAGATGTTGACTCAATGGTGATGGTCTTTCATTTGGTCATGTACTCAGGGTGATAATATTTATTAAAGAATCATATTTATTGCTTAAGTTATAAGGCTTATAATTATAAATGCGCTTTTTAATATTAATGCACTTTATGTTATAAAGTGATGTTGTGAAGCTGAAGCTTCTTTGGTGAAAGGTGTAATGTTGAAGCCAAATTGCACAAATGATATTATAAGTATGATTCTCATTTTGAGAATTGGCATCCATTGAATATTTATGCTTTTGGTAATTGCCAAGGATTTTTTAAGTCTAGGAATTGCTCTCAGAATTACTCTGAAAAATGAATTGCAAATTATTGCTGAGTATAATAATTTGCATTGCTTCTCTACTGTTATTTACTGTACCTGAGAAGCAATTCACACTGAAGGAATTGCTTGTGTTTGGAAAGAGAGTTGTTGTTGCAATCAGAATTTGACACCTGCAATCTGTATTGGAGGATTTGTGCATGTGGGAGGCTGCTGTGATCACATTAAGCAGCGATTTTAATACTTGTTTATCACCTGTGATTACCTTCCCAGGGTCTGCGAATATTTGTTTTGTGGCTGCAATCAAACCTAGACAGGCTGTGGTTAGGAGTTGGGAACCTGCGGTTAGAACTCAAGGACCTGCGTTAATAAATTTAGGGTCTGTGTTAATGAATTTGTGGCCTGTGAATGCTGTTGGAGCTGACATGCATGATAAGTGGAATTTGCCAGGGCCAGCGTTGCTGTTAAGGGACCAACATTACATGTGAATAATCGAGCAGCATTAGAGACTGCCAATTGGTTGCAAGAGGAAAAGCAATCACTGCAAGCCATCATTGGATTTGGAAAAGAACTTGACACATTCCAGGTTTTACATTCAATCTGTAATTTCCATTCTAATGTATTTATCAAAATTGCTAATTGCCATTGGCATCAGTACTACAATCTAGGATTCATTTACAGTATTTTTCCTTGGAGCATTTCATAATTTCAAAAACACATAAAAAACATATATATTCCCAAAACGCCTTAAACATCAGAAAATGCAAAATTACCAAAAAAAAACTTGTTTCGTCAGCATTTCAGTTAGAGACAGTTCAGGATCTCTACAGTGTTGGCTATACACATCCTCATTGTAGAATCTTCTTGGAAAAGCCTTAAAAACTGACTTGAAAAATACCTTTGATTTGCAAACATACACATCAGAAAAACTGTTGCAATTTTTTTTTACCTTGGCTAAATCCATGGAAACGAGTATCAGATTTTCTGTTAGTTTACTTCTTGTAAGGTTATGTTCAAGTTTCAATGAGAATTAGTTTATTTTTATTACAACAACATGATAATGTATGGATGCTATTTTATGAAATAGAGTTTTACCAAATCTTGAGTTAATGTAAGAATGGATGAATAGCTAATGACGAAAATGACAATTAATCACTGCACAAATTCTAATGCAGTCTTTTTGAATTCCTGAAGGAATGGCTAAAGAGTTACTCCTCTAGACGTTATGGAAAGGTTGTACCTAAACTAGAACAAGCCTGGAATATATTACATCAAACTATATACAATTGTACTGATGGAATTGAGGTAAGCTGATGTCTCCTTATTTGGATTTCTCACTCACCAACATTTTAGTGCTTTACTAAATGCAAGGCATATCATACATAAGGTTATATGTTGTGTGGATGGTTTGTGCATTTATTTTGCCTATTCCAAGTATGAGTGAGCCTAATGACTCATGTTTTCTAACTTGGAACATCAAGAATTCTCAACAAATAATTCTTAAACAACTGAATTTTTTAAACAAATTTTTACATATTTAATGCCAGTTGCATAGTTATTTATTGACTTTGTGGTGGTTAATGAATAGGCTATAATAAGAAACAAGTATAAGACCTTGGTTGTATATTTGTAAGATTTTTTTTGAAAATTTGGGAAGGAGATGCTTTCTAAAGTCCCTTGCTTTGTGTAAATGAATGTTTATATTTGATTTCTAAACATTTGAATACACTTCCATATAGACACATATTGATACACGTAAGCATAAAATGAAGACCATATGACAATATGCTATATCCACAGTGAATTAGCACTAGTGAATTTCTTTTTTATCTTTACTATAAGATGGGCCCCTTTGACCATTGTTAGAGAATCAGATGTAAGATTCATAAATGATCGGATGTAGCAAAGCAGAAACAACTCAACTCCAACATAGTCAAATTATAAAGAATAAGAGAATTGGATGTAGCAAAAACAACTCAAAGACAAGAATGGTGAGTTATAAGCCATTAGCCTTTTAGTAGTGGCTTGTGAAAATGATGAACAGTATTTTCAAACCAAATCTGGGGGAGTCCATTACATGAGTCCCAATTCAACATATGTGAAATGAAACATAGGGCATTTTAAAATTATATTCTAACTTGTAAGGGAACTTTTATATACCACACTTTCTAAGTACAATTTTTGCAAATAAGAATATTATAACATAGGCAAATGCAAAATCAAATTGTAGTGACTAGAAACATCAGTAAATGTCCTATAATTAAATTGTTAAGGGCTCTTAAGATTCACAAAAGGTACATTGATCTTAAAATGCCTAATGCCTTAAAATAGCTACAAAGAAAATCAGATAGATAGAAAATTAATTGAACTTATTTGACAGTTAAAAGAAAATTCTAGCCAAAGCATTATCGTCACAATAGAGTATCCACTAAACCACTTGAAAATCCACACTGATGGAAATAGAAAGAGGTTGGCTTTTATAACAAAAAGTGAATGAAACTAAAAGAAACCAAGTTCAACCAAAAGATCTTACCATTAATCGACACATTGAAAACATAGAAATGCTAACTCAAAGACAATGGCTTGAGCTCCCATGACAAGGACAGTTTGAGTTAAACAATAATAATATAGTCAATCATTTATTTTTTATTAATACAAATGTAAATCTACATTTATATTATATATATAAGAGAGACGCAAGAGCCAATGTTACCCTCCCATACTTACACCAAATATAATGATACCATAGGAATGAAATTAGATATCATAAAATAATCAGTTTCTGGAAAGACAATTGTAATTGTTATCATTTAATTCAATCACCCACCCTTGAAGGTGACATCTGATGTCTTCATTAATTTTACAAGATCTGGACCCCAACAACAAAGCAGCAACATTGAAAGAATCAAACCACGAACTGACATAGAGCAAAATAAAAGATAGGAGTAACGTAATCAACATTCATCTATTGCAAGATAAGAGGGAGTAATCTATTTCTAATTTAAAACGCTCCATCCTATACCGTTCCTATTGAAGGAGAGGAGTTCCTTACTTGGTTTAGTCTCAACTTATCTGATATGTGTGTGCGAATTTTGTAGAGGCTAGTTGGCTACTCGTTTCATCCATTTCACAATTCTGTTCACTGTTTGTAGACTATTTCGAAGAATGTAAAATTATATATACTGGCTTATTCCTGCAACTAACCATCACTGATAGTATGACTTTACCAACAATTGATTTATTTCATAATATTTAAAAAATAAAGTGCATATATTTTATATACACATTTCACTTGTTCATCTGTCTATATGATTTGATACATGGAACAGGACCACAACAAAGATTTCATTGTGGATTTCCCTGATATAAATCCATCCCTTAGTTCAGAGTCTGCAACCACAAAAGGAAACAAGATGATAAATTTTGAACAGACACTAGGAGGTGAGCGACATTTATTAATGGAATCACACCCTGCTTGGCTTCAACAACCACATTTATGGTATTCGCCTTCCAAGGTCATCGAGGCACTATGCCTTTTCCTCGAGAGTGGGGAGGCACTCACTCATAGCATCACATACAGGTAAAACTCAAATCTGATTAGAGGACTTTAGAAGTTGAGGCTAAGATCAGTCTATGATATTCTTTTTGGGATTTTTTCTTCTCTAATTTCCTGTGGATGATATTGTTTCCTTTAAATTTTCTTTTTTTTCCTGTAGAAAGTGAGGAAATGTGTCTTAATTAATTGTAATAAAAAAATTATTTACAACAGAGGATTGTCCTAATCAATGGAACTACTACTGGTCAACTAATACTTAGAAATTCAGGTGTATAGACCAAATTTTGAAATTTGAATAAGATTCTACTTTTCTCTAAAATATGTAAAAACTACTTTTGTAATACATATTTCTAAAACCTTTTATATGTTTTATTTATGTATTATTTATATATTGAGTAATTTACAATGAACTAGTATACGAATAAAAATGAAAACAAACATCAGTAGGAATCAAAGAGAGAATAGTTGAGAACATGGTAGTAGTTTTGTTTTTCTTTTCATGTATTAAATTATTTTATCAGAAGATGCATGAAGACAATAATAAAGGTCTAGATAATAGTAGCAGTGATCAGGGTCTGCAAACCAGAAGTTTAATCGTAATTCAAATATCCTGAATCTAATCAGGAAATATAAATACTCTGAAAAGTATCTTAAAATAGGGAGGAAAATACTACCTTCCCATCTGGCACAGTCCGAACAATTATTTTATTTTTCACTTTTTAAGCCAGATGAGGGGTCTTAGGGAAGCACCTGTTATGGAACCTCCAAGGCCTGTGCCATTTCCCATAACTTAATCACTTTTAACCAAGCTCCAACGTCTTCCAAAAATCCAGGTGTTAAGGCCATAGAGAAATAGTCCAAATCTGCCTTAATCATCCTGTCACCAGGTCAAAAAAATAGCGATCTATGCTCTCAGGCTTGTGGGAATCAATCCATATTTGATTTCGGGGTAGTGATAGTAGGAGGCGAAGTAAATGATGAGTTGTTGATGAACTAGTTTTAAAAATCACAATTTCCTACAACAAAATTTGTTTCTGCCTCTGCTATTTTTTTTCAATAACTTTTCAGAAATCAAATTTATCAGGTCAGTGTGTATCTACAATTTTTCAACAAATTTACTGCCAATAAATCAATTCTTTTTTGTCACTAATCATTTTTTTTTGACAATGTTTCAGTCAAAAAAAATAAAATAGTGTAAGCTTAGGGTTATTGAATTTTTTTGATTTGTTCAGCAATTTTTCCCTAACCCTAAACCAATTTAATCCCATTAAATTGAAAAAATATCTATCTTTTGCTTCGCTGAGTTCTCATTATCGTGCATCACTATGCTTATGATGGTACTTATTGTTTACCGCATAGATTAATTAAGAAACGCACACAGACAATGAATACGAACACGAACAGCAGAACTCTTCTTATTATTATTCGCATATGCCAAACAGTACATTATGCTTCGATGATAAGATGATTACAATGCTTTCCAAAGGGGTTATAAATACTTTCCAAGGAACCTTCCGGAAGGTATCCGTCGGTCAGATACATTATGTTCGCTACAAACTATTTACCCGTCGGCTACATAACAAGAACTTTCCCGAAGGGACCCGTCAGCTGATACACAATTTCCTTTCCGAAGGGACCCGTCGGCTGATACACAATTTCCTTTCCGAAAGGACCCGTCTGCCAATACACAATTTCCTTTCCGAAGGGACCCGTCGGCTAATACACAATTTCCTTTCCGAAGGGACCCGTCGGCCAATACACAATTTCTACCGATGACATCATCCCCCCCAAAAAGAAAAGTTGTCTCCTGACAACTACAAAACAAAAATTCAAACAACTAATACAACAATATCACTTTCACATTCATCCCATTGCATCTATAGCCTTTGCTAACACAATACTGACTCCTCAAGCTGACCTTGATAGCCACCTGTGTTGCTTTCTTTGCTTCCAACTCCTAGGTACCCTAAGCCAAGTGTCGCTGCACTGCCTCCAATTGGATGGTCAGCTCCTCCCGAGCTCTCTACGCATCCACCAAGACAACCTCATGGCCAACACCTACTCTCAGTGCCTCTAGTACACAGACACTCCATGCCTGCAGCAACTCCAAGTCTTCTCAACTGGTCAGACTCCCATGACTGATATCCACAACGACTGGGGGTCCAGGGGGCAACGCCCCCGATGGAGTCGAGGGGCAGCGCCCCGGGTGCAGTACAGGGCGGGGTCGAGGGGTAGCACCCCTGGCCGCCAAGACCAAATTAGCACTCCGAAACCCACAGAAAAATGTACGGAACACACCATTTCTATCATGTTCTGCTGATTCTACACTCTTTTTGGCAACCGCTAGTTCTTCCTCTACCCTGTGGCATCATCCATTACTCATTCTGAGCATGCTTGATTTGTCGACGTTTTTTTTTTTTTCAGAAAACCTCCTGTCACCCTTTTGTGCTACCAATGTATAGCTACACCATACATCCTGCCATTGTATCGACTCCTTCCTTATGCAATATCCTGTAACGTCCTCCAAAGTCTGAATGCAATAACAGGTAGAAGCTGTACGCCATATTTATCATTTATGCAAAACCCGTACACCATATTATTCTGAAAATCCGTACATTGGCTGCTTCAAAAAATCCATATGGTGACCATGTTGGAAAATTCGTATGATGGTTGTTTTAAAAAAATTTGCACTGAGACTCCCGAATTCCGTACAAAAAATGAGAATATCCGTACGGCAAGCTTTTTAACAAAGCCGTACGGTAACCTCAACCTCCAAAATCTGTACAGTGATTGGCTTCAGAAATCCATACAATGACTGGCTCCCAGATTCGTGCACAGCCCTACAAAGAAATTCCAAATCCGTACGGTGCCTATCTGACTGCATCTGATAAATCCGTAGGGTTACACTACATCTGAAAAGTCCGTACGGTGAAATCAGGCTATTAACATCCGTACGGTGGTCCCAATTCCAATATTCAGCTCTTGAAAAATCGTACACCACTTTAAAAAAACCGTACCACACCTAAAAACCGTACAGTAATCTTTAATCTTCAAATATGAAAACCGTACAGTGCTACCTTTTCCTTCAAATATGGAAGCCGTACGGTATTATCCCCTTCAAATATGAAATCCGTATGGTACTGATTTTCTTCAAATATGAAATCCGTACGGCACTTTTTCCTTCAATCATAAAAACCGTACGGCACTTCAATTATGAAAACCATATGGCACTTTTTTCTCTCTGTTTTTTTTTTTTTTTTTTTAATAAATATTTTTATTTTTTTAAAATTTTTTGAACTATGTACAATATTTACATATGTACAGTACTTACAGTCTTCTTCTCTCAGTTGTTCGTCCATGGAGGTGCGTTACTTCTTTCATGGCAGACATTCAACTTCGACCTATTCACTGTGTCGGCAACTTCCTTTCCGTCTAACATCCATTGTTTTACTGCTCCATTATCACCCACTTCCCGATTTTGATATGGTCTGACCCACTTAACTTTGAACTTGCCTGGGTTGATCTCATTCCATCCATCATACCTCAACGCCAACTGTCCTGGTTGAAACCTGCTAAGCCTATTCTGTGTCATCTCCATATCGCCCAATTTGTTCCCGAAGCTCCGTACCATGGACTCCATTAGCTGCCTCTTCTGTCCGTCAATAACACTTTCACTCTGTACTACTACAACTTTTATTGAACCCTTCCTCTTTGTTGCCTGTGCAGACCGTATCGTGTGTCTTCCTTGCCGCCGATACCTTTCTGCTATATCTGTGGTTCGACATAATACTTTCTTCCTTTGCAGTCGTACAGTAGAATCTTTCCTTCTTTTGGGTTCGTACTGTATGTTTTGTCCTTCAGCTTCAGTCATATCGGCGTTTCCTTCTTCGGCTTCTCTGTGTTGCTTCGAACATTCATTTCCTCCTTCGGCTTCTCCATGTTCCTTCAGACATTCATTTCCTCCATCGACTTCTCTGTGTTCCTTCGGACATTCATTTCCTCCTTCAACTTCTCTGTGTTCCTTCGGACATTCATTTCCTTCTTCTTTCTTACCTTCATCGATCCTTAGCATATTACAACTTGGAAAGAGTTCGTAATCCTCTATCTGCCAGTGGTAAAGACCATTTACTGAATCCAAATCGTCATCTCTTTCCAATCAAAGAACTCCCTCCTGATCCGGTTCCATACTTTGCCCCTTTTCATCCTCTTCTCCTTCAAAATCTAATGATAGGGCTTCTTCCCCGACCATCTGAGTGTGCAGATCGATGACATACTTTCAGCCTTTGCTTTCAAGTGATAAAGTATTTTTCTTCCAATCATGCTTTGCTTTTGCTTGTATCAGCCACCCCCGACCCAGAATAGCATCATACCCTTTCCGCCTGAGAGGAATCACAATGAAGTCTAACAAGAATGGTTGTGTTCCAATTGTCACTGGTTGCGCTATGAGTATTCCCAATGGCTTAATTCCATGTTGATCGGCTGTTAACAACTGGAAGGTAGGTGGCCACAATGTTGGTTGTCCCAACTTCTTCCAGGTATCCTCTGGCAGCACATTGACACCGGACCCTCCGTCCACGATCGTGTCTGTTAACACAATTCCGAGAATGCCCATTTCAACAACCGCTGAATAACGTCCAGATGAAAGAGCTAACAACATCGGGTCTTCTGCACTTGCATCTCCCTGTTTCTCCTTTTCTCGCTCTACTGGGTGCTTAGTAATCGGGACTATATTTGTGAGTGTCGTACGGAGTTGAGGCATAGTGAGCAACAGATCATTGATGCTGACGGGTACCTTTGCCTGCAAGATTTGGCTTATAATGTTTTGTTCTGCACAGTTCCGTACAGAGGTACCAGGTGTGTCCTTCAGGTGTGCCATTTCTCTTTGTGTTGCTTTATGTATTTCTGCACGGGCTTCCTCCAGTCTCTTCTTTTCCTCCGTCGAATCAGGGTAGAGCTTCGCCTGCTTTCGAGTGATTGCCAGAACTTCTTCCTCGTCTGTCTCGACGGTAATCAAGTTTACTCCAGACTTCGGGCACTTAGCATCATCATGATCGCCAGGTCCACACCATCGGCATAGCAACTTCGGTGTGTTCGCCGTTGTGCACTCTTGGGCAAAGTGACCCCACAGATTGCATGCAGCATTGAACTATCGGCCAACCATTTGCATCATACTAAATTCGACTCCTTCCGCCTGTATTGTTGTTGTTTTGACCGTGCCAGTTGTTTCTGTATCCTCCCAATGTGGCACCTTCCGTACTAGTGTTCCCGTTCCCTCCTGATGGGGATGCCTCCTGCGTGAGGAACACTTGCTGTGGTGTTCTTGATTTCAGGTTGAAAGGACATTCCTTTATCGAGTGTCTTAGAATCTGGCAAATCTCACAAAATTGATCTTTCGGGCAGGATCCCTTCGTATGGCCTTCTTTCTTGCACTCCGTGCACCATAGGTCATTGCCCTTAGTCTCCTTTTTCATGTTTTTGAATTCCTTCATCATCCTAATCATGTCCTTCTGGAGGGCACGGACCTTCTTGTTGCTTCCCTCGTCATTGCTGCTATCTTCTCCTGAAGATGCATCGTCATCTGAATCGGACGAGCTATTTTTCTTCTTCTTCTTTGTCTTTTGGTCACTTTCGAGGTTCATTGCCCGATTGTACGCTTCATTGTATGTTGATGGTGGCACGATCTTCATCTTTTTCTGCAGCTTCGGGTGAAGGCCTTCAATGAACCATCTTTTCTTGAGCCCATCTGTCGGCTTACTCCATTTTACTGATTAAGTCCTTCAATCTCCTAGCGAAGACCCGTACTGTTTCATTCTTCTTTTTCTTGGTATTGAATATCTCCGCTACAATTTCATTATCATCACGCAAAAGTTGAAATTCTACAATGAACTCCTTCTTAATGTTATCCCAACTGTTTAATTTTTGTGGATCAGCATCAGTAAACCAGTCAATCGCAACACCTCGTAGGGTAGCGAGAAATTGTCGGATCCATTCGTTTGTATTTGTTATGCCATTTGCCCTCCAGATTGTTTCACATGTTTTACAATGTCGAATGGGATCAGCTACTTCATCACCATCAAATTTAGGCAATTTTTCCTTTGGACCTGCCATTATCATTGTATGTTGGGGGTTTTGTTGTGTACCTGCGTTGTTTTGTACTTCTGCACTGTTTTGAGCACCCGCACTGTTCTGCACACCCGCGCTTTTTCGGCTTCTGCGCTGTTTTCAACACCTACGCTGTTTGCAACACCCACGTTGTTTTCGACTTCCGCACTGTTTGGTGAAGAAGAGGGTTCGTCAACCGAAGCTGTTCATTCCGGAAGTATATCTCAGACGAAGAGGTCACTCCACACTCGTGCTCTCTCAGCACTCCGAGCCGTGCGAGTCGATCTCCTTCCGTTAGGATTCTCTTCCCGTGGCGTATGCAAGTTCAGAAACTCCTCCCTCGCTTCTTCCACCAACTCAAGCCGTTGTCGAATCTCCTTCAACAATCCTTCTGCACTCCTATTTCAGTTGGCAATCTTCTGGAATCTCCTTTCGCGCTCTGTCTGTTGAGCCAGAATTAAATTTTCCTGCGCAACGCGTATGTCATCTTTTTCCTTCAGCTTATTCTTATCTTTGTTCAACTGATTCGGCATTTAATTCATATCCGCCTACTTGCGTACCAGGTCCATCGGGCAATGGCGCCAAATGTTTACCGCATAGATTAATTAAGAAACGCACACAAACAATGAACACGAACACGAACAGCAGAACTCTTCTTATTATTATTCGCATATGCCAAACAGTACATTATGCTTCGATGATAAGATGATTACAATGCTTTCCAAAGGGGTCATAAATACTTTCCGAGGAACCTTCCCGAAGGTATCCGTCAGCCAAATACATTATGTTCGCTACAAACTATTTACCCGTCGGCTACATAACAAGAACTTTCCCGAAGGGACCCGTCGGCTGATACACAATTTCCTTTCCGAAGGGACCCGTTGGCTGATACACAATTTCTTTTCCGAAGGGACCCGTCGGCCGATACACAATTTCTTTGCCGAAGGGACCCATCGGCTAATACACAATTTCCTTTCCGAAGGGACCCGTCGGCCGATACACAATTTCTACCAATGAAACTTATAGTATCTTGGTTAATAGTTCAGAATTTGTACATTCTTGTTGTCCAGTTTACTTTTAGACACATTGGTCAATGAGAACCTCTTGCACACCTTGACTACCAATATATACTAGGTGTATAGATGTGTTGTCCCCCTTCTGAAATAGAATTTAGTAATAAATAATAACAATAATTAAATTTAAATATAAAAATAAACTATTATAATATAATTGCAAAATAACTAAGGTTAATTTGTTATGTCCCCGTCATTTTACATTGTCAACCCAATAGATTCATGAAGTTTCTAAAAGTGAAAAAATCACAGAAGTATATCAAGAGATTACACATGAAGAAGTCCAATACATATGAATCTTAAGTTGGGTATCCTCTGATGAAGGGACATAATATCGATGGACAATCAGCCATTGATATTCCCATAATTATCCAATCTTTTCGTACATAAAGCTAGACATATTATCAATGATAAATTGAAGATACAACATGTTATGCAGGTAGCTAGTTGACAAATCAATGAAGGCAAGAACAGTCAAGGTAACACTGTTGAGGAAGATGACAATAATCATAAGGCTAAGTCAATCAAAGACTATTGTTGGTAAACCGTGGTAATCAATGGGTTGATTAAGGAAAGTAAAGCTTGCGTTGATGACTAGAGTGTAACTTACTACAATCATCAAACCATGACATCAATTGTGATAGTAACAAGATTTGATTGTAATTGTATGGATGAGGAGACCAAATCATTATATTGGTAATCAATATCCTAGTAACAATTAGTAATAAACTAAAGATTAATATACTTAATCAATATCGTGAAGAGACACTATGTCAGCAATGGTTATTGATTGGAATGGTAGGGAGCGATGACTTTTCTTAACAACACTGATTTGGAAATACCACCATTAGTAAGAGGACCCTGTTGTCGGTAAAATGTATAGTGTAGCCGACGGGTAGAGTAGTATCCGAATGGGCGCGTGACGCTTGAGTCACCCCTTCGAAAAGGTATATGTACACGTCCGAGATGGACTTTGGAATCATTGTGGTAATCATCATTGATCATTATAGTCATTGTAATCGGATTGTAATCTGCAAGTGCATACATGAATAAAGTACCTGTTCTGAATTGAATCGTGTTATACATGTGTTAAACTTCTTACCCTATGCGGTAAACATTTGGCGTCATTGCCAGACGTACCTGGAACGAACGAATGATATGAAGATTAATGCCGAATTTTCCAAACAAAGATTGGAATAAGGTGAAAGATAAGAATGAACTAAGTATTGCAAAAGAAATTTTAATTTTAACACAGCAAGCAGAGCGCCGACAGAGACTTCAGCAGATTGCCAAGGGGCACCGAAGAGGTGAAGAGGCACAGATGGAGGGAGTGCACTCACCTAGTAGGTTGAGGAGTGCCAAGGAATTACTAGAAGAAACTCGACAACGCTTGAATTTGGTGGAGGAAACAAGGGAAGAATTCCTTAACCTGTATACACTGAGGGGAGAGTGTCTATACGGAAGGGAAACAACTCGCACGGCTCGGAGTGCCAAGGGAGCACGAGCGTGGAGTGATCTCTTCGTTCCCGATACACCAGAAGAACGGATACAGGCGGAGAATAGAACATCACTTGAAGACTTCACCAGACAACGCAATTGTTGGGAACAAGACTGTTATCCAAAACAGCACGGAAGTCCAGAACAACGCAGGAGCACAGAATAGCGCGGGAGTCCAAAACAGCGTGGGAGTCCAGAACAGCGCAGGTACACAAGTACCTCAAAATCAAAGGCAAGTAAAGATGGCTAGCCCTAAAGAAAAGTTACCCAAGTTTCACGGTGATGGTTCAACAAACCCTATTAGACATTGTAAAACGTGTGAAACCATATGGACAGCAAATGGTGTGATGGATGAGGATGATTGGGTAAGACAATTTCCAGCAAACCTAACGAGTGTGGCGATAGATTGGTTTTCTGACACTAGTCCTCAGAAACTTAATACATGGGAGAATGTTAAAAAAGAATTTATAGTAGAATTCAGATTACTCCGAGATGATAATGAAACGGTGGCAAAGATATACAACACCAAACAAGGAAAGAATGAGACAGTCTGAACCTATGCCAGGCGACTAAAAGAATTGATCGGAAAGATGGAGAGTCAACCAACAAATGGGTTGAAAAAACGGTGGTTCGTGGAGGGGCTACGGCCAACTCTTAAAAAGAAAATGATGATTGTACCACCGGCGTCGTACGCCGATGCATATACTTGTGCTATGGATTTGGAAAGTGGACAGAAGACGAGTAAGAAGAAAAAGCATAAGTCCTTTGATTCGAATGATTCATCCTCGGAGAGCAGCAGTAGCGATGAGGAATCAAACAAGAAGGTGAAAGCCCTACAGAAAGACATGCTTTAGATGATGAAAGAATTCAAAAATTTGAAAAAGAATCCAGATACAGTAAAAGAACTATGGTGTACAGACTGAAAGGAGGACGGCCATATGAAGGGTTCATGCCCAAAGAAGCAGTTTTGTGACATCTGCCAGGTGGCGAGGCATTCCCTAAAAGAGTGCCCGTTTAACTTGAAAGCAAAAGGACACCAGCAGGTGTTACTAACGCAAGAAGCATCGAACAATAGTAATAACACGGGCAATGATGCAACTTTAGGTGGATATCGAAATAATAATAGAGGCGGAAGGGGTGGAAACAATAACAATAACAATGGAGGCCGGAGTAGAATACAATATGATGCGAGTGGATGGCCGATGATACAATGTCGAGCATGTAATCTTTGGGGTCACTTCGCGAGGGACTGTACTACGAAGGAGGCGCTGCAACTACTGTGCAGATGGTGTGGTCCAAGGGACCATGAAGATTCAAAATGTCCAAAGCAAGGCGTAAATTTATTAAGTATTGAAACAAGTAATGAGAACGTGTTGGCGATCACGTAGGAGTAGGTGAGGAAGGCAAAATATCCAAATGTGGAAGAAGAGGAGAGATCACAAAAAGCCCGAACAGAGATAGAGAAGCAGATGAAAGTGGAGAAGGCACAAGTAAAAGACACTACTGAAACACTGAAGAGAAACTTGGCGGAACAAAACATGGTGAAACAGATAATGCAAACGGAAGTGCCAATTAAATTAAATGATCTTCTCACTATGTCATAGTTGCATACGGCTATTATAAATATGACACCATCCCTGAGAGTGACAAAGGAAGCAAAGGATAGTAAGGAAACAACCACAACGGTAGCAACAGACCCGATGTTACTAGCACTTACGACAGGTAGACACGTAGCAGTGGTGGATATGGGTATTCTGGGTATGGTGTCAATGGATACAATAGTAAATGGAGGATCGGGAGTGAATGTGATGCCGGAAGATATTTGGAAAAAACTTGGACAACCAACACTATGGCCACCCACCTTTCAATTACTTACAGCAAATCAACATGGGATAAAACCCTTGGGCACTCTGATGGAACAGCCGGTAACAATTGGGACACAACCATTTTTACTGGATTTCGTAGTCATTCCATTAAAGAGAAGAGGGTACGACGCCATCCTGGGACGAGGGTGGTTGGTGCCAGCTAAGGTAAAGCATGATTGGAAAAGAAACACCCTGTCCATGGAGAAAAGAGGTAGGATATTTATAATTGATTTGCTTACACAAATGGTAGGAGAAGAAGCAGCATCGTCGGACTCAGAAGGCAAAGGCGAGAATGATGATGAAGGGAAAAAAGGATGGAACCAGATGATGAAGGGGTGCTGAGGTTAGAAGGAGGTTCAACCGATGACGACTTAGATTCCGTGAATGGACTACTACACTGGCAAATGGAAGACTATGAGGTCTTTCCGAGCTGCAATATTTTGAGTATCAAGGAAGGAAGAGAAGGCCATGAGTTTCCGAAGGAGTACAGTGAACTGAAGGAGGGGGAAGCATAGGTGGATGAAACACCTGCCCATACGTTCAATAAAGATAAACCAATGACGTATGAAGAGCCGACGGTGAAAACAATAAACTTGGGTGATGAGAAAAATCCGAAAAATATTCTTGTAGGAGATGATTGGAACCCACTATTGAAGGCGGCAGCTTGGATGTATAAGGACTTAAAAGGAGTGCCACGAAAGCTATGTGTCCACCAGATACCATTAATTGAAGGTGCGGTACCCACGGGAGCGGCCGTACCGAAGGAATAAAAACTATGCAGCATGGGCCACGGAAGTTGCACAGTACAGGTGGAAGGTATGGTGTCAGAAGTATTTAAAATTAAACAACTTTCAACCTGGTCAATTGGTACTGAAGTATAATGAACGAAATGAAATAAGGCCTAGAAAATTTAAAGTTAAATGGGTTGGACCGTATAAGATACGGGAAGTTAGATATAACGGAGCAATTAAATTGTGGACACTAGACGGAAAAGAAATACCAGATGCCATAAATGGATCAAAGTTGAAAATATACAGGGAGAGGAAGGATCCTCCGCAGGCAAATAGTTGAACGAAGAAAAGATGTCTGTAAATAATGTATATATGTATAGTATTAAAGTTGAATATAGTTTTAAATGTCAAGCGATAAACTGTAGTTGTAAAAGTATGAAGTGATAAAAGGAAGCATAAAGTAAATGTATTAAGAGGCGAATTTTAAATATTAAAGTAATCGGGAGCAGAAGTCTGCCGTACGGCCTTAGCAGAGACTATATAGAAGAGAAGAAAAATTAATAAAGTAAGACATACAATAAGGAAAAGTCTGGAGAAAGAGACCATACGGCCTTGGAAAGAAAATTGGAAGGAGTTAGATGACCGTACGGCTCCCCTAGATAGTCGTACGACCCCAAAAGAACTTGTGTTGGAAATCGAATAAAGTTTTAGATGACTGTACGACCTTGAGGCTTTCGTGAGATGAGCAAGACCGTACCGTACGGCAAATAGAAGGAATAAGCATGACCGTACGAAATAAACATATAGAAGGAATAAGTCGTATGGTATCCAATGGGAAAGAATACAAAGGAGGACCATATGGTCCCTAAGCGAAACACAAGCGAATCATTGATGACCGTACGGTAAAGTAAGGAATAACAAAGCAAAAACAAAAAGACCATACAGCCTGAATCAGTACGACGTACGGCAAGGGAGAAGCTGGGACGGCCGTATGAAGGGAATCAGGAAAGGAAGAGGAATTGTTGTAGCCAATTCACAAAGCAAGTCTACAGGAAAGAGGAACTGGAAGAGCGATAAAAAGAAAAAAAAAAAAACGACGACAGATTGAAACAGTTTGGAATGAGTATAATGCATGATGCCAAAGGGAAGGGTAGACATAAGCAGTTGCCAGAAATAGTGTGTTCCATGCAGTTTTGTGTAGGTTTCGGAGTGCTAATTTGGTCTTGGCGATGAGGGGCGTTGCCCCTTAGACCCCCAGTTGTTGCAGATTATCAATTGTGGGAAGTGTGACCAGTTGATGAGACCTGGAGCTGTTGCTGTAGGCATAGAGTGTCTATGTACCAAAGGCACTTGGAGTAGGTGTTGGCTGTGAAGTTGTCCTGGTGGATGCATGGAGAGCTCGAGAGGAGTTGATCATCTAGTTGAAGCAGTACAACAACACCTAGCTTAGTGTAACCTGAGTTGGAAGCGGAGAAAGTGGCATAGGTGGCTATCAAGGTCAGCTAAGGAGACAGTATTGTGTTAGCAGAGGCTACAGATGCAACGTGGTTTGGAGACCAGTTTGGTGCAGGCATGAGATGAATGTGAAAGTGATGTGATATAAACAGATCTATCTTGTTGTAGTTAGTTAGTTAATGTATTTTGTTGTTAATTTGTCTTAGATATTTTGTAATTGTCGTCTGGAGACGACTTTTTTTTCTTTTGGGGGGGATGATGTTGTCGGTAAAATGTATAGTGTAGCCGACGAGTAGAGTAGTATCCAAACGGGCACGTGACGCTTGAGTCACTCTTTCGAAAAGGTATATGTACACATCCGAGATGGACTTTGGAATCATCATGGTAATCATCATTGATCATTATAGTCATTGTAATCGGATTGTAATTTGCAAGTGCATACATGAATAAAGTACCTGTTCTGAATTGAATCGTGTTATACATGTGTTAAACTTCTTACCCTATGCGGTAAACAGACCCATTAAGGGAGAAAGCAAACCCATAGTCATAATGAAAAAAATACGAAATGATGTAATTGTTTGATTAGCAATGGTTATGAAAGATCATAAGATATGTCCCATACAATATAACTCCTCATTCAAGAATACCAACATAAGAAAATAGTCTTGATAGGGGATATATTGGTATATCAAAGCAAAAAGGAAATAAGATTGGTTTTGTGTAGGAAGAGTTGGAGTAAATCCTCACAAGCTAGGTAAGTTTCAAGATGGATAAGAACATGTATTTCTAATGCCTTGAAGGAAAGTCCAAAGATGAGTATGAACATGCATTCTACATGCCTTGAGGGAGCTTGCTTATAGATGGTTTCCAAGTGTTATATGACAATTAATTCAACATCCTCCTTAAGGTTGATGTTTACAATTAAAGTAAGGAATCGATGCTTAAATATGTTAACTGTCAGATGTATCATGAATTATTGATTGTTTCTTAATTTTATCCGATATAAATGCATAGCAATGTATGTTAATCATTGGAAATTGGTAGCCTCCTAGTGGTGCAGGAGCACATCTGCGACAAGAAGATAACATGCAACATTATTTATGCAGAATTATATTGTGACAGAAAGTTTGGTGGCAATAGGAAGACAACCTGCAATATGACTAAAATGTAGGGCACAAAGCAAATATCAAAAAGTTTTGAGTTTAAGATCTGAAATTTGAAATGTTTGTGTGTGAGTTTAGAGTTTTATGTTTTAAAATAATTGTCCTTTTTTTTTGTGGTGGAAATGTTTAGGTGGCATTCTTATAAGCCTACCCAACATTATCCACTTAGGACTTAGTATGAGTTTATTTTAGATTATTTTGGGTATGTTAAAGGTTTTTAATTTTTGAAAATGTTTATGGGAAAAATCAAAAGGAAGAAAATGATGAATATTCCTAAAGCACCATGTGTAGGCATTCAAAATGTAACCGCCAGAAGAAAGCTATGATGGATTTTTGGGAGTTACATTAGAAGGTGAATATTCCTAAAGCACCATGTGTAGGCATTCAAAATGTAACCGCCACAAGAAAGCTATGATGGATTTTTGGGAGTTACATTAGAAGGTTTTTCAAAAAAAGAAAGAGTGCATATTGTAAGAGAGATTTTTGAAGAGAGATTTTTTTTGGGAGAAAGTGAATAGAATGAAGTTCTTGAGTTTTCCTGTAATTTTCTTAAGTTTCTAGTGTTGTACAGATGTGATTGTGTAGTATTCTACATACATTTTTCTATTTGTATTTAGATCAACATCTTGGAAGAAATCTGAAAATCAGATCTTAATAGTTTAATATTTTTTTATTTTTCATTTCCTATCAGCCGGATCTCTCTGTTGTTTTGAGAGTGGTCTTTGCATGGTGATTTTCTAAAGGTTTTGAAATCCTCTGCATCACCTAGTAGGGGACATTACAAAAGACTAGTATCTTTCTTATCAAATCACTGACATTTCTATTCATGTTTCAATCTTATTCTAATCTAGTATTCCATAAGGGTGCATCCCCACCTAAAATCCTAACTTCTAAGACAAGAACGTCCCCACAATGCAAATGCTCTAGGAAAATGTTCCCCCATGTAGTCAACATAAAATGCTTATTGTTATGTTTGATAATATTGATTATCCACTAATGAATAAATTGTTTGTAACGTTTGTTATCACTATCAAATAGTTGTTGTGTCAGTTTGTTGACAGTTGTTCTCCTTGGCAACGATCGCGCCCTTTACATGTGTATTGCCAAGGAAGATAGCAATGTATCATCAGATGAGTTGTAATCCTTGGCCAATCATCTTTGGTCTTCTTTTATGTAATGAATTCGTGATCTAATAAAGATATATTTTACTCCTATATCTAGTGTGTCTGTGCCCAAACTGACTAGTTGGAAATCTTATTATCTTGCCTACTCAATGTTGGAATCTTCCACCTCAATTTGACCAACTAACAAGACTGATCATTAAAGATCTAATCCCTCGGTACTTCAGGTTCTGCAGGACCTAGGCGGGTGCACCTATTCCTCAACCATCGATCTGGTTTAAAGCTTTTTATAGAAGATAACTTTTAGAGTAGTTGGTGATTCTTCTTGATCTAGCAAGAGTTCCTCAAGCTAGAATACCCTATAACTCTAATTGTTTTGTAAATAAGATTTAAGCTTTGAACAAAATGCTTTGTAAACTTGTTTGTGAATTATGAGAATGCTTTATAAAACCTGAAATATGAATTGTAATACGGTTGTACTGATAATTTGTGATATAGGATATTAACTTTCAAGGAATCAAAAGTATATCAATATTAAGAAGATAAAAATACTTAGGCAAGAGCCTACAATGCATTGGTAGATTGTGAGCCTCTCATCAGAGAGTTCGTGGTTTCGAATCTACTCGAGATTAACACAATAATAATTAATCTTAACAATAATAATAAATAATCTAGGCTCAGGCCGATTACATATCCAAAAAAAAAATTAAAAAAATACTTGGGACCAGTCCCTTGTCCAATATTGAGCCAAAAAGAGTCTAGCTTCCACAGGCATAGTATTGGGCAGTTTTTATATGTTTAACATATATTAAACCCCGTATATGATAAGAGGGATTTCTGTTTGGTGATCAAAGCCTATTCCATCATTAAAAACATTGTCATTTTCTTAAGCGAGGCTCTAAAAATCCCATCACTGCCCTAAATGCATCATTTTGATGTGTTTTAGCAATCAAAAACCTTTTATTTTGTATTTTAAAGTTATTCTTAAGCTTGCATCGTACCTTCAAAGGCCTGTTTAGGGCATAAAAATGGAATTTAAATGAGAAGTATGTCATTCCAAACAGCGACTTGCCAAAAGCTCATCTAGGGCACAAAAAAGGGATTTTAAAAAACAGAATGGCCATTTCAACTTGAAACAGCAAGGAGCCCGTGCAAGGTGAATACACATGATTTGCAGCTTGTTCTTCATCAACAAAACCATGTATGTCTTCTGTAGATGCCGTTTTTGGATTCTTTGGCAATTGGATGTGCATCTTCAAGTAAAAATGATGTATGGCAAGTTTGGAAGAGTCTTTGAAGAGCTATTTTCAAGCATTATCCCTCTCATTCATGTCCATCTGTCAAGGATTTGAAGAGGACTGAGAATTGTATTCATTCTTGGGAAGATTTAGTCAAGAAAGTTTGTCTATAAAGCTGTGATTTCAAAGATCTTCTACTAGATTTAAATTCATCAAGATTTGGGGGATTGTCAACTCTTTAGCAAGACTTCTTTTTCTCCAGTATATTTACATTTATAAATCTCAAGAAGAGATTTACTTTCTTTTTTGAATTTTTCCCGTGCAAGCTAGGGCTTCTTTTGTTTTGTTTTTGTTCTTGTTTTGTATATACATTTTTGTTTTCAAAAATCATTTCAGATTTTTAGAGTTTTTCTATAAGAGGATTATTTCTCGAAACAATGAGTGTTTCCCCAAATTATGCAAGTTGCAATGCAAGTTCTTCCCACAAAGAGAAAACTTCAAGAGTGCTTAATTTTCCCCATTTGCAAATGGAATTAAAAATCCCATCTATAAGTTTCTTCTGCCAAAAAGAGCTAAGTTTTTTCCTTGTAATTGGAGCTAAAAAGCCCACTTGCAAGTGCTTTCCAAGCACATTTGAACTCTCTTTCCAAGCTGCAAATGGACTTTAAAATCCCATCTGCAGGCAGCAAGCTTCCTCTACATGACTTGTAATGGTAATCAAAAACCCCGCTTACAAGTAAAATGTCTTCCCATTTGTATATATATGCACTTGCATGCAGCATTCTGTACACTTGCAGTGCTCCAGAAAAACTCTGTTTTTAATCTTTCCTCCCATTTAAAAAGCTGATTCCATTCACTTTTCTCCATCTTTTGTTGCTCAAAGGCCTTCCACTCATATCATATATACACACTCTTCCCGATCTGCAAAGTTCTAGCTTGAAAGACAATGTTCTGGCTTTTTCTAGTAACTAAAGGACACGAGACAAAAATGACAACATGGTGTATTCATACAAAGAAAAGGATGAGAGATGGAATGATTTCGGGACTAGAATATTTTAAAGACAGAGATTGAAAGAAACAAAGATGCTTTTCTAGTAACCATCATTATGATATAGAACAATCAAAGATGCAGATTCATATAACTGAACAAATTAATCATGAAGCATCTTGTAGTAGCATGAAGACCAACAAAGGATGATATAGTAGAAGTCGTGTCTTGTCAGACACTTGGTTTGTTTCATTATATGTATTGCATTTGGACAGATTTCATGTAATGTAAAAACAAGAGTAATTGCATGTGGTAGTATCACCTACAAAGTTATAACATGTAATCGCATTGCACAACATCAAGACTTGCAATGTTGAATAAGTCAAAGCTAGTTAAGGAATAGGTCAAAGTTTGTTGGATTTCTCCCTGTAATGTTCCCCTCAATAGGATTTGAAAATAAATAAATAATATAATTCTATTAAATGAATAAATAGTAATATAGAAAATACTAAAATATAAAATAGATAAATAATATACTATCATTACGTTATAACTGAATAATAACATTCTAAAACATTAATCCAAATAAATATAAAAGAAATAAATAATATAATACAATATGATATATTATTATATAATATATCATTAATAAAATGATTAGATAACCTTAGATATTATTTAATATTCTACAATTTAAATAAATAATAAAATCATAATAATGAATATAAAATTCTAAGCTATAGCTAATAGTCAGCAAGGGAAAAGTCGGGTCTTTCTCCATACTTCATATAAGAAGTAGAAGTGGGGGAGGGAAGAGGGACACCAATGACCGTGTATAGAAGGAACAGTCAAGTCAGTGAAAATAGAAGATATCGAATAAGGAAAAGGAAGGGAAAAAAAGAAGAAGGGATATATACAGATTAAATAAGCAACGGGAAGGAGAGATGGGCATAGCACGCAGCGGAATGCTTGATTGACTCAGCAAATAATATATTCCGGTCACAATCGGAAACTATTCCTCACACCAAGATGGAGATTGCAGAGACTGAATAGTCGGTCTACCGTCTATGGACATATGCTTGATGCAGCTATCCACACGATTGGAGGGATACACAGATAGGCCACAGTTAAGCCTACGTAATATATAAGAAGGAAGAAGATTGGGCTAAGCTAAGGAATATATATACCAACAATTATAAAAAGGCTCAATCAAAAGTTGCGCTGAAAAGAATAAACAATCATCGATTACATGGTCAGTAGTTTGGACCTTATTTAAACGACAACGAACATCATAGCACATACAGAATGGGAGACTGTGTCATTTAGATTGGATAAATACTGAGACTTACCCTTTGAGTACGTCTTCAAGCGTTATTTTTGGAGCTTAGCATAATCAATAGGAGTCGATCGTTATGAGGAGACAAGGCGGAAGATACACGATCCAGGAGCAAGTTGAATTAATGAGCAATCTGTACAGAGGGTAATGTTAGCGATCAGAATAAGAACAATGACGAGAAATATATCTAGGCATGCATCAAAGAAAAGAACAAGGAAAACAATACATAGTAAAGACAATAGAGCGATCGAATTATGGTCAGAGAACAGGAGAGTTATATGAATGGACACCAACCTAGCTAGTATTTAAGTCCCATAACAAAGCATGTTAGAAGGAGAATGGTCATCGATTGGTACTGAGGAGAATAATCATGGAATGGTAGCAGTAACTAATTTCCACCAGAAAGACACAAGCACAAATAGTGAACCATATATACCATATTAATACTCTCATTACAAATCCCAATAACCATCATTCCATCATGATTAATATAGGAACTAAGCACAAGGAAACTATTCTCACTAGTATTCATATTCATCCACGCAACCATTAATTAATATTATATCTTCCCGTCAATACTCCCTGTGTACAACTCCATAAATCATTATAATTGTTGTTACTACAACACTATAACTCCACAAATCAGATTCTACAAGAAGTAAGATAGAAGTCCCAAGGGATCTCTATAGGTTAACCCCAACGCACATTCTTTTACAAGAGAACAATATCAGGATTCTCCATTACACATTGCAAACAGAGAAAAGATCTAAGTACCTTTGAAGGCTTTACTAGATAGTTGAGAAACGAACTGATGAAAGTCAGAAATTGAATATCCCTGAAGTAGTCAGGAAATCGTGATTATCAGTATTATGTATTTTCAATTACATATCTTGGAAGTTCAAAATGGTATCAGAAACTACATTTCATGATAAGTCTAAAGAATTTAAATTAATTGTCCCTTGATTTAGAGAAACTGACATGGGGACATTACACTCCCTCCTTTTTCTCAACCCCTCACCTATATACAGGAGGGAGCTTCATTGTAATTTTCATCTTTTGTCAATGCAAGAAATCTCTACCTATTCATATACGCACTCTAAGACTTTGTACTTGGATATAAATTAGATTGTTTTTAATAAAAGAGGCAGGTTGTTTTGAGACTTTTTGGCAATCCAAACTATTATGTAACGACATTTTCCTAAGTTAATTGTGAGTTTTGATGCCTTGTTCAAGAGAGATTTGAATTCAATCTTGCAGACTTTGTGTTGTAGAAGGGCAAATTGTTATAATTGATAATGTCTTCAAATACTTAAGGCTAAAAGACTTTGTGCTTTAGTGTTAAGTAATTTAATAGAATTTAGTATTTGGTAAGACACTTTGTGTGTAGTATCCCGAACAGGATATTTGCTGATTTTTCCTTTCAAAAATACACTCAAAAATAAAACATTGTAAATAGCTTCAGCACAACGAATCCGGTACAATAGCCGACAGATGTTTAACCAATTCTTCTTAATAATAATATTCAAACTCAGAAATAGGCAATTGGAATACAATACGATGTTTGAACCAGCAGATTCTTCACAAATTAATAACCAATTCCTTTCAGGATAATAATCAGAATTCCAAGCATATAGAAATGTATTACAAACTTGTAATTGTTAAAACCAGAAATTTCCATACAATTCCACAAATACGTTATTGTATTATACAACAGCAATACAATAACCAGCTAACCACAATCCAATCTTATACACAAATATTACAATCAAATTGGAAAACAAGAGAAGAACCTGTAAGCACAATCAAGACACCTGAAATGATATCTCCATGGACAATGGGTTTGCATCCACTACCTGCCTACACGAGGGGCTACGTCCTCACACTGGCTGAATGAAGCTTTCTGAATGACTCTCACAAGAGAGAACTAAAAATCAGATTAATAAATCAAGCATGCCCAACAATGAGCCTCTTTTCCCTTTTAATACACAAATCAAGACTCTTCGGCTCTTTTCTGGCTTTCGTCTTATTCCCTTGTGGCTCTTCAACTTCCTTAAGGCATTTTGTCTTGTTCCTCCTTGACCCTTTGCCCTTTGTATAACATTAAATTGACCTTTTTATATTTTTTAGTCTGTCTCAGAGTCAATTTTAATATTATATAGAGTAAGACTTTTATTTTTCTAATGTCCCAAAAGGGAACATTACAAATCTCCCTTCCTTAAGATTGCTTATCCCTAAGCAATCAGTACCAACATCCCATACGAGTTTGCAAGCAGCCTTATAGTCCAAACTAAAAACAATTTCAGCCACACTGCGAAGCCAAATGACTCTCTGCAATCTATCTCTCAATTGGATCCCTGGATCCCATATAACTCTCTGCAAAAACTCAACACCTGTAAACTGATCAACACTGGTCATTACCATATTCACCCTCAAATTGAATAGGTCCACGATAAAAAGCTCGTCCAACCATAGATACCATCTGCTAACACCTGGATCCCAAACTCTGTTACGTTGCCTCGTTACTATGATGAGATAGAAATATATCCAAGATCCATGTATAATCCAGAAGAATGTGAAGACTTGACCTAAATGGATGAAGTAAGAAATGAGCTGCTCAAAAGCTGAAACTGCCATCCCATCAAAATTCATATTGTCGGCATAAACTTGGAGAATGCCCAAGCACATAGGTGTTATGAATATGAAAAATGCTAAGAATCTAACCACAAACCTCACATAAATACTCCACCGAGAATTGTTCAGAGGCTGATAAAGAAAATTCACCCAACTCCTAAATGGGGTGAAATCAAAAAATATGTTGGGGTGGATCAAATGGTAACCAACAAAAGTTGATTCATCATCCCCATGCTGAGATCCGGATTCACTGCTAGGATTTGAGTTAGGATGCCAAATTCTGAAATCAAACTCTTCCTCTTCATAGAAAACAAGAGATGATCCCTCATATAACACAAAAAAAGGATTGTCGGACATCCAATCAACGACAACTTCAAACAAGGGGTTGTCAACAAGCTAAAAGCATTCTGAAGTTTTGCTACTTAACCGTTTGGGGCAATTATCCAAGTCATACATCTGTTGAATGCTCACAAGTTCGTCAATGACTTCTTGGAAGAACCCCTACCTCATTCTATTCTCATGTTCCCAATAGTGTTCCATGAGCTTGATTTGATTTTTTGCTCCCTGTAGAGAAAATTAAGCTTCACTTAGAGCCTCCTGAACATACTTAAGTGCCCTACTGAGATTCTCAATCTCATCATTTTCCCTATTTGACTGTGCTGCATAAATCTCAGCAACCTTGAGAATGTAATCCCTGTCGGACAGCAGATATAAGTAATCTAATTTCATAGACTCGAGGGTTGTTTTGACCTTCTGTAAATCGGTCACATGCCAATCATTTTCCCTTTCCCTTGGGATCTTCTTGTAGAGCTCCTCAACCAACTCGTGGGTACTGTCAAGCCGCACCAAGGATGCCACGACCATGTCTTTACTAACCTTCAATTGATTCTGTAAAGCATTTATTTCATTATCTCCCTTCTGAAATTGTTCATTGTCTTGCATTGTCATCCTAGGTTGTTCCTCTAAATTCATGTTCTAAGTATCCTGAATATATGGTTTATGATGCCAAGGTCCCAAACTATTATTACCTTGCGTGCAATCTATTTCATTAACCTGCTTGACAAAGCTCACCTCCAAGTCACCAACGAACAAACCTGTACCTTGTGTAACATCTTCTACATGATTGCAAGAAGGCTGCAAATCATTGGTAGTTGTCTACTTTTCTATTTCAAGACCATCCAAATGATAATTTTGGTCTACCGGAAATTCTTTGTACGTCCCTATGTGTTGTTCGTTTGCAAAGAGATCCTGGACCAACTCCATATACTTTCTTTTGGCCATATCAATCATATTTTGCTGACCTAGATAAAAATCCAAGTAGTCACTAAATGATAAATGTCGAGTATCTGTACTCTTACAACAGATTTTGAATTTTGGGCTAAATGTTCTTGTAGTTTCATAGTACCTTTTAGAATTTTGCTCAAATTGCTTCCCATTGCTGAATGTCATTATCTTGTTACGTGAGTCTGACAAACAACTATATTTTCCCAAAATTGCCTTGATGTTCCTTACCATTCTACCGATCATGTTATGATGAGGCCTTTGAAAGAACTCGATTGTGGTCAATAAGTGTTGCGTTATTCTCGTGAATCAACTAGCACAATGAATACTCAATCGGCCTTCTTTACAACTAGTCCTGACCGTACCTCTTGTGACCTTCCGCTCTTTGGTCACACACAGGTTATAATGACTACCCCGGCTGCTTGTAAACAATCTCCTATTGCCGATGTCAACTTCCGACTCTTGTCAATCGCAATGCCACCATTCCACACTTCCAACTCCTGTGTTTATTGTTCTGGTATGCCTCGAGTTCACTAATACTGTGCACATATGTATTTACCAACGAAACGAGTACCCGTCTCACCACTAGTTCTGTCGCATTTCCATATCTCTACCCCTGTGCTAAACAATATATAGCATTTGTCAAACTGTAGGCATACTACACTGAGTTAGTAGCTTGAAATTTTTCTAGGAGACTGCAGGCTAGGATCGGACTGACTGTATATATGAACAAATCACTAGGACTTGTTACCATTCAAAGATACAGCTTTCTAATGTTGCATTCTGCAATACGCAATCAGCAAGGCTCAGGAAATCCTTCTACACTCTCTAGGCATCTGAAGGATGGGTGATGTACTCATGGGGTCCTTCATAAAAAAAATCAAAGCTAGGGATGTCTAAGGACTTCCCAATAATGCGTGTTCTATCTAAAACCTTGTGCACATGCCCTCCACCATTATTCATGACAACAAACTATGTATTTTGCACCCAAATGATGTCCATCATCCTCTGTCAAAAAACCTTTGCTGGAATAATCACTCACAACAAAATAAAAGAAAGATCCGATATGTTCTTCCCAACACTACTCAAGCTATTCAGGCCACCCCAAGCTTGCAAATTATCGAAGCTTCATTTGGATTCTGGAAAATGACCGTAGGGCACAATATATAGTATCATTAGTCAAATATTAACTCTCCTTCAAAGAAATGAGTCTCGGTAATGATAATGCTTCCAGTGCATATAAAACACACTTATGCTACTAATGAAGACTACTGTCGTACACTTTGTATTGGTTGCCATGATTACTACCATACCTTCCTAGGCCCGTTACTTATAGTTGTTAGGTGGCTCCAATTTTAAAACTGTCACCACTTAATTTATGCCTAAATATTATTTCCTTCACAGGAAACCAATTATTAAACTCCACCCAATATAGGAGAATCTTTGGTTTATTTAAAATCCTCCGGTGACATATAGAGTCATGATATTGGAAGATTACAGCCCGACATTTGTCCTATATAGAAAATCATAGAATGCCTTAAATGATTATTACCCTCTCAATTTAGTAAGGCTTCCTGACAGTTACAACACCTTGGATCTTTTGCCAGTAACGCCAGTAACTAGTGGGCTTGATAACAATTAATCCTCTTTATCATGGTGTTCTCGGCAATGATTTTGAATCTCAATTTTCAGTTATGGCAACAAGAAGTATTAACAGAACAACAAATCTTTTGTAATTCCTTTGCTTAGAGACTCCGTTACGGCAGGCACCCTTCTCTTGTTTTTTTCTAAACTCAAACTAGAAATCAATGACTCATTTCTTTCAAGGTTTTGCCCAGATACTCCATAGTGATTATTCAAGTCCACCTTTACAGTCTCGGCAAAGTTAAGCAACACCACATGAGATGATTAAACCTTCATGACAATCACTTCATAGTAAATTACAATTTCATTTCCAAGGTCTCCTTAGATGTCTCGACGACTACAATGAAAAATTTCAATGCAATTCAAAACTATTCAGTATTATATGTGTCGCTCATAAAGATCTCCAGATTTTCAAAACACGTGAACAAGGAACGAAGTGTCGTTAGTTTCTAGAAAAAAGGAAGTCCAGTTTTTCTTCCTAATAATTGTACAATGAATCTTCCGCCTTTATGTATTCCTTAACATAGATAAAATCAATAATCACGGGCAATAGATCTAATCTAGAGAAAATGGATAGTCTAAGGCTTTTCAAAGATAAACTACTTCAATATCAACATAATCATTTGCCCATCTCTTTATAAAGTTTATAGCATAAGAATATTAGAATATCAAAGTATTAAAGCTATGTTCAGAACCCACAAAATTTTTGGTCAAGCAATTCTCGAGAAGCATTAAAATCTTAGAACATTCAACATACACTAAATATTGTAGCTCTTGCAGAAGTCCGATGTTTCTCGTTGCCAAACTTTTGCAGATGAATTATATGATCGTAATTAAAAACTTCGTTCACGGCAAAACACTATGATTTGCAGTTATCTCAGTTCACAAAAGTATTTTGAGGAAAAAATGCTGATAGTATAAGTATTCCCTACTATTTCGAGGGGTGTTGACCTCAAACTAGCAGTCACATTTAATAACATATATTTGCCTTTGATACAATCTCACAAGCTAACAAGAAAGCTAGGCTCTGCTATAGCTTCACAGGTTGGCAGTCACAAGTTGGTAGGAAAACAAGCTCTGATACCACTGTAGTATCCCGAACAGGATATTTGCTGATTTTTCCTTTCAACAATACACTCGAAAATAAAACATTGCAAATAGCTTCCAGCACAACGAATCCAGTACAATAGCGGACAGATGTATAACCAATTCTTAATAATAATATTCAAACTCAGAAATAGGCAATTGGAATACAATACGATGTTTAAACCAACAGATTCTTCACAAATTAATAACCAATTCCTTTCAGGATAATATTCAGAATTCCAAGCATATAGAAAATGTATTACAAACTTATAATTGTTAAAACCCGAAATTTCCATACAACTCCGCAAATACGTTATTGTATTATACAATAGCAATACAATAACCAGCTAACCACAATCCAATCTTATACACAGATTTTACAGTCAGATTGGAAAACAAGAGAAGAACCTGTAAGCACAATTGAGACATCTGAAATGATATCTCCACGGACGATGGGTTTGCGTCCACTACCTGCCTGCACGAGGGGCTATGTCCTTACACTAGCTAAAAGTTGAAGCTTTTTGAATGACTCTCACAAGAGAGAACTAAAAATCAGATTAATAAATCAAGTATGCCCAACAATGAGCCTCTTTCCTCTTTTAATACACAAATCAAGACTCTTCAGCTCCTTTCTGGCTTTCGTCTTATTCCCTTGTGGCTCTTCAACTTCCTCAAGGCATTTTGTCTTATTCCTCCTTGACCCTTTGTCCTTTGTATAACATTAAATTGACCTTTTTATATTGTTGAGTCTATGTCTCAGAGTCAATTTTAATATTATATACAATAAGACTTCAATTTTTCTAATGTCCCAAAAGGGAACATTACACTGTGCCTTACCATTTTTTCAAGTTCTGAAATAACCATTCGGGATAAGTGTAGAAGGCTTTGGGTTTCTGCAATTGTTCCACCAAATATAAAGTAGATTGGTGTCTTTAGTGTTGTTCTCACTTCAACCCTTGAGCCATCAATATTATTGTAGCAATAAGTGCTTTTTGTTAAGTTTGAAAGTTGTTGTTTGCAAATCATTCTTGAAAAAAGAGGAATCTATTTTTTAAATGTATTTTTTGTTATTACAGTTAAGTTCTTGTTGAAGCCACCTATAGTAAGAAGGGAATCTCTCCTATTGTTGAGAGGAGAGAGAAACCTCATGAGACCTTGCCTAAAGTCACATTTTTGCAAGTTGTGTCACAATGACTTACAACACTTCAGTCGCCAACCTCCCACTTGGTAGGTGTCAACCAACATGGCATTAAGTTGTCAAGGACATTAGTCTCACAAAAGGTAATAATTGGTACACAATATTTTTTCTTGCTTTGTATTAGTCTTATTGGAGAATAAGGCATATGGTGTCATCCTTGAGATAGGTTAATTGGTCACTACCAAAACAAAGCACAATTAGAAGAGGAATACATTGTCAATAGAGAGTAAAGGAAGAAAGTGCATCATCAACCTAAGAGCTTAGATGATAAGCGAGGAGTTGGTATCCTATGAATTAGAGCTTGAAGATAGAGATTTTGGTATAGATAAAAGAAGGAAGGGCATTGAACCAAACGATGAAGGGTGCTTGAGCTAGAAGATTTTTGTGAAGATTAGACAAGTTCTATAAATGGACTATATCATTGGCAAATGGAGGATTACGAGGTATCATCAACAAGCTACAATTCTCTTGGAGCCACAACTCTCGATGAAGAATAGTGAATTGAAGTGTGCAAAGTTATGGACGAAAAAATTGGCAGTATGAAGATGGGAATCATAAAGAAAAGGAAAGAGTTGAAGAAATTTTTTAATTAAAAAAGAAAATATTGGCATGGTATGGTCTCAAATTTTTATAGTAGAGTTTGAAAACTTTAATCTTGCATGACCTCTTTTCAACAATATATAATCACCAAATTGGGTAAAAACAATTACTTTTAGTATTGTATGGCTTCCTTCAATACTCAACGTACAACATATTTTGGGGCCCAGCACACAACTTACTCTGACACTTGGCAATGTACATCTTGGCAGCAACATTGGTAGACATTCACTTCCCATATGGTTTCCCACATCTCTCACCGTATAACTGCGTTTGGATCTATTGCACACCGTATGACCACTTTGGTGGGTCACACTGCATGTTGCATGAGCTGTCTGTTCCAATGTGTGTTTTTGTCATTGGTGTGTGTTGTACTGTCCATCTTGCCAACTATACGATCCTTCATGCCAATCACATAGTCCATACCAACAATTAGTCTTGGCAATTGTATAATCCATCCTATCAATCATACATGTCCTTTTCCAAGTTGCACAACCTATATACCAAAGTATCTTATCCTCTCTTGATCAAAATTGTTTGACATAAGATTGTGAAAGATCACACAACAGGCTCCAAGGTTCCTTTTGGGTCGAATCTTGACCGTGAATAAGCTCAATGTTTAATGTAATTTGTTGCATATCACAAGGGGCCTTACATTTGCGTACTGGGGTTGATTTCAAATCATACTGGATAGAATCTATCGAAAGATTTTGCAATGAAATACTTTTGGGGGGAATTTTACCAAATATGCAAAAAGAAAAGGGGAAGGGTTCAGAGATTCTACTCTACTCCTAAGGGTAATGACAACATATAGTACTTTGATGGAAAAATTCCCGAATAACCAAGCTCCACTTCACCAAGTTAAACTACAACTACGCATGAATTGGTGGAATCTTCAAGAGGTTGTGGAAATGATTTTCGTACCATTATGAACACCAGTAGAATGAATGATGCCCGTGAATCACAAAAGTTAAGTATACACAAATGAGGGGTTTGAACTAACTTTGCACGACTTACAATCAATAAACCATCAAAAATATGAATCAAAGGAATTCAGCAAAACACTATCATGATATTCCATTGCAACACTTGGTCTAAACAATCTAATCTAAATGAGGGAATAATGAAACCAAGCAAGCATTAAGACACATCAAATTATCACCAAGCTTGAATGAAGATTCTATTGTCTCAATAGTTCTTAGCAACAATCTCAAAGCTCTACTTCTTTACAAATAAGAAGTAAGGCCTTTATATTGGTCCTCAGTTACAATTAGTGACTCCAATCAAAATTGGTGGCCTAGATTTTGCTACCCCAGCCCTAATTATGGTTGAGCAAGGAAAAAAGAATCTACATTAATACAAGGTCAATATTGACCAGTCAAGAATCCATTATCTTTGTGTGTAATAAATGCCCACTATGCATGCTCAATCAAGAAGAAAATTGGGTGAAATGAATGCCAATTTGCATTAAATGTATTGGTTCCTCAGAATATCCCATCTTTGACTTTTGAATGCTTGGAATCTATCCAATATCATCTCTAACTTGTCTATCCTCACACTTCATGTTGATTCCTGATTGAATTCCAAGGTTTTTGTTGCTTGCTTAGATTTTCTCAAGCTATCCTTGTTAATTTTGTAACTTCAAATCATATTGGTCTTATGGTACAGATCGTATAGATCTGAGTATGAATTCAATGACCTACTAATGATAGGCTATATAAATATTTGTCTTGTCTTAGTTGAAATTGGCGTCTCCCTTGGATAAATTTGATAAGTCTAAACTTAGTCAAATTAGTTAGGTTAGACACTAAATAAATGTCTTGTCCTTCGGGCACTGATTTCAAGGAAACTAACCATGGCCAACGTAGATAGGGACATGTCTCTTGTAGAGACATGCTCTTTGGTTGCATATTTATATAGGGTGGGGTTGTAGTTAAAGGACACACAAAAAGAACATTAAGTCTACTCCTTTAAGAAAGTCTGCCCTATTCGAACACTTGCAAATATAAAAGATTTCAGAATGTAATAACTCTAACCAGTTATAACTTCATGAAACACGAAATCCTTCTGAAATTCAATTATTTGACATTTTGTCAAACACTTTGCAAGGAAGCTCTGATACCAATGTAATATCCCTTGCCCAAACTAACTAATTTTAGCTCGGAATATTGTCAAACACTTGTATGCTGCCTTTCTCTTTTCTGATTTTTTTTTTGTTTGATATAGTTTGAATGATGCTAAGAAAGAATGTTCGCAAATGATATTACAATGCCTCTTACAATGAACTAATATGCAAGTGCAGTTCTTTTTGGTATTTTTTTAATGCATATATATGGAAACTAGATATGGAATGCATACCTACAGCCTACTGACATTTTGAAAAACAATTGGCGTACAACTATTATGCTGATCATAGATGCAATTAGATGGACATTTCGTCAAACAAATGGTATGCAACATATATCTTCTTTATTGAATTAATTCCCATGTACAACATTGCTATGAGTTTGCCAAGACAAATGGGCTTACAATAATGACTACAGTAATGCCAAATCTGATTCTGAATTATCACTTACAACAGCGAAAAAAATTACAATGCTAACTACTAATAGTTGCAAGAGGAACCTGATAATAGTGATGCCCAAGGATGGAGATGAAAGTTGTAATTGGAATCAAACATAAATTTTGTAGTACGGGTACTGTAGCGCGGCACTGTTCGCGCATACTATAGCAGCCAACAATAAATGTATTCTGCAATTTAAGCAGAACTCCATAATGAAGCTCTCATGAATGCCAAAATCAGTGGATATTTCACCACCTCAAATGGTTGCAATGCTGAAGAATTGACGCTCTTCAATGGCTAACTGAAATCAGAAACCCTTAGTTTCTTCTCCCAAGTTTATATCAAATGCAATTGACAATAATCGGATGCTTAACAATGAAGCTCTCTCCTCTATTTATTCTTTTCCTTCACCGTTCTAGAAGGAAATAAAATATTATTTAATTGCACTCTCTAGAAGCTTCCCCTTTCCAATACAATAATTAGTTATATTTCTAGAAAATGCACTCTCTAGAAGTTTCCCACTTTCCAATACTATAATTAGTGCTTCTAGAAATTAAATTAATTAAATATAAAGTCACCTTTAGATTTATTTATTTGTTGACATTTTATTATAATTTATTTCTCCACTTAGCCTTTGAAGAATGGAAAGCTAAGAACTCCACTAAGGGTCTAAAAGATGGGGAACATTACACAAAATAATAAATTTATTATTGACATCTCTTCTTACAAGTCTGACTTAAGAAAGATCATCTTCAGCAAGCATAAGAGAATGTATTATCTCAGTTTAATCACACAAAATTTGCAGAAACTTTACATGGTATCAGAGCTCTAGTAGTCAAACCTAGGCTCTACAAATTGACAATTAGATTTAATATATCTAACAACACCTTTCTATCTTCAATGGCAAGCACAATCAAACCCAAGGATGGGTTTAATGGTAAAGAACACTTTGTTGCTTGGAAATTCAGAATTTTGAAGACAATGATGTGAAACAATATGTTGATTCACCATCCAAGCAACCTATTGTTGAACCTGATAAAACAATCTGGAGTAAAGGAAACAGGAAAGCCATGCAAATCATATTAGATGGAGTGAAAAATGAAATAGTACCTATGTTAATGAAACATCAAACAACATTTAATATGATGAATGCATTATTAAATGCATATGAGGTTAACAATGCAACTAGAAACCTCGCACTAAAAAGGCAACTAAATCGTATACAGATAAAGAAGGGAGAATCGATGAATTCTTACTTCCTAAAGGTTGCAAGTCTAAGAGATGAACTTGCAAGTATAGGAACCATAATTAAAGACAAGGAACTAACGTAGATGGCTATAGATGGGTTACCAAATTCATGGGAAACATTCGCACAAGGAGTAAGTGCTAGAGACAATCTTCCTAACTTCAAGAGACTTAAGGGAGATTGTCTTCAAGAAGAATCTAGAAAACTTTAAAAAGGGGGAAAGTTGAAAACTGAAGATGAAGAACTTCATATTCTCAACCCAAATTCCTATAAAGGTAAGAAGAGGCACTTCAAGAAGAAGGGTAATCAAAAGAATGACAAACCTAAGAAATCTCTTTCCAAAATAAAATACTTCAAATGCGAAAAATTTGGACAGTATAGATGTAATTGCCCTGAGAATTCTAAGCAGCAAGTAAATTGTACAAACATTACTTAGGAAAGAAGATAACTACGATCCTGAGAATCGTGTATTGTATTCAGCACTATCAAATGAAGTATCAAGTAAGGCATGGGTAATTGATAGTGGATCATCTCAACACATTACAGGATATAGAGAAGCATTGGACTCTATATTTGAAGAAGTTGATGGCAAAGTTACCATCGGTGATAATTCCGCTAATTCAGTCAAAGGAATTGGGAATTGCACCTTGAAACTGAAGTCGGGTAGTTTCCTACATCTCAAAGGAATACTCTATGTACCAAGAACAAAAAGGAATCTAGTCTCGGTTACAGCACTTGAAGATGATGGACATAATGTTGTATTCATTATCGATAAAGTAATGACCTAGTCTAAGAACTCTTCATTTAAGAAATCAAAGTTGATTAGTCAAAGAAATGGATACTTGTATGAATTAAATACAGAACCTTGTCAACCTATTCAAGCCTTAATTCATGAAGCTACTAATATAAACGGAATATGACACAAAAGGTTAGGTCATCTAAATTTCAAAACCTTGTCAACTATGGAAAAGATGGTAACTAGTTTACCTAAGTTGAATAAAAATCACTCAAGCATATGCAAATGATGCACTCTGGGTAAGAACACCAAAAGTCCTTTTCATGATAGCACTAGAAAAACTAACAATGTTTTGGAATTAATCCACTCAGATTTATGTGGACCTATGTATGTTCCTTCTCTTGGAGGATTCTAGTACTATATACATTTTATAGATGACTTTTCTAGGAAAACTTGGATTTACTTCTTAAAGTGTAAAGAATCTGAAGAAATCCTTAAGAGATTTAAAGAATTCAAAACCTTAACTGAAAACTTATCAGGACACAAAATTAAAATTGATAATGGAGGGGAATACACTTCAGATTTGTTTAAAGAGTTTTGTAAAGAAACAGGAATTAAGAGGGAGTATACCTTTCCTTATAACCCACAACAAAATGGAGTAGCAAAAAGGAAGAATAGAACAATTATAGAAGCTGCAAGAGCTATGATATTTGATCAAAATTTAGAATATTATCTTTGGGTAGAAGCCTTTTGTATTGTTGTTTATTTTCAAAATAGAAGTCTGCACTCCTACCTTAGAGATAAAACTCCTGAAGAAGTCTTTACTAAGGTTAAACCTAATATAAGCCATCTTAGGATATTTGGGTGCCCAGTATATATACATGTTCCAAAAGAAAAGAGAACTAAGTTAGAACCCTCCGAGAGGAAAGGTATTTTTGTCGAGTATAGTGAAACATCTAAAGCATATAGGATTTTCATACCTGGTCAGAAAAACATTGAACTAGTAGGGATGTAATATTTGAAGAAGATTTAGCATTCAAAAGGGCTCTAAGTTCTAAAGATCCCTCTCCCTTACCTAGTTCTAAAGAAAATACTGAATCCGAGTTTCAGAGAGAGAATATTGAAGAAATTGAAGATGAAATTCAAAATCTCAATCTTGAGGAAACTCAAAATCCAAAGAAAAGACCACTTTGGGCCATTAAGACAGTAGAGGAAGCACAAGGCTTGCTGCACCATCTAGAACCTTCAAAGAAAGCAAAAGACCCAAAAGATTTTCTAGTTATGCTGCAAACATGACTGATTTATCTAAATCATAACCAACCAATGTTTTAGATGCTATTAAACATACAGCTTGGAAGGATGCCATAACAAAAGAATACCAATCCATTATTAAGAATGATGTTTGGGAAATTGTTCCAAGACCTAGAGGAAAATCCGTTGTTTCTTTTAAGTGGATACTTAAAATCAAGCATGTTGCTAACGGTAGCATTGAAAAATATAAAACCAGAATTGTAGCTAGGGATTCTCCCAAAAGGAAGGAATTGATTATGAAGAAACATATGCTCTTGTTGCCAAATACACCTCTATAAGAGCAGTCCTAGCTATTGCAGCATCAAAGGGATGGAAAGTACGTCAGATGGATGTAAAAACAGCATTTTTGAATGGAAAAATTACAAAAGAGGTATATTTGGAGCAACTTGAAGGATTTGAAACTCATAGCCCTAAAGTTTTTGTTTGCAAGCTCAAGAAAGCTCTCTATGGGCTTAAACAGGCTCCAAGAGCTTGGTATGAAAGAATTGATAAGTATCTCACTAGCTTAGGATTCTCCAAGAATGAAGCTGGTACTAATCTATATTATAAAAGGGATAAAGATGATATGGTAATTATAACCCATAATTATAATCTATATTGCATCTTCTGTCGAGTTTACAACCCATGACTTGGCACTCTTAATGATATCAAGATTATGCCTTGTGTTATCGGGCAACAAAATAATAAACATAGAACAGTTATACCAAACATGACTTCGAATGGCCATGTCCCTTTGGCCACGTAGAGGCATGACTCTTCAGAGTCATGGCTGTTCGGGTGCATATATATTTGAGTTCCTTCAATTGCAATGAACATATTACAAAAGGCAATACAAGTACCTGCAATATAATATTCACATTAGAATATCAATTGCTATTATTATTCTATTTGTCTTACAGAGATCCAGTAAAAGCAATCAAAGTTGAAGAAGGAAGAACTCTAGAACCTGCTGCAAAACAATGAAGATAAGCAATATCATTCTACCTATTTGATTCAGAATTAATAAACAAATATTTGTAATTGTTTATCTATTAGAGATCCTTTACTTTTAACACAAAATTGGGCTTTTATGCATGAAAAAATATATATAATTTTTCCATAATAGAGAAAATTTGGAAATGTGTCAAAAATTTCTCCACTTTTCTCTAGGATAGAATTTTCTCTCCTAAAATTTTTGCTTTTCACAAACTTTTCTAACTTATTGCAGAAAATTCTTCCTTTCTAGAATTTCACAATTTCTTTTGAATTTTCCAACCAAAAGCAATTTCACGCCTTTCAAAAAACAGTCTTCAAGATTTTTCCTCTTTTCCTCAAAAAACTTTTACACTACTTTGAAAATTTCTCTAGACTCTTTTGAATCTCCTAAAGAAATTTCACATCCTTCAAAAACGGTTTTAGAATCTTCTTGCAAACCCTCTGAATATTCAAACTCTCTCTCAACTTGTTCTTCGAACTTTGAGAGTGATCATGAAATGAGCAAAGCTGCTTAAATAGACTTTCAACCCGGAAAAGTTGTTTTATCGACTGCAGGCTAATTTTAGGAAACTCCTTTTCTCCTCATCCAAGCTTCCTTGAAAAGTGTCACTTGTCTTAAATTCTCTTTGCTTTTTAAGAAATTGCCAATTTGGTTGATTTAACTTCACCATGAAGTTTGATCCATTTGTTTGATTATTTTTAATTGTCCAAATATAAAATTAGTAATAAATCCCAAATATCAAACAACCTTTTCCCCTAAAAAACTACTTATTTTGTTGTTGAGCAAGTTTTGCCTTTTTATTGTTTTTTCAAATCAATTAAATATCAAATTAATTTAATATTTAACTAATATTGCTTCTAAATCCAAAAAATCATTTATTTTCTCTTCCTCCATTTTCAAGATTTTATTTTGATTCTTCAAATATACATTAATTAAATATCAATTTGAATTAATATTTAATCAATTTTAGATTTAAATCCCAAAGTCAACTTCTTTTCTCATCTTTTCTTTTCAAAATAATTCTCAAAAAATCTTGATTCTTTTCCAAAAAATCTAAATAACAATTTATCCAATTACATGCTACATCTTTGCACGTGATACTATATATGATGAAAGCATTCTAAGTGGTCGACAAGCTATGACTTCTAATACATCATCCTTTATTGTCCTTATGTCACTACAAGATGCCTAATGGTTGATATGTCCTGGTTTAGTGAAAGCATCTTGATTTGGAACAGGAACTTGTATCCTTGGTTGTCTTGTATCATAATGATTGTTCCTTGGAAAGTGCATTTGTGCAATGAACCTTTGATTAAATCTTGTATTTAGTGGACTAATATGATCTCATTATCAAAGCTATGAGAATAATTATTCATTAAATAAAATTTATACATCAAGTTATTCCAATGAAGAATTAGCTTTTACTTGTATGCTAAAATAGTATTTTTCATAACATTGAAAGTTGACATCTGCCATATAACCTCACTTTATAATAATATCACTTTTCCATTATCATTGCTGATTGGAGATCTACCACATGATTAAAGGGACTAAACACCACATTAATAAAGGCAATCAAATAACTTACAAACTAATGAATCGCAGGTTGAGTGAATAGTCGAAGGTACCATGGGTCACATCAATTGTAGGGACCCCCAATTACATAATGAGATGACCCTTACTATAAAGGCCACTAAAAACCCCAATACTGAAGTATGGCAATTCGTCAAATACTTGGCATACAACTGGGATTTTCGCCTCCATAAGTTGTCATATGCATGAATTCTCAAAATGGCACCTCTACTTGCCTAACTGCAACCCTGCCGATGAAGTTTACTGAATGGTAACTGATGGGAAAACTCAGGTCTGTTCCTGTCTGGGCATCACAGCCTATCAACACTGTCGTACCTGTACGGCCCTGGTGTGATTTTTTTTTAATAATTCCCAGCCTTCAAAACAATGCCAAAACTGGTATGTACTGAATCGCCTAGGGTGATTAGATAGCCCCCTAAAAACATTAAAGGAAACTCTGAACAATTTGTGAAGTGTGAACAATTTTATGACCTAAGCCTTGGTACGGCTCTGACATGTACGGCCCTGCTAAAAAATAATCTGTTGTGTATTGGATGCCGTATTTGGTAGGATTTGAAACGCCTTGGGTTAATGTATAACCCCTCCCAAGCATAAATTCAAGCTTCCATGCAATGTAAAGTTATGAGTAAAATATGATTCCAGTCCCGTTCACAATCTTATCAGGAAATGCACTGAATGTCTCCCAAATTTTGCCAACTGATTCTGTAAGAAGATGATGAACTCCAAACCTTTGCAGGTAGCTTAAATCCTCAAAATCAATTCTCAAAATAATTCATAATGAAATGGCTAAATACCATCTCCAATGAGCAACCCTTCGGAAGATATCTCACTTCCTCAGTTATGCAGATCCAAGGGAGTTTTCGTTCCCAAAGACCTAATGGGAATTTGCAGACCAAAGACTACAAATTGCTCCAATATGAATAGAAGTTGAATCCACAAAATCGCTTGTCCAAATGGGTGCCTCCAGCCCTCAATTTATTAACTTTTCTAAGAGGTCACTAGAAACTTCTAGAAACATCTTTTATAAAACCTTATTATAATGCACTTTATTATAAAATAACTTTATAAAATAAAAGTGCCATCTCAACTCAAAATTAGAACATGTAGGCCCAACTCAACTGGACGTAGACTTAATTATGCTTCTCCAAGAGCAATATGCAACCAACTTATCTACAAGATGACTCTCTCTCCAAAATCATTTGCCTACGAGAGTCAATGATAGGCAAACCTACTATGGCAATCATGTCGCTAAAAAGGGGACATGACAGTCCGCCTTTCCTGAAATTGCTTGCCCTCAAGCAATCTCAATGCTGGATGTTGCAAAATTGTTTCATTCTCCCAAGTAGCATCTTCAACAGGTAGATCTCTCCATTTAACTAAATATTCTCTGATCACTCTCCTATGAAGTTGCTTTTCCCTACTATCCAAAATGAATTCTGGTACTAAGATTAATTTCCCTTCATCATCCAAAGGAGGTAATACTGCAGAAGGTACCACATTTTGACCCAACACCTTTTTGAGGCGCGACACATGGAACACATTGTACACTCTGCTATCTGCTGGAAGCTCAAGCTCATAAGCTAATTCCCCTACTCGCCTAATGATTCTAAAAGGCCCATAATACCTAGGCTTAAGCTTCTCTGATCCACTCTTCTTAAGAGTAGATTGTCAATGTGGCTGAAGCATGAGGTAAACCATGTCACCAACCTCAAAGCTCCTCTCTGTCCTCTTTTGATCTGCATACTACTTATACTGATTCTGTGCCCTAGCTATGTTATCCCGGAGAGCATCAATAATGTCCTTACTCTCTTGAATCAAATCCCCGGCATGTGGGACCCTAACATCACTCATCAGCAAATCAACAAAGCTCATTGCATCATACCCATATAAAGCTTGGAAAGGTGTCATCTGAATAGACATGTGAAAGGTGGTATTATAACAATATTCACACAAATAAATCCATCTCACCCATGCCTTCTGCTGATCAGCCACGTAATTCCTCAAGTAGCCTTCCACCCACTTGTTCACTATTTCCGTCTGTCCATCAGTCTACGGGTGGTAACTAGTACTGGGTGTAAACTCAGTGCCACATAATCGGAACACCCCATGCCAAAAATGACTCAAGAATCTACTATCTCTATCACTCGCAATACTTCGGGGTATCCCATGTAACCTGAAAATCTCTCTAAAGAATACCTCAGCCACCTATATTGCTGTGTAAGTAGTAGTGATGGGAAAGAAGTGTGCATACTTCGTCAGTGTATCCACCACCACATAAATACAATCACGACCCTGGGCCTTGGGCAAGCTTGTAATGAAATCCATGGATATGCATTCCCACTTTTGATCCGGAATGGGAAGTGGCTGTAGGAGTCCTGTTGGGAAGGTGTGCTCTTGTTTATTCTGTTGACAAACAGGACACTCACGAACATACTGCAATACATTTGTCTTGAGTCCTTTCCATGTGAACCTGTCTATATGTTTTAAAGTACCCGGGATGACCAGCTATAGGTGAATCATGAAGAGCCCTCATAATAGACCGCTTCACCTTCGATCCTGGGACTAAAAATATCCTATTCTTGTAAATAATCAATTCATCCACAAGTGTATACCTGGTATCAACAATTGTCCCATCAGCTATCCCAGATGCCCAAGAGTCTCTAGCATACTCTACAACAATCAAATGACTCCAATCCTCAGAGATCTTAACCATCGCACTGAGATGTGGCCTGCGTGACAAGGCATCTGCTACCACATTTTGAGTCCCCCTCACGTATGATATATCAAAGTCGTAAGCCTGAAGCTTACTCACCCATTTCTGTTGTCTATCATTGAGATCTCTCTGACCAAGGAAATGTCTCAAACTATTGTGGTTAGTTTTTATACAAAACTTACCACCTACTAGATACTGCCTGAATTTAGCCAATGCGTGCATAATGGCTAACATTTCCTTATCGTAAATGCTGAATGATCTCTCTGGCCCACGGACTTTCCTACTCTCATATGCAATAGGGTGTTTGTCCTGCATCAAAACAGCCCCAATACCATCTCCTGATGCGTCACACTGAAGCTCAAATGGTTTCGAGAAATCAGGCAATGCTAATACCGGACATGAAGTCATGATCTCCTTAAATCTGTCGAAACAAGCCTGTGCCTTCAATGTCCAAACAAAGGCTCCCTTCTTAAGCAAAACTGTCATAGGAGCCGCATGTCATGAATATCCACAAACAAATCTGCGATAGAAGCCACATAAACCTAGGAACCCTCTCAATTGGGTCAGGTTCTCAGGAATAGGCCACTCCACTATAGCACAGATCTTATCAGGATCCATCTGTACTCCTTCTCTACTGATAATATGTCCCAAGTATAATAACTCGGTCATACCCAAATCACATTTGGATTCTTTGGCATACAAGGACTCTGTCTGCAAAGTATTCAATACTGTCTCCAAGTGCTTTATATGTTCCTACCATGTCCGACTGTATACCAAGATATCATCAAAGAAAACCAACACAAACTTCCTCAACTGATGATGGAAGACCTTATTCATGGTGGACTGAAAAGTAGCTGGTGCATTGGTCAACCCGAACGGCATGACCACAAACTCAAAGTGCCCACAATGACATCTGAATGCAGTCTTCTCTATGTCCTGCTCTCTGACTCTAATCTGGTGGTAACCGGATCTTAAATCAATCTTACTAAAGTAGCATGCCCCATGTAGCTCATCTATCAACTCATCAATCCGCGAAATGGGGTATCTATTCTTAATGGTCTTCTTATTCAGCACCCTGTAATCTATGCACATCCGTAGTGAACCATCCTTCTTCTTTACCAGGACTACCGAAGAAGCAAAAGGAGACTTGCTAGGTCTAATGTGCCCCATTGCAAGAAGCTCCTTGATGGTTTCCTCTATTTCATCCTTGAGCCTCTTAGGATGCCTGTATGGAGTAATCATCACAGGTTTAGCACCCTCTTCTAACTCAATGATGTGCTCAATCCCTCTATCAGGTGGTGTACCAGGTGGAATATCGCTGAATACCTTGTCATACTTCTTTCTCAATATTTGAATGTCTGGGTGATATTCTGTCTTTTGCTGTCCCTCCTGTGTGGGCATGAGAGTACACAAGGCTGCCCATCCAACATCATTATGTCTCACCAATCTCTCCAAGTGCCTGAAAGAAATGGTTCGGATGTCACTATTCCTGATAGCCCTCAACACATGTTGTTTCCCATCTACCTCAAACTTGATCTCCATGTCCTTGAGTTTGAAAGTGACCTCACCCAATAAATGCAACCATGTCATACCCAAAACGATATCCAAGTCACCCATATTGACCACATGGTAATCTGCTTTGAACTCATAATTATTTAGGCGTAAAGGCATGTCTCTAACCATCCTGTTACACTTAAGAGTGTAACCATCAGCAACCTATACTCGGAGACCCTCAAACTCCTCTGTCTTAATACCACGACGCTCAACCAAACGTGCATCAATGAAGTTGTGCGTAGCACCTGTATCAACCAATGTGATCACCTTTTGTCCTGCTAGAACACCACGTAACCTAAAGGATCCTTCCTGCTGAATAGTAGACAAACATCGCTGCTGTAAATGTAACTCAGGTTCCTCTTTCTGCTCTGAAACCTCTGTCTCTCCCTCAGGCTCTGTATCACTGTGTTCATCCTCATGTGTTGTACTGTCAGAATCGGATCCCTCGTAATATGCCCACATAACTCTGTTGGCCTTTCCCTTAGGCCTCGAAGGACAATCATGGTCCCTATCATATGGGCCTTTGCAATAGAAGCATAGCTTCCTCCTGTGTAGGTCATTCAGTGCCTCTGCATCCAAGGGTGTAGTGGATTTACCCTTGGTATCAACGTTCTTCCCTTTATTCTTATCAAACTTCTTATTATCTCTGAAAGAAGTAGTATTCCTGGAAGTGAACCTGCTAGAAGGTGCTGTTAGCTCCATACTCCGTGCTTTCCTCATAGCCTCCTGTAGTGTTGGTGGGTCAAATGCCTTAATCCAACCCTTGAGGGGTTCAAACAATCCCTCTGTGAACAAGATAACCAACCGCCTCTCAGACACATCCTGAACCATAACTGACAACCTCTGAAATTCACTAATATAAACCTCTAAACTGCCTATCTATCTCAACTGTGCGAGGTCACGGAAATAGATCTCTGGATCCTTCTTATCAAAACGCTCAACCAATCTATCCACAAAATCCTGGTAAGATGTCACCTGGTTGTGCTGATAAGTAACCATACCGTGTGACCACCAGTCATGAGTTGCGCCCTCCAAATGCAAGGTGGCGTATCTGATGGCATCTATCTCTGACATAGGCCTCAATGCTAGGAAAGTATCCAACTTATAAATCCATGCTTGTGCTGTCATCTGACCACTGCCATCAAAAGATGGTAAAGTGAGTTTGCCAGCAGCTCGTTGCAACTCACTATCATGACCTCCTCTAGGCCTCCTGTTCTGACGGCTACTCCTCATGTGCTCTCTCCTCTGGTTAAGATAGTGATCAAAGTTCAGTAGCTCACGCACATGTGGTGGTAATGCCTGCCATTCTGCAGTAGCAGCTCTGAGATCATCCGGCAAGTCATCTTCTCCTATCTCTTGAGCCTCCTCCCTAAGGAAGGTGGGACGGGTGGGCCTATTTGCTGTCCATGATCTGCGCCTAGGAGCATCCTGTGAGCCTGCCACACTTCTATTATCATGATCAGGTGTACCTCTACCATGTTCCTGAACCCTGGGTTGAACAACTCTCTCCATCATGGTAGTCAATGCTTGTAATGATTGGGCTATTTCTTGTTGTCCGGTAGTCATGATTCTGTAAAACTCTCTAGTCTCATCATCATCAATTCTGGGAAATCTAGGTGGGCTCTGTGACTGTCTTTCACCCATATCTCTGAATTTCTATTCACCCTTAAGTGTTGCTCTTCTGCGTATATAATACCTGGAATAAGGTTGCATAAAAACAGGATGGCAAGAACATTGCTCTGATACCACTGAGATGACCCTTACTATAAAGGCCACTAAAAACCCCAATACTGAACTATGGCAATTCGTCAAATACTTGGCATACAACTGGGATTTTCGCCTCTATGAGTTGTCATATGCATGAATTCTCAAAATGGCACCTCTCCCTGCCTGACTGCAACCCTGCCGATGAAGTTTACTGAATGGTAATTGATGGGAAAACTCAGGTCTGTTCCTATCTGGGCATCACAGCCTATTAACACTGCCGTACCTGTATGGCCTTGGTGCGATTTTTTTTATATAATTCCCAGCCTTCAAAACAGTGCCAAAATTGGTATGTACTGAATCGCCTAGGGTGATTAGATAGCCCCCTAAAAACATTAAAGGAAACTCTGAACAGTTTGTAAGTGTGAACAATTTTATGACTCAAGCCTTCGTACGGCTCTGACATGTATGGCCCTGCTAAAAAATAATCTGCTGTGTATTGGATGTCGTATTTGGTAGGATTTGAAACGCCTTGGGTTAATGTATAACCCCTCCCAAGCATAAATTCAGGCTTCCATGCAATGTAAAGTTATTAGTAAAATATGAGTCCAGTGCCGTTCACAATCTTATCAGGAAATGCACTGAATTTCTCCCGAATTTTGCCGACTGATTCTGTAAGAAGATGATGAACTCCAAACCCTTGCAGGTAGCTTAAATCCTCAAAATCAATTCTCAAAATAATTCATCATGAAATGGCTACATACCATCTCCAATGAGCAACCCTTCGGAAGATATCTCACTTCCTCAGTTATGCAGATCCAAGGGAGTTTTCGTTCCCAAAGACCTAATGGGAATTTGCAGACCAAAGACTACAAATTGCTCCAATATGAATAGAAGTTGAATCCACAAAATCGCTGGTCCAAATGGGTGCCTCCAGCCCTCAATTTATTAACTTTTCTAAGAGGTCACTAGAAACTTCTAGAAACATCTTATATAAAACCTTATTATAATGCACTTTATTATAAAATAAAAGTGCATCTCAACTCAAAATTAGAACATGTAGGCCCAACTCAATTGGATGTAGGCTTAATTATGCTTCTCCAAGAGCAATATGCAACCAACTGATCTACAAGATGACTCTCTCTCCAAAATCATTTGCCTACAAGAGTCAATGATAAGCAAACCTACTATGGTAATCATGTCGCTAAAAGGGGGACATGACACATAATAACGCAAAATGAGAAAGTCAAGGGCATCGAATGGAGGAAGTGAACGCGTGTTTTAAACTGCAAAGCGATCCAAGCGTCCAAATCAAAACCAAACTTTGCCAACAGGTTAAATCATCCATTGAGCATTTGGGAAGGACACGGATAAGCTGCCAATAGGTTTTTGCCAAAATACATTGATAAAGCAGCCAACACCAGTTAGAATATCGAGGCCGTAGAAGATCAAGCCCACCATGTAACAACCTGCCTTGTTTTGTTATTTTTAATGTGTATTTCTTCCTGTAATTTTGTCAAACAATTGTCTTTCAACCAAATTTCTTATAGTTTTCAGCTTGATGTTGATCAATGATTTCTCAAGATTGTTTGTGTTTCATATGAGATGCAAATAGGAGGCAACATAGAACCATATGCAACTAATAATAATGACCATTCATTTATTTCTTGTTTCAGACTGCAACTAATAATAATGACCATTCATAGAACAGTGTTCCGGACTGCGACAGGAACTTGCTGCTACAGTAACTCGCTACTACAATACCGCGCTACAGTGATTCGGGCTGCTACAGTGATTCGGACTGCTACAGTAACTCACTGCTACAGGGATTCCGACTACTACAGTAACTCGCTGCTACAGTGATTCCGACTGCTACAGTAACTCGCTACTACAGTGACTCTGACTGCTACAGTAACTCGCTATTACCATGTTGAATCTCAAGACCATATCTTTCAATGGTGTCAAGATTTCCAACTTGAAGGGATTTCTTCCTTCAAATTATTGAGATATAATCTCCAGAATATTACCCAATTTCTTTGATATTTCCCAGCATACTTAAAAGAAGCTCTTCTATTTCTTTTATAGTGTTCTCACAAGGGCTCCATCCTTCGTTTTCTCAATGTGGGATAAAACATAACTCCCTTTATGTAACTTATGTCTCCAATATGTTATAAAATAAAGGGGACTCTTTTAATTTAAATATTTGCCACAAACTATAGTCTATGCATTAATAAAGTTAAATTTATAAATTTAACTTTATAAAATAGCTTTATCAATGCATAACAAATCTTATCAATGATAAACAAGTCTTCTTGTCGATTTTAAACAATTACCATCGACATACTGTTGCCACTGGATGTCCGACCATGTCCAAGATGACTTACTATAAATAGTAAGTATGCCCAAAGTTGCCTCAAAACCCCTCAGAAAGACCTGCAACTGAAACTATCTAGGCCAAATGGCCTCTAAGCCCCTTTAATGTCCTGGTTAGCCTACAGGACTGTGGGGAAATAGGCTAAGGACAACATCATGCTCTGAATGCTAAAAAGGGGACATTACAGTCTGCCCTTCCCAAAATTGCTTGTCCTCAAGCAATTTCAACTCTGGATGCTGTAATATCTGCTCATTTTTCCAAGTAGCATCCTCCACTAGTAAATTCCTCCACTTGACCAAGTACTCCTTGATGATCCGCCTGCGAAGCACCCTCTCCCTAGAGTCAAGTATAGCCTCGGGAACCAAGATAAGCTTTCCCTCATCATCAAGAGGTGGCTATATTACTGAAGGCATCACATTGTGGCCCAATGCCTTCTTAGGGCGTGACACATGGAACACATTATGCACTTTACTGTCTACAGGCAACTCCAACTCATAAGCTACTTCGCCCACTTTCCTAATTACTTTGAACGGTCCATAGTAGCGTGGTTTCAATTTCTCTAATCCACTCTTCTTGAGAGAGGACTATCTATACGGTTGTAACATGAGGTACACCATGTCTCCTACCTCGAAATACCTCTCAACCCTGTGCTAATCAGCATATTGCTTATGCTGATTTTGTGCCTTTTGCAAATTTTCCTTCAAGGATTGCATAATGTCTTGACACTCCTGCAAAATATCCTTGGCCTTGGGCACCCTACTGTCCCCAAATAACAAATCCAGAAAATTAGGAGCATCATACCCATACAGTGCCATGAAAGGGGACATTTGAATAGACATATGGAAAGAGGTATTATAGCAGTACTCCCCTAGATGTAGCCACTTCACCCAACCCCTCTGCTGCCCTACAATGTAGTTTCGGAGATGTCCCTCAACCCACTTGTTCACTATCTCTGTCTGCCCATCAGTTTGGAGGTGGTAACTGGTACTCGGAGTGAGCTCTGTTCCACATAACCTAAACAACTCCTGCCAAAAGTGGCTCATAAATCTGTTGTCTCTGTCACTGACTATGCTTCGTGGTATCCGATGTAGTCTGAATACCTCTCGAAAAAATAGTTCTGCTGTTTGTGCTGCTGAATACGTAGACGAAATAGCAAAGAAATGTGCAAATTTCGTCAATCTGTCTACCACAACAAAAATACAATCCCGACCCTATGCCTTGGGGAGGCTTGTGATGAAATTCATGGAAATGCTATCCCACTTCTTCTCTGGTATGGGTAGGGGCTATAGTAAACCACCTGGAAAGGAATGTTCCTGTTTGTTCTGCTGACATACTGAGCACTCCCTAACAAACTGAAGCACCTCTGTTTTGAGTTCTTTCCAAGTGAAGCGCTCTCTCACCTGTCGATATGTCTTAAAGAATCCAGGATGTCCTGCCAATGGTGAATCATGAAATGCTCTCAAAATCTTCTGCTTCATAGCAGACCCGGGTACTAAATAAATCCTTTCCTTGTAGATGATCAGATCATTTACAACAGTGTATCGACTATCCTGAATAGTTCCTTCAATAACACTAGATGCCCAACTATCCTTGGCATACTCTGCCAAAATCAACTCTCTCCAATCATCCATGACTATCCCAACAGCAAGCAAATGAGGCCTTCTGGATAAAGCATCTGCGACAATATTTTTCTTCCCTTTGACATAGACTATGTCAAAATCATAAGCCTGTAACTTACCCATTTTTGTTGCCTGTCATTAAGATCTCTCTATCCAAGGAAATGTTTCAAGCTATTATGATCTGTTTTTACTGTGAATCGGCTCCCTACAAAGTATTGTCTGAACTTAGCTAACGCGTGCATGATTGCTAGCATTTCTTTGTCATAGATGCTGTAAGTTCTCTCAACACCTCGTAATTTCCTGCTCTCATATGTGATGGGATGTTTGTCCTGCATGAGGACAGCTCCTACCCCCTCTCCCGAGGCATCGCACTGCAGCTCAAAGGGCCTGGTGAAATCTGGAATGGCTAAAACAGGGCATGTACTCATCAGCTCCTTGAACCTGTCAAAACAATCCTGAGCCCTCTCTGACCACTTGAAACTGTCTCTTCGTGTCAAATTCGTAAGTGGTGCTGCTATCTGTGAAAATCCCTTCACAAATCTGCAGTAGAACCCAAAAAGCCCAAGAAATCCCTTGAGTTGTGAAGTGTTCCTCGGCGGTGGCCAATCCAGAATGGCCCTGATCTTGTCTGGGTCAACCCGAACACTTCTTGCACTAATAATATGCCCTAGATAGAACAACTCTGTCATCCCGAACTCGCATTTACTCATCTTGGCATATAATGACTCCCTCTCTAGAATGTTGAGCACTGCATCAATATGCTTCAAATGTTCCTCCCAAATACGGCTATATATTAGTATATCATCAAAAAAAATCAACACAAACTTCCTCAACTGATCTCTGAATACTCTATTCATACAGGACTGGAAAGTGGCGAGGGCATTAGTCAACCCAAAGGGCATGACTAAGAACTCAAAATGTCCGTAGTGGCATCTAAAAGCTGTCTTCTCCACATCCACCTCTCTAACCCGTATCCAGTGGTAGTCGGATCTCAAATCAATCTTAGAGAAGTAGCATGCATCGTGCAATTCATCAATAAGCTCATCGATGCGCGGAATAGGGTATCAGTTCTTGATTGTCTTCTTGTTTAGCTCCCTATAATCAATGCACATCCTCATTGTACCATCCTTCTTCTTCACCAATACTACTGAAGAAGCGAAAGGACTCTTACTTGGCCGTATGTGCCCCATGTCAATCAACTCCTTGATTGCCTTTTCTATTTCATCCTTATATCTCTTTGGATGGCGGTAGGGTGTGATGATGACTGGCTTAGCCCCTTCCTCTAACTCAATAACATACTCGATTCCCCTATCCGAGGGTCTACCTGGAGGTATCTCACCAAACACCTTAGTATGTTTGGTTATTATTTTTTGTACATCAAGTGGATACTCTTGTTTATGCTGCTCTGTCACCTCAGGCATTAGTCTGAACTCTTCTGTCCACAGCACCTGGTCGTGTCTGAAGAAACTCTGCATCCGCTTGAGTGACACCACTCGTAGTCTCCCATCTGACAAACCTCTGAGCACTATCTTCTTACCATTTGCCTTAAACCTCATTTCCATTTTTGGAGGTTAAATGTAAACTCTTCCAAAGATTTCATCCAATTCATCCCAAGCACCATATCCTAATCACCAATGTTGACAACAAAGAAATCTCCCACCATGTCATAATCTCCCAAATGAAGCTGCAAGTTGGAGATTTTCTTGGTACAGTCGATTTTGAAGCTGTCGGCAACCATCACCTTAAATCCCCTATGCTCTTCTGTATGTAGCCCTCTGCGTGACACAAACTTTTCATCAATGAAGTTATGTGTTGCCCCTGTATCAATGAGTGCCACAAATCTTTGTCCATCCAGAGTTCCCCTAACTCTGAAAGTGACGACCTCCTGTAAACTGGACAACTGAGCTATCGTGCTATCACTGTGTGCTTCCTCATGTGAAGAATTATCATCTCCATCTGATTCTGATGACTGCTCTGAATCTCCATCCACTGACTCTTCGGCTGAAAAGTACTCCATCTGCTTAACTTTTGCTTTCAATGGACACTTATGTGACAAATCCCAAGGCTCCCTGCAATGAAAACAAAGCTTCTTCTTCCTGAGATCATTAAGTGTCTCGTTGTCCAACCTCTTACTTTCCTCCTTAGGTGGCTGAGCCTCTCTATGAAAAGGTTTACTATCCTTATCTTTCCTCGAAGGGAAACTCTTTGCCTGGAATTTATTTTTAGAAGCTGAAAAGGAATCCATGTCACGAGCTTTCTTAATGGCTTCCTGCAAAGTGGGAGGGTTGAGAGCTTTAATCCACCCTCTCAACGGATCAGCTAACCCATCCATAAATAGAACCAGTATCCTTCGTTTAGATACATCTGTTACTAACACTGCAAGTTTCTGAAACTTTGAAATGTATCTTTCCAATGATCCCCACTATTTAAGCTGAGCCAACTCCTTGAAATGGAGTTCTGGATCCCTCCTATCAAAACGTTCAATCAGTCTCTCTGTAAACTCCACATATGAGGTAATGTGTGCATGACCCATAGTGACCATACCATGATGCCACCACTCGTGTGCTAACCCATCCAGATGAATTCTTACATACTTAATAGCTTCTTCCTCAGGCATAGGGTTCAATTGAAAGCATGTGTCAAGTTTTTGAACCCAAGCTCTTGCTGTGGACTTCCCCGAGCCATCATAATATGGTAACTGAAGTTTCCCTACTTTCTTCCGTAGCTCATAGCTCTGGTTCTTGTCATGTCCACGTGGCATATGTTTCATCCACACATCCATATACTCCCTAAAGGTAATTGCAGTAGTAAAATCTAGACCTCCGGCTTCCCAATCTCTCCTCAACTGGTCCAATATATCAATGATCTGGGGCTCTGGTACGGGCTGCTCTAGGGCTCTAGGAGGAAATGTGGGAATCATGGGTCTTGAACTCACTGTCCTAGCTTGCTGGGGTGCATGACCGAAATTGTTCCCAACTTGTTCACCTCCATAATGTGTCCCGTCTTGATTATTCCCATTCTGAATGTTACCATTTTGATTATTACCATTCTGATTATTTCCTCCACCCATGTTAGCATTCAACCCCATTTGAAGAGCCATCATCTGCATCATAAGCTCCATTCTCTGATTTTGTTCCTGTGCCCTCTGTTCTGCTAATCATTGTCCCTGTGCCAAGGTCTCTAATAACTGTAAGAATCTTTCCTTTCCAGGATCCCGAGCATTCCTGGCTACCATATTGCCAATAACCTGTTCACCTATATCAATATGATCCTCTAGATTTCCCTGTTCCTCTTGTCCTATGTTTAGACAAGCCCTGGTTGTTCTTAAATTATAGTGATGAGTTAAAGGTTGAACACTCCAATCTGTCATATCACCACCTGTTCATTGTGTTTGTACCCACTAGGATGGCAGGATAACAAGCTCTGATACCACTGTAACAACCTGCCTTGTTCTGTTATTTTTAATGTCTATTTCTTCCTGTAATTTTGTCAAACAATTGTCTTGCAACCAAATTTCTTATAGTTTTCAGCTTGATGTTGATCAATGGTTTCTCAAGATTGTTTGTGTTTCATATGAGATGCAAATAGGAGGCAACATAGAACCATATGCAACTAATAACAATGACCATTCATTTATTTCTTGTTTCAGATTATTAGGAAATTACAACTACCATAACAATCATATCTTCTCATTAAACTCAACGCATTATATCAACTATAAAGTTCAATGATGGTCCATACCCATTGCGGTTACAGCAATGTTAATAGTTATGAAATTGCTACAGTAACTTGTAGCTACAGTGATCCGGACTGTGATAGGAACTTGCTGCTACAATACCGCACTACAGTGATTTGAGCTGCTACAGTGATTCAGACTGCTACAGTAACTCGCTGCTATAGGGATTCCGACTGCTACAATGATTGTGACTACTACAGTAACTCGCTGCTATAGTGATTCCGACTGCTATAGTAACTCGCTATTACCATGTTGAATCTCAAGACCATATCTTTCAATGGCGTCAAGATTTCCAGCTTGAAGGGATTTCGTCCTTCAAACTATTGAGATATAATCTCCAGAATATTACCCAATTTCTTTGATATTTTCCAGCATACTTAAAAGAAGCTCTTCCATTTTTTTTATAGTGTTCTCACAAGGGCTCCATCCTTCGTTTTCTCAATGTGGGATAAAACATAACTCCCTTTATATAACTTATGTCTCCAATGTGTTATAAAATAAAGGGGACTCTTTTAATTTAAATATTTCCCACAAACTATAATTTATGCATTAATAAAGTTAAATTTATAAATTTAACTTTATAAAATAGCTTTATCAATGCATAACAAATCTTATCAATGATAAACAAGTCTTCTTGTCGATTTTAAACAATTACCATCGACATACCGTTGCCACTAGATGTCCGACCATGTCCAAGAGGACTTACTATAAATAGTAAGTATGCCCAAAGTTGCCTCAAAATCCCTCAGAAAGACCTGCAACTGAAACTATCTAGGCCAAATGGCCTCTAAGCCCCTTTAATGTCCTGGTTAGCCTACGGAACCGTGGGAAAATAGGCTAACGACAACATCATGCTCTGAATGCTAAAAAGGGGACATTACACACCAATTAGATTAATTCCATCATATGTGAGGTACACATGACTAATGGCTATTAAGGAATTATGAAAGAATATTATATTTCATGTATGATGTTTATAAATAATGCATGGATGTTTAGTTTTAACTTTTCCTTATGTAAGGAATATATATGTGTTGTATTAAGGAAAAAATGATTATTTATTAAGGTCAAAAGAGTCCTTTCTAGGAAAAGAGTGATCCAATGAGCTTGAGATCAAAAGAGTCCCATTAGGAAAAGAGTGACCTTAACATGGTTATAAGGCCGGAATATTCTGTAGATGTTAACATATGCATATGTGATAAGGGTCCTAGAAAAAGAATATCTATCCTAGGAAGGACCTTGAAGGGAGCACTTCATAGAAGACGGAGAAGCAACCAAGGACCTAAGGGACATTCAAAGGGTTATCAATCGCGATATGGAGACACTTTCGAGGTTGGGGGTTAGAATAGAGGGTAGAATAGGAGTATATAAATGATTATTTTATAAGTTCTAACATTGGTTTTGCAAGTAATCTTATCCTAATTAGCAGGGGCATTACAATTTGTTTCTTTCCATCTTTCTCTTGAAAGCATTCTATGTCTAAACACTTTTCATCTCTCATCCTTCCCTTCGTATGATTGCATCATGCTGACCTTTAGTTACTCAAAAAAGTCATAACATGGTCTTTCAAGCTTAAACTTTGCAGATCTAGAAGAGTATGCATATAGGATATAAGTGGAAGACCTTGAGCAACAAAGGGTGGAGAATTTTAAGCACAACCTGCTCTTCAAATGAGGGAAAAACTCAAAAGCAGGAATTTCTGGAGACATTGCATATGAGCTGAAGCAAGCTTAGAGCAAGGGAATGAGGTGCATATGTGTATATATACAAATGGGAAGGTTATTTACTCAATGGGAAATTTGTATCCCATTACAAGCTAACCGTCAACCACTTAAAACTTTCAAGTGGGGTTTTTAAATCCATTCACAGCCTTTGTAAAAGCACGAAGTGAGTGTGTAATTACCTTAAGAAGTGAGCTTTTATCTTGTGCTTGCATGTGAGATATATAACTTGCTTCTTGATAGTAACTTGATGTTTAGAACAGGTTTTTTAATCCTGACTGCATATACAAGAATGAAGAGCTTCTTACATATGCAACTTGTAGAGTTTTAGTCGGAAGAAGGATCATTATTAAAAACTAAAAGCATGCAAATCTGAAAATGAAATGGAAGACTTACATTTTTAAAAATATATACAACATATGGAAAAGAAAGCAACAAAATTTCACAAAACAATTGCCTCCTTCCTTGAGAAATGCAAATGAAAAAGCCTTTCAAAAACATGGAGAAAATATGAAACAAATCCAAGTGATTTTGAAATGAGTAAAAGAACCCGAGTTTGAAGCTATATAGGCAAGAAGATTTGAAAAATCCTTCTTCAAATCAACATATTTCTCGAGTCAATAGAGGATTTTTGACAAGTGTTCACGATAGAGAAAAGAAATGCATGATAATAGCAACAAGAAAGACCAAGTCAAACCTGCAAATGCTTGAGCTTGTTACAAAATGCAATATCAAGCAAAAACAGAGCCCTAGGTGGAAGAAACACGGAATTAAATGAAGAAATCAAGCTGCAAGTCCCATTTTTGGGAAAAACATGCCCTATATGGGCTTTGTAACTCCAAATGCAGTTCTTAAAACTTGAAATTTTTCACCTATAAGTTGTTTTTGGCCATAAATGTGCCCCAGATGGACTCTTTTTTGTAAAACATGGCTCTAAAAATCTCTGCCTATGGACTCTTGAAGAGAAAATGCTAAAAAATTATTTTTTGAATGCATTTGAATGTGAAAAAGATGTGCAAATGATTTCAAAATCTCCGCCTTTAGTCTCTTGAAGAGAGAATGCTGCATATAATAATAAAACCAGGCTTTTATATGATGATTACATTCATTTATATCAAAAATCACCACCTATAGAAAATGCAGCTTTTGGGATAATAAAGACATGTTTTCTGGGTGCTTTTACATATGCACTTTGAGGTTCAAGGCATATGCAAACTCTCTCAAAATCTTCATCCAAGAGCTTTTAAGTGTAAGGCTTTTAGTGATGTATTTTTATTACCCAATGCATATGCAATTGGGATAGTAATCGTCCACCACCTTTACCTGTATAGGCTTAAAAAGTCATAATGCCATCTTTTTAGGAACACTTCACATGTTTTCAGACTCACATATAAGTGATTCAAAAGCACCGCTCTTAGAATCACTTAAGATGTACATTTTAAATGCATTTACATGTGTTTGATTAAAAAGATATGTAAAGGAAATCAATGTGTTTATAATATGTGCAATTTGTTTTAAAAGGCCATCAAGAATAATTATGAGCTATTTAAATCCTTTTGCATGTATTTACAACTTTGATTTTAATACGTACATTTGCATTTTTTAAACCCTCGTTTATGACTTGGGTTCAAAATATTGATAGTGGAGATTAAGAGATGACTTGCATATGTGATGACATGCAATACTAGATACAAACTTCACTTTATTGCACAAAAAGCCTCTCATGTTTGAAATTTACATGTACCTATAGTTTAAATGAAGAGATATGTAATGGGACTGAAAAAGTCCACCTATATGTTAGAAGTTCATTAAAAACTATATCTCAATCTCATCGGAATGATGTGAGATCTTAAATGGGGTTCTAAACCTATTTTACATGTAAATGACATCTTTACTTTGTGCAATTATTAATAAAAAAGCCCACTTTTTAGAGACTTTTAATTAAAGAACAAGGATATGCAGTCAGGCTGGAAAACCCCACTGCAAGCATGCTTAATTCCTTAAAAACTTTAGATAGACAACTTCATTTCAAGCCTAAGATAGGTCAAAGTGAGCGGAATTTAAAATGCTACAATCCTAGGGCAAAAACAAGACTAAAAACAAAACACAAAATGTAGGAAAAGTCAACTTAGAGAATTTATGCTACAAATTTTTTCGTAGGGTTGCCCCAATTTTGCGAATACAAAAAGGAGGACAATAGATAGCAATGTATTGTCAAATGAATTGTAATCCTTGGTTGACCATCTTTGGTCCTCTTCCTTGTAATGAATTCATGAGCTAATAAAGATATTTTACTGCTATATCTGGTACACACTTCCATTTGTATTATTATTTCATGTATATAGATTACCAAGTATAGCAATAAGCATTCCTTTCACCCCATCCTAATTTGTTAGTACAGGTACGTGGGTATGGAATTTTTTGTGGGGGTGTTTAAATACATTTGGGTACATCAATACAAAAAACATATAATAATCATAAATATAAAGTCAGAAATAATAAAGAATTGTGATCTTTCTAAGTCGTGTCTCTTGCCAAAGGGAATCTATGTTTAAAAGTTCTGACCTCTCCCTCACATTGAGAGATATAAAGGAGAGAAGGTCCACTTCAGGAAAGAGGGCAAATGGGATTAAATAAGAAATGGAATGCACAGAAAATTCAAATACATACGTTGTGGTTTTGGCATATGGTCCCCAATAAATTGAAAATGAATTAATTAAATTGATTGTTAAGTGGTCCCAAATTTAAATTATATGATAAGGATGTCTTCAATTGATTAGTTGAATAGGCCCATTATAATCTTTTGGATACTTCTTGGAGCCCTTTATAAAGAGGTGGCTATCATCATATGAAATCATTTTGAAATTATCTATTTCTCATGTATTTGCAATTCTAGTTAGATTTGAGTTTTTTGATGTGGTGTTTTCTTTGGACGGCCTTCTATGTATGTCAAGTGTTAATAGCATGATGGAGGGTGAGAGCATTCTTGTATTAGATGGTGTTCACTTTGTTTCTTGTTGCATGTTTCTTGATGCAGCACATGGAGTACTTTGATTCATGATGATATATGTGGCTAGAGGGGTTGTTCCCTTGTTCATATTTGTAGCTACATATTGACCCTTATGTATTGTTTACAAGTGGGGAATGTTGAGAAAATAGGTGGGCATAATAATGCTTATAATTGTAATATTTTATTTATCATGTATGTTGCATAGTGGGAGAATGTTGAGAAAATAGGTGTTGTACACCTTGCATAATAATGCTTATAATTGTAATAATTTATTATGTATGTTGCACCTAGGAGAAACTAAATGGGCATGCAACATATAGAGGTTTCTTTTGGAATATTCTTAGGGTCACTTGATGTTTTATTGTAACATTGTTATATTATTTGTTGTAATTATTTAATATTGGGGAAAGAAAATTAAATAAAGTAACCCAATATTAAATATGGGGTCAAGTGTTTAATAGGTAAAGAAAATCAATGCATACAGATAATAGATAAGAATATTAGAATTCCTTGTATTATTCGCATATGCCAAGAGATTACATATAGATCATGATTTACAATGACCCAAAAGGGTGTATAAATACTTTCCGAAGAACCTTCTCGAAGGGGTCCGTCGGCTACATGACAATTACCGAAGGGCCCGTCGGCTACATAAAAAGAACCTTCCCAAAAGGACCCGTTGGCTGATACACAATTTTACTGACGACATCATCCCCCCCAAAATGAAAAGTCGTCTCCAGACGACAATACAACAAAACCCAAAATAACAAATAACCCAAGTACATCAATACATAAATACTAAACAGCAGGATGGGTCCCTGGCGTAGTGGTCCACGCTCTCAACTCGTTCAGCTCCGCCCGCAGCTTGTAGACTTGTTCTTTCCTAACCTTCAGTTCTGCTTCTGCCTCCATCTGAAGTTCTAGAGCTGACTGCATCATGTCTGCAATTTCCCCTAATTATTTTTCCTTTGCTACTACCACTTGCTCCTTTTCAGCTGCCAACTGCTCTTTTTTTGCTGCTTACTTCTCTTTTGCTGCTGCTAACTTCTCTTTTTTTGCTGCTAACTTCTCTAGCTGACTTTGTCTGTCCAACAGGGTTGCTCTCTCGGAGTTCCAAGCCGCTCTCTCTGAAGCTAACCTGGCAGCTAACTCCTTCCGAGCTCTCTCAGCTGCTACCTGATCCACCTGACTCCTCCGAAGAGTGTAGTGCCTCCCTGTGTAACTTGACTATCTCATAAATCAGAACTTCAACCCGGCTCTCCACCAAAATTTGTCGTGGTGGCCCAGTCCTGACGCATTGCATCAGTCTCTACATCTGGCCATCCCCGCTCCTCAAAACAGACCGTGAAGGCAACTGGGCATCCCAATCGCATAAAAGATATAACCCTCTCGAGCTCCTTCATGACTGAGTCCAATGCCTAAGTCTCCGTCGATGCTAACACCTTGTGAGCCCAAGACGCTAGAGACGCTAGGGCTGCTACATCAACAAGAAATGCTTCTCTCATCCTTGACTCCTGCACTACTGAATGTTCCTGCTGCACACCCATAGCCGCCTCTACCGTTTTTGCCATACGCTCAACAACACTATGTGATGGTCCCTCACCTTGAATTGGCTTCACTACCTGCTCCTGTTGAGTACCTCCCTTCGAAATTTCATCCCACGTAGGTGTCTATATGCTAGCCATCTGAGGGACTGGAGTACGGTGGAACCACGTACTCAAGTAAGTACTCAACCTCTGCGCTCTACTCTGCCTGTCTCGCTCGAGTGATGCCAAGAGTGTTGCATCCACTGTAACTACGGCATCCGAGCCAACTACATCCAAGTGCACACTCGACGTACTCTGGCTCTCTGCTATGGAGTTAGGTAGCACATGCTTTATGTAATACAACTTAGTAATTTTGAAGGAGCTTGTTTCAATAAAAAAAAACTATTAGAGTAGTTTTTGTTGTTAGTCAACTTAGCATTTGTGAAGGTTGGAAGCATGGCATGGGATGTGTCATTACATGGATGTTCACATGGAGTGTTTGTTGATGGTTGGGATTTTGAAGGCTTTCACTAATGTATTGTAATGTTGCATTGTTAAATAATACATGGACCCTGTTGCTTTTGGAGGTTGGGTTTTTCCTTTTTGAGGGTCTTCCCACAATATATCTTGTATCACATTTATGTGCGTACATTGTCTATTCTTTTGCATGTAGAGTTTTGAATTTAGATTTTGAGTACTTATTTGGTTAATTTGTTATGTGGGTTATGTGGAAATTACCATATATTTGGTTGCTAGTTTCCTTGCACAATTACCCTACGTAGATATCCCACATTTATGTTAGACACTAAATATAAGGACAATTTGATAGACAAAGGATCTTTTACTATATTTATCATGTCTAGAGGGGTATTTGCAGTGTACAAGAGGTAGTTGTGATGTTTAAAACATTTTGGTACCCTTCCTTGCATTTTAGGAATTCTATTGTATTTGCCCTTTTCATTGGTTGTCAAAAGTTTGACCTTGAATACTATGTCACTATGTTGTCATTTTGCCTCTATCCTTGTCCTTTCTTTTTCGTTGCGACCTTAAGCATGCATAACACCTGTTTGCACTTTCACTAAGTTTTTGACTAAGAAATTGGCAAGATTTTCTAGCCTTTCGTTAAGACCTTGTTTGCAATCCTTCATTGCATTGTCACAAGGTTCACAAACTCGCAAACTTTACAACATTTATAACCTTGCCTTGTTTTCTTCAAGTACTAGACTTTTGTTTTGTTTTGATCATTAAGTTGTATCTTTTGCAGATCTAAGAAATAAAATATATCACAACCTTGCAAAGTTTGCAAACTCTTGAACTTTTCAACATGAGGAATTGGAAAGCTTATCTCAGCTTATTGTTTCCTTCAAGTCCTACACAATTTTACAGACATTGTGACATCTAGAAACATGTGAACTTTCAAACCTTTTCTACCTCTGTTCTTTTTGAATCACATGTGAAGAGGAAATTGTGTAGATGGAAGGATGTTGAAATAAATAACTCCAATGAAATAATAAAGAATGTTGAAGGTGACTCATACCCAGCATTATTTATAAGACGAGCTGCCTCCTCTAACTCCGATAGAACATATAAGAAAATATATTGGGTGGTAGAATTTCTAGCCGCACAAGGAAGGCTGCCTAATTAGGGGCATTGGTGAAAATTTAACTCCAATAACGTTTATGAAGGAATCTACAAGGTGCAGGAGTAAAGCTTTACAAGTACTCAATTAGGACTAAGATGTTGGGATTGGGTGGAAATGCATGTTGGTATCAACAACTCTTGGAATTTGAAACTCTAACAGCAGTCAAAAACTTAAGGAAATGGTGTAAACAAACCCTACCCAACTTTTTTGGGTTTTTCACAAACTTTGACAGATGATTAGCACGTGAGATGGCACAAAGAAATACTTCAGAAAACCTTTGACTAATAAATTGCCCATTCAAATGTTTCTTAGATTGGTTATCTTTGATGGACATACAAAGAAATTACAAGAACGTGGGCAAAACTTGCAATGTTTTGCACTTTGGAGGAATGTGAACTCTATAACACCTCATACTTGCAACTTTATGTAACTATAACAAGGTAGATTTGGTGTCTTGATTCTAAGACAAAGCAAAGGAGGGGAAGAAGTTGGGGAAGAGTTATGCCTTTTGGGTTGAGGTACATTGTGGTCATCATTTCTACAACCTTCAAAGTTGTTAGATACAAGGACAAAAATGCACCTTGTTTTGATGTTGTTTATGAGTGTGTTGACAATATGCTTGGCCAAGATTAAGGGCATTTTACAAAAGAGAGCCCACATTGCAAATCTATGATGAACACCTTCAACTGATCATTATTATTGACAAGAGAATCTCAACACTTGCTTGCACATGATTGCCTATGCATTGAATCTAAAGTGGTATTTGCAAAGGCTTAGCAGAGTTACCTCTATAGAGAATGCTTAGGTGAAGGTAAGATTCATGAAGGCAATTTAAAAGGTTCATAATTCTATACAAGACAATATCATTCATAGTGAGTGCACAAGATTTGCAAGTCTTAAGGAAAGGCCTAATATGGAATAGGGAGGCCATAGCATAGGAGGAACCAATTCCATGGTGGACTATGTGTGGACTTAATTCTGTGACAAACACGCTGACCATTTGTATGCTGTCCTAGTGTCTTATTCTTCTGCTACGAAGAAGAACTAATCTACTCATAGTTTCATCCACTATATTAAGAGGAATTAACTTATCTCTATGAGGGTGGAGAAGCTTGTCATTGTCAAAGCACCTTGCATCTCATGACTACAACACAATTTTGTACATGGAGACTCCTATAGCCTGACAGGATGTGGAGCTAGAAGAGCTAACACAAGTTTATGATGATGCAACATAGACATGGTTGGTGTTGGTTTGGAGGAGCTTGACAATTTGAGTCATGAGGAGTTTGGCATAGACTTTGGGTTTGATTATGATTAGAGGCATTGTGTCATTGGGTAATTGTATTTGAAATTTGTTTTTTGAATGTAATCAGCATTTTTTTATATAATATAAATATAATTATAGTTAGCATTACCATTTTTTACCATTTTTCAATTCAATATGTTTTTGAGTATTTGAAGATTCAAAGTTTCATTTGTTATTGCTTATACATTTTTTAAAGTACTATATATATATATTTGTATTGTGGTCACCAAATCTAAGCCCTTGATCCTCCATCCTTGGGACTTGCATATAGTTCTATCTATAACTGTAGCCTACATCATGGCTAATTTTACCAATATATTGTGGACATCACTTTGAAGATGCAACCCATGTAATAATTTAAACTTTCTAAAGTCCTTTCATGACAGCCATTTGTTGTTATGTTAAATCAATATATTGGATTGTGTCCAAAGATACTACAGTCACCATAATTCACCTTTTTACTTTCTTTGTTTCCTTAGCAGGATAAGTCAATCTTTAGTTGTGTAATCCAGAAGCCCACAATGGTTGCATATGTAGAATCTTGCTCAATCCTTCTAAGGATATACCTTTTGCTGATTTATAAATGTGTAACATATTTGGCAAACGTTATTTCTTTCTTGAGTGATGTTTTTCTCATTCTTGAGCTTTTGATTGGCAGTTCCCTTTGTTTTTCTTCATCTTCCTTGTCATGGTTGAGTCTACTACAGCTTTATCATAATAGTAAATACAGATCGCTATGGTAGTTGCCAATGCCTATTACAAGACAAAATTGTCAGTACTTAACATAAGTTGCACCAAATAGCCAATATTCTACCCATTGTAGCTAACTACGTTAAATTGTGAGGGAAAATCTTTAATGGAATGAGATTGCTTTATTTGGTGCTGTTCCCTGTACTCATTAAGAAAAACTTTTCCCCATACTGCTGCTCCCAAAATATTTCTTGTTATTCCCTGTCATCCCCATCCCCAAAACATTCTGGAATATAGAAAAATAGTGGTGTAAAAAGAATCATTGATAAGCATTGATAACAAAAAACTGGAGAGTTGATAACTACCTTACACATTAGATTCACTTCCAATTGTGATTAAAATTCATGTCCTTTAAACTAGATAAGATATTTAAATATGCCTATCAAATTTTTCTATTAAGATAACATTTGGACTGTTGGTATTTTGACTGGATAAGATTTCAGCTATAAAGTAAAAGCATTGCATCTATTCTTTCAAAGACCAGTGGAACAAAATCCTATCAAAGTTGTGAGAACTCAAATGAGGTTGGCCATATCCTTATGCATCTTCATTAATGAAGATTTTTTCTTATCTATGAGGTTGAGAATAGATATAAATTTTGTGTGTGAATTAAACATTCCAAGGGAGAAGGATCTAAGGTTAGTCCAACAATAAATCTTGTTAGTTGTGCAAATGTTTTCATGGGTTCTCTGTCAAACTCAGAAGAGGAAGAAAAAGACTCATATGTAAAGTTAGTCAAAAATTCTAAAATTTAACTCGAAGATACTACAAGAGGCAATAATGTGAGTTCACTTTTTCAATCTATGTTTGCAATATTTAACTTTGTCATTAATTGTTTACAAGTTATTTATTGTGAATATTTTGACTCGTGTATATTTTCTGTATATGTATATTTGCAAGCTGTTATATCCTAGAATTTTGAACATTTGTAATTTCAACAGTCACTATGATGATTTACCAATTTGCACAGTAAGTTCATGGATTGAATGGCTCATCTCTGACAGGCTCATTGTCTTTCATTCAAATTTCATAAAAGGATGTGGCTTATTCTGTTAGAATAGACAATTACTAAATGCCTTCCTGTATTCTTGTAATGAATGTTTTGAGAAAAGTCTATCAAAAAATGTTTTCAGTGGGATAAAAATAGGAGCATAATTATGCTAACGTACCTGTGCAATGATTCATAGATACGATTTGGTAGATCTCACTCGTCAGGCATTAGCAAAACTTGCTAATCAGGTATTCAGGAATGCTGTGATAGCTTATAACCTGAAGAGTTTTCAAGAAGCAGCTTTGCAAAGTCAAAAATTTCTAGGGATCATCACAGACTTGGATATCCTCTTAGCTTCGGATGACAATTTTCTACTAGGGACATGGTTAGAAAGTGCTAAGCGACTAGCAGTTAATCCAGGACAAGTAAAGCAGGTAATAAAAACGATCCAACTCCCATTAGGTGATATTTCAGAAGACACTTTAGTTAAATTATTCATATTTAACTTTTCATGGATAACTGCATATTTACCTCAGCGTAATAGGTTTAATCAATTTATAATCATGCTGAAAAAAGTAAAAACACTGTTTCTTTGTTGTTCGGTAGCATCTTCTATAGATGCTTATGTTTCTGATGAGATTTATGCAGTATGAATGGAATGCAAGAACACAGGTGACGATGTGGTTTGATAATACCAAATTGAATCAAAGTAAACTACATGACTATGGTATGGAGTGACTATATTTCTTTCACAAATACTTGCAATGAGAGTAGTTCTTTCATTTTTGTTAGAACAGATTTGTGTAGGAATGCATGAGTTGTTAGTGTAACTAAATAAATGTGTATGTTTCCTCTCAGCAAACAAATATTGGAGTGGGCTACTGAAAAACTATTATTTACCGCGAGCATCAATCTATTTTGATTATTTACTGGAGAGTATGAAAGACAACAAGTCGTTTCCGTTGGATATGTGGAGAAAAGATTGGATTAAGTTTTCCAATAAATGGCAAGAAGATACGGATCTCTATTCTGTCAAAGCTGAAGGAAATGCCCTTAAAATTTCACAAGCACTGTTTGAGAAGTACTTTAAAGTATAAATAATAATTGCTGTACAGATTATGTTTTCCCTCTTCCTGTTGCCAAATCACTAATTGCTTTGAGTCAAAAGTACATAACATTTCAAGTGAAAACTCTACTATTGAAGCTCTCCTTTCAACATGAGAGAAAACTACTAGCATTCATGCAGATTCATTGAAAATGTTATTGATGTTCATTGACAAACACTGAATTGCCAGCATTATTTGCACACAGCACAAGCTAATAGTGTTGTCAAATAACATAAGATGTGACAATTGCACAACATAAGTAGAACATGTGATTTATATGGAAAATTCTTGCGGGAGGACACCACTGCAAAATATTGCTTATATATGAAATCCTCTTGTAACTTGTAGGCTCCAACCTAAAGGAAACATGATCCCTTCAATTTGTAGGCACCTACCGCCAGAACTGAGCACCAAGTCAGCAAGATTTACCAATCTCTTCTATACTGAAAGATCCAAATCTTCTCCACTGTTTGCTTTTGTGTCTAGTCTAATTCTGTACTTTTGTCTATTCAATTGATGCTATAATGTCTGCTTGAAATCAAATATGAAGTTCAGACAAATTCTACTGTGAGATTTTCTGTAAATATCTGATAAAAAATAGTGTGCCCCTTTAACAACTCAAAGAGAGATTTTGATAATCTAGTCCACAATGTGGATATCTCTATTGAGGAAATTGAGCACATGGAAAATCAAGCCATGCATGTGATTAGAGATGGACACAAGAGTGGGTCTCGAAACCCTGCCGAATATCTCCTACACCCCAAGTAGGAGGGAAACCAGTATAAAAACAAGAAAGTACTTCAAAGAAAAAAAAACACCTCCTTCCATAAAACAATCTACGTTGTCCAATCCTCTAGGGCATGCTAGGGTAATCAATAGATGTCCGAAGGACCAAAAAAGAAGAAAAAAACTCAAAAGAAAGCTAGTCTAATAAAGAGAAGCATGGCATTCATGGTATTGCAACAACCGAACCATATATCATGGAACTAGATTCGCTAAGATTAAAATGAATAGAAACTAAAGGCTCTTGGATATTCCTAAGATTGATGCTCAAAAAAAGGGGAAATACTAATATTCCTTCCTCAACACATACAAAACTAGAAAAATATAGATCTTGAAAGGAGAATTTGGAGGTGATGGTTATAGAAGATAATTATGTTGAAGAGAAAACAAGAGGGGTTAAGGTCATGGTGGTCAATTTCGAAGAAGATAACCATAAGAGGAAGAGTAGAGGAAATAAAAAAAATTCATCAACATAATATGAAAGAAGAAGAAACTACTAAAGAAGGTTTTGAAGAAGATGAGACAAAGAAGCATTAGACCAGGAGAGTGAAGAAAAATTGCATTGAAAGCTCACATGTAGATGAAAAAATATAGATAAGGATTGGCAATGAATTGAAGATATCATATATCAACATGAGGATGAGCCTCCAAGTGATCATCAAGAAGAGAAATAAATAAACAACACCCAAACTTTGAGCATGATGAGGAAAGGGACAAAGATGAAGAATGTGATTTGAATAAAGGAGACCAAAAAATCAAAGAAATTGAACCTCTTGAACAACAATGAGAATGTAAAGAGGAAAGAAATGATAAAAAGATTCATGTTGAAGAACAAGAATTAAATGAGAGAAATCAAAAACCTAGAGAATATGAACCTCCAAAGAAACATCAACATTAAGGAGAAGAGCACAGGGGAAAATAATTATCCAAGGAAGATGGAATGGTTCTTGTATGACCCAAGACTCTTGTAAATAGTGCAACTATTTGGTTGACCTAAATAATCCAAAAGAGGTGAAGGAAGTCCAAGGAGCTACAAGGAATGTTTTTTCATCCTTGACAAGACTCTTGAAACCAAGGAGGCAAGGAAAATATTTTTCATAACAATAGACATTGGGGCCACCAAAGAGCACAAGTGGTTTGTACTTTTAATAAACAAAGTAGGAGAAGAGACGCAAACAAAAGATTATTAGATACATGAAATAGACTTGGGAATCTAGAATAGGGAAGGATTAAAAGCATCTGTTACAACGAGTGATAACAACTATATTCAAAAGAATGTGAATGGATAAAATCAAAAAGGACGAATTAAGAGATAAATTGAATAACTAACAAATTATGTTGGTCATCTCCTGGGCCCATTGGATTATGTTACTACTCCTACAAGTTGCACTAGGCCTAGAGATCAAATTTAATGAAAGGATGTTATTTTCAAAGTTACAGTGCATTGGTATCAGGACGTTGAAATTGTAGGAGAAGAGTTAAATAAAAAGAATATGGACGCATATCATTGTATAGAAAAGTTTAATATTTTGTGTAATATGATAACAAGGGAGAAAGATGGAACGGCAATAGATGGGACTATCTTCATTTGGGAAGATTTATTTTATATCCTTCTTATTATCAGGGCAACCCGCGTCGAAGAATTTATCATAATAGGAGTACGAGATGTATCCGACAAGAAGATGTCATTGTGCCTTAAAATATTAAAGATAAAATAATAGAAAACTTTGAAGATGTCAACACCTTTCTATAGTGTGTAGAAGATTTTTTGTCAATCTCATTCATTTTAGGAAGGTGAAGTATGGATGAGAAGCATCAAAAATATTATCAAAGAACTCAAAAATAGTTCACGTTGAGAGTGCAACAAGGAGAGTGATGATTGAATTGTGGGAATCAAGCAAGAATAGACAAATATACAAATAAGCTCCCCTATTTTGAAGATAAGAATAGAAAATTGGAAAGGTCTAAAAGGCTAATTCATTAAGATTAAATATACCAAATTGCCATATTTGGAAAAGATGAATGGCGTATTTAAATTATTCAACGAAACATTCCTATAAGTCTTAGCACATTTATGAGAACCATACTTCTTTACTTTCAAAAACCAATTGAGGCTCAACAAGGTTTTGGAGTAGTACGAAACGAAGTGACAAAATGCACCCAATTACTTATTCATGTAGCAAATGACATAGTAAGAATTAGAGTCAATTTCTTCACATGTCCACATCATTTCCTATCTCAAACATCCAACAAGAAACTTAAAATTGAATACCTAGTTCATGCCATGAAAGAGGATGCACAAAGCCACACGTTTGCCCCAAATTTCACATGGGAACTCATAACCTAGAAACAAAATTTTGGCCCATTATTTTAGAAAACAAAAATGACATTTTTGGCATGCCAAACTAATAGTAAACTTTTGCACAAGGTATTAGTTTGATTAGAATAAATTTAGGATTTTTTTGGATTAGTTTCTTTTAGTTTTCGTTCTAGTTTTGTCAACAATAACACCCAAAAATCCTAGTTATATGGTTGGAACATTTGCAATGTAAAACCTATGCAAACTCTTCATGTTTTCATTGTAAGGGGTGGAAAGTTTATATGCAAACCATGTTGCAATTTTAGTGTGTAACTTGTTGGTAAACATTGTGAATCTTGAATACAAAAATCAAAATTTGAGCATTTTGTTATTTACACTCTTTTTAAAAATATTATAGTTGGTATTGATGATTTATTTTCATAACTTGAATTGATAACTTGGTTGGATCTTATTTTGGAGATCTTGAACAAAACTTTGTCTCACATGCATGCATTAGTAATTGCTGTGTGATGTGATGAATTCTAAAAATTAGTCAATGCATTTTTCTTCTAATTCTTGCATCATGGATGTCTTAGTTGGGAATTTCTAATTTATGTGTGTAGTTTATTTGATTCAATGTTCTCATCAAATGTAGAAAGTGGGTGTGCAAATTATCATTATCCGAGTTGCTAAAATGTCATTTCATTTTTAATAGCACTCTTTTATTTCGATATTTCTGTCATAATCAATATTAAAAAAAGGTTGATAGAGTAGAAGTATTTCATTTCCAATTCTATTACTACATGTAATATGTTTGAAAAATCCAAAATAGTTATTATTGTTTTAGAGAACATTTATTGTGACTATCGATGTTGAACCTCCAATAATACCAACAAACGCCCCCTGAATAAACAAACACATCAACCAACTCAACTTTTGCATGGCTAAGACCTAGCCAAAAGGAACCTTGGATTGATTTCATCACTTTTCAAGGAAGGTTGTTAATTTTTTACTTGCGTGTCATTGGAGATGCTAACACCTTCGTCAATAGAACTAGTGATAGAATGAGAGCATAGTTTGAGAGGTTAAGTTAGAACATATAATATCCTTTTTGTCAAATAGATATGGGAGTATCCCTCATTTCACACGTAAGAAGGGAGAGTTGTTAGCACTTTTTCTCAACATTGAAATCCTAGGAGTGACAAAGGGAAACTAAGGGTGAGACTTCTTTCACACCTTCATTAATACAAGAGAGTCAAAACATAGCCATGATACCCAACCTGACATTAAAACAACCTATTTTTCTCATGCCCAAAGTTCTCTAATGAATTGGAACCCATTATTTCATGAGTTACCAAAGAATCTAAAGATTTTTCTTTTCCTTAATATATCTATGGTGATTGTAAAATAGCAGAACACATAGAAACTTTATGACTATATTCATCTATAGGTGAACTACGATATGTTGAATGTGTTTCTTGTTTGCGTTCCCATTTGACGTTCTCTACAAAATGTGCTGGTAGGTTGGTAACCCTTTGCATGTCTAACAAAATTAGAGGAACTTGTCTTCATCAAATTGCCAAAGTTGATGCATCTCGTTCATTCTTTTATTCCATAGCTGGTAATTATTATTTGCTTCCAATGAGTAATTGCCTCAATTATTTTTCTTCTAATAGTAGAGATGTAATGCACCTTTGTAGACTGGTTATAAGAATTTGGAACACTTATTTTTAATTCTTCTTTCTCACTATTTAAAAACTTGATATAATCAATAAAATATGGCAACGATAGTGTGTAGAGAGAAATGTGAAGCCAGGAAATAAACCTAAGTTCATCACATGACCTAACACCTCAAGGGGGAATCAAGGTAATTGATCCTTTCAATTCCAATTCTAAGGTAAATAGATCTAAGAATATTAGTGTCAAGTGATAAACGAGCACTAATGCAAACAAAGATCTAATGGTTATAGAATTAGTAAAAAAAATGCAAGATTCCTTTAAAACCCAAGTGTAGCAAGGCCTATGAAAGACAATAGATTTATTAAGTAAACATGTTGAAATAAATAAGGACACCCCCCCCCACCCCAAAAGGTTGAGCAAAAGAATAATAATGCCTCCCCCATGATTGTTACCTCCCCATCCTTCACAAAGGTAAATAGGTTCAAGTGGGTTACAATGATGTTGCTACTAAGAGTAGTCAGAAAGGTTTTCTTGTCTCTAATAGATGGAACTCGGGGTAGAGTTGGACACTATGGATGTGATGTACACCAAACTAGCCACCTAATGGCTTAGGGTTATGTGTTACTATGCTAGTACCCTAAGACTACAAGAGGAGGGGGGAAAACAAGGATGAGGATTCAGATGATGAGACTAGAAGGGAGTTGTTTGTCTTCCTCATTGAAGATTGGACGTAGTTGCTACTTACAAAGCCCAAGGAGGGAAAAAATGAATTAATGATTTTTGCTTTGTTAATGTTGTTATATTGCTAGCATATCCTTGGGATCCAAGTTTATGTTTTAAAAACTAGCCCTACGTGACACAATACTTTGCTTTCTATTATTTCTTGGTTTTTGATGTTAGGGGAAGGGATAGGTTGACACTTTGTTGTGAATCACTATGGTTTTTATGTTGCTAGTTATGTACAGTAACTGATATTGTTGTCTCTCATAGGTTAGCCCCTTGTTTTGGCTTCTTTTAATATCATTAAAAAATATTAAATTTTAAAAAAAAAAAATTGATCAAGGTAAAATAGGTTTTGAAGGGGCCTAAAACCCTTTACAAAATATAGCTAAAGATTCAAACCATTACAACCCATATGAGAAAACAAGACAAAAGCATAACAAGGCCAGTCGAGAACAAAAGGCTAGCTTGAAAGAGACGACATCAAAAGGATAGGAACCAAAACACAGAAGAACAAAAAAGCGTAGGCCAACTATCCATATTCTTCAAAAGGTCAACAACCTCAAGCTCGGGCTTATCCATCCTCTCTACAGCTTGCTTGAGTTGCTTGACCTCACCAATGGTAGCAGAGGCCATCTTCGTGGTGTTGGATCTTGTTCTTTTACCCAAACCACCCTGGCTCTCATTTTTCTCCTTATCATCTGCTTGTTGGTCCCAAATGGTACTGAGAGGGGGGTGAATCAATATGCACACATCTATAAAATTTCCCAATTAGTTTGTTGATCTTTTCTACACACTGAATCACTACTACTTTAATTAATAGAGTTATAATAAATGCTATGTAGTAAAACCATACAATATTCCCTATAGAAGCCTACACCAATGACATGGATATTTGTATGTGGAAACCCCCAAGGTGAGGGTAAAAACCACAATGGGAGTAATGTACCTACTAGCCTTTGCTTGCAAGAAAAATGGTGTCATGTTAAAGGCTTAAAATTGTTACTTTTGAGAAGGCATCGTGTTAGGAATGTCAATAATTTGTTAAGATTACAACATCCTGTTAGGGCTAACTCACTAGAGGATTTGAATCTCCTTATGAGAGGCATCTGGTTAAAGGATTTTAAAGACTTCTGACAAGTTTGTCATGTTAAAGGCTTACAATAGATTTTATGGCTAGAAAGAAAACTAGTTTAGTGCTCTAAGTACATGGCACACCTTGCCTGGTAGATATTCTATTAAGTTACCTCAAAGATGCTCTAATCTTCCTCTTCTGCTTTGGCTTGGGTAAGAGTTCATCTGCTCTTTGTCCTTGTTCTCCTCGTGTATGAAGCACTCATTGTAGCTTCTTGTCCACACTTGAATTGTTACATTCTCATCTCTTTCTTCTACGTAGTGAACTTCTTCTCTCACACACTCTCAACAACAGCTTCTTCCTCATCTTTAACAAGTGTTAAAGTGATTCTTTTAAATCACTCCATTTAACCACAAATGCAAACCCTAAAAAATTATCCTAATCAAACTACAATTTAAATTTTGAACTCCACAATGAGCATAGTCATAAGATATATGTGATTGTTTATCCTTAGATGCCTATGCTTATAGATCAGCTTGGTCATTTGCACATCTATAGCTAGACTTGTGACCTTGCGTGTTTTAGTCACATCTATCACACTACTTTACTACATGTCTTGGTTGTGTTTAGTCTTACCTCTCATGTTGTCACATCAGTGGTGATTGGGTTGTGGTCGCTTGGTATTCATGCTTCACTGTTCATTCTACTATCTTGACTGGTCCACTCATTTACTAGTAGCTTTGGGACTTCTTGTTAACCAATTGCCAATCAATGACAACACAATCTTCTACCTTAGTTCTTGAGTTCATTGCACATCATTTTCTCAGTTGATGTAGCTTAGGCCAATAATCTCCCCCTTTGGCATTAATGGTGAAACCTGCTATACTACATTGTAGGTTAACAAGATGCTTGGGTTAAGACTTGACCCATCTCAATGCTCAACTGGATTACTTTGTTGTCTCATTCTCCTCTATTGTCTTGCTCCCCCTAAGGTATATATACTCCCTTAGTATCTCTTTACATCTGCATGTGTGTCTGTGTGTCTATGTTTGTGTGTGTCTGTGTCTGTGTCTGTGTTTGTGTCTGTGTCTATGTATCTGTGTCTGTGTCTGTGTCTGTGTCTGTGTCTGTTTCTGTTTCTATGTGTGTCTGTATGTATGTGTGTCTGTGTCTGTGTGTCTATCTGTCTGTATGTATGTATGTATGTATATTTCTTTTGCCCCTTTGCATAACTTCTCCTTTTTGACATCAATGACAATGGGAAGAGTGGACATATACTAGATAGATTCTCCCCCTTTGATTGCAATTCTTTTGTGCCATACTCATCATAGCTTAACAAAGATGTCATTGTACTTGTCTCTGGCTGAGTTAAGAAGGATCTCTCATGACTCCTTCAAATCTTTGAGTGTGATCGTTGCACTTCAAATTTCGACTAACTTTATGCAAGATGCTTTGTTGGTCTTTGTTGGTGGCATGGCAAGTAGCTCATTTTCTCCTTTCATTGTTGCACCGATGGATCTGATGATTGGAGTCAAGCATTGAAGCTCCATTTATTTGATATTTCTCTTTTCTTCTTCAGCTTGCAGCTAGTGCAATAGGTACATGGTGTCCTACAACTTGGTGATATGCTTTGTTGCTAATCCTAAGAGTGGATCAAATGCATGTACATCAACATCAAGTTCTTGTTGAGCCTTTGCTTTCGACTTCTCAAGGTTACCTGTTAGGTTGTGTGGCATGCTTTGTTTTTGGAATAACGAGGTTATTTCCTTCAAGGCTTCGGGCATCTCATCCCTAAGTGTCATAAGTTTCCCTTTCTTCTATGTTATAAGTTTCCTCTCTGCTTCGAGCGGTCTTACTCAAACCTATGATTCCAGTACCTTTAGAAGTTGGACTACCTTCCCATGAAGATGTCTCTTTACTTCTATGAATTTAGTGATCAAATCATCATTCTCATCATAGATTGTGTCCACTGCAAGTTCCTTTAGAATATCACGAGCGTCAACCAGTATGCCTGCACATTCGTACCTTTTGCTATGTTGCTTTGTCTTTTTGTATTTTTCAGTGAGCTCGGTATATTTTTGTAACTCCTTTGATTTTATGTCAATAGTTCTCTTGCTCAAATCATATACATGTTCTCCAAGTTATAGCATTTTTATAGCTTTGGCTACATCAAAGTCATATAATGCTCCCTCATCCTTTAATCTGTCAAACTCTGTCGTTTTCTGGGATTCTTCTTTTTGTTTTCTCCTTTTCTTGCTTCGTGAATCCTCTAAGTCTCGCTTTATTTTCTCTAGCTTCTTGACTCTCCCTTGTCCTTTGCATGATGTCGAGGATGGATTTATTGTTGGTGTCTCCTGAGGTTGAGTAGGTTGTGAGGCTTCTTGCCTTTTCGTTGTATCTATTTCTCTTGTCTGTTCCTCTCCTACATCATTTTGGACCTCCATTTTAGGTAGTTGGGTATCACTTGCTTAATTTCCTATTTTTGTCTCTTGTGTTTCTTATATCCTATTTCCTTGTCCAATTGTTTCATTGTGACTGGATGTTTATTGATCTTCATTCTCTCCTTCCTTAGTAGTATTTGTGACATTTGCTTGTTCTTTGGTTGTTTGAGTGTTAGTTTTGGGTTGTTCTTGTGTAGTTGAAGGTGTCGTAGAGGTATGTTGTGTTTCTCTAATTTCCTTTGGTTCTTGATTTAGATCTTGGCTAATCTGTGTTATGCTTGTACTACAAGTTTTTCTGTTGGTTTCTTCTTAGCACTCCTAGGACTTGTTGTCTTGGATCACACTTGTTCTTTGTGGGCATCTTTGGTTGTCTTGCCTTGACTTCCTCATTTTTCAAGACTCTATTTATTTTTCATAGAGTTGTGACCAAAACTTTCTTACATTCGTAAATGTGGTGATTAGTGCCACATTCTCTAGTTGTTTGGTGTTTGATCTACATGAATTTACAAGATTTGTGATATCTTGTCTGCTTAGGTCGGATCTTATGTTAGTCAAAGCTTCATCCAACATATTCTTCCAATCGACTATAGCCTTAAGACCATTTCTCTTTGATTATTTCAAATAGTTCATTTGGTAATTGGGACCACATCTTGTGGTGTTCGGCTAAATGCTCTTAGGCTTACTAGTATTGAATTTACTATCTTATTCCTATTTGATTTATTAAATTTTAGGAATCTATCTCTAATCATACTATAGTTACCATTATTTTCAATATCCTCAACAACATATTGCAGTGAAAGTTACCTACCTTCTTTCATGGACTTCTAATGTTCAAGATCTGATTCTTCTTGTTCATCTTTCTCCTATTGGGTAGGAGGTTTCTTCTTCCCTTTTGTTGTACCTTTCCTTTTGTAAGTCTCCACCGTAGGAGGCTTGGAGGTTGCATGTTTCCTTCTGGTCCTTGCTTCCTCCTCTTCTAACTCTAGTTCCGGAGTGGAACTTTTCTCTGAGTCAGTTTGTAAACTCTCTTCACTTATTTGAGTTTCCTCTACCTTAGCTTGCTCATGTCCTTCTTCATTCCTTCCTTTTTCTTTGGCTTCATTTGCTTTGAAGTTTCAGCTTCTTATTCAATGACCTTTTTCTTTATTTCTTCAATTGTTCCAAACCTCTATTGTCCCTTGTTAACTGGTTTTTTGAGCAGTTCCTTGATGAGGCTCTTGGTTGGTCCTTGCTCAATCTCATAAGGGAATTTTGTCAACCAAAGAGTTCTTGGTTCAACTTCTTGCACCATGCAATTATATGTGTCTACTAAGAAGCACACACTTCTTCTATGGTCATTTATTATATTTTCTGGTATTTGTCTTTTTTGCATGTCTTCTTGGAACTTCTTGAAGTAGATTTCAAGATTATCTAGGCCCTTGTCTTCTGACTTGTTGTGCATGCTTGTTATTTGTGCAGTAACACTGCTCCTAGATTTCCATTGGAATACTTTATAGCTGGGGTGCTCACCCTTGAAATAAAAAGATATGCATACTAATATAGCACCAAATTTGAAAGTGTAAGTTGCATTGTTTGTCTTTATCTTCCTAATACTTCACATCATTTGTCCATGTAACCAACCACTAAGACCCATTTGGTTCCTTTAACAATTATTTGATGTGCTCCATATACTGCTCATATGGGTATGTTGTTTTCTTGACTAGATTGGTAAAGCCTATGTGCTATTAACCTTGTTCTGAACTACACCTTAACGTCTGAAATTTCCTTCAGGGCACACATCTTGCATCTGGGTGGCATCCCATCAGTTCGGCCAATTCCACTATTTTGTGTATTCTAGTGGTTAGCTTTTCTTTGACTCCATTGAACCCTATTACCTTTTTGACTACCTCCTTTGTAATTTTGTATGGCTTGTCCAGCCACATATAAACGATGTGTATTTGGCTGAGCACACATATCACCCATTTCCTTTTTGAAGAAATTTGGAATATCTATGGCACAAGCTAGGGTAGTGGTTTTTAGTACCTTGAGGTCATCTTTCTCGATCTTTTTTTCTCAGATTTTGTTATACATCTTTCTAATCAAATTATCTCCCATTTTGACCATCTTTGTCTCTAGATACTCTCCAACATCTTCCAGTAGCAACACACCACTTTGCTATGATGATAGGACTCCATTCTTGTTATTCTCTCCCACATTCACTAGGATAGGCTTATACACAGGAGGTTCTTCATCATGTCCATCCACCAATTCAACGTTGAACAAGTTATCCTTTTGCACTATTGATATTTTACGGCTTTGTGTGTGATTTTACTTGCTTCTTTTGATCTTTTTCTCTCAACAAAACTTAGGGTTTTGAAGCATTTGACAACTTTTCATAATACTCAATTAATAGTTCTAAGTAGTTAGGGTTTTGAAATCGAGAGCTCAGATAGTTTGAGATTGCAAAAGGTGACTTGTGTTTGTCACTACATCTATTTGTAGATTTGACAAAAAATATAACGATACGCTCTAAATGATAACTTTTTTGCTTACTCACCTTGTTCTTTGAGCAATATGTTTTCTAACAAATGAACCAACAACTAGATTTTGATGCTATCTTGTCTTCCTCTCTTAGGTGTGATGCATTTTTTATTTCTCCCCTTTTTTTGAGTCAATAGTCATGGCTTATCGGTTTGCATGAGGGTACTAGTGCAAGCGTTGTCTTTATTGCCTAACCCCTTGTTAAGATTTCTCTTGCTTAATTCAATTGGGAAGACTCACCACTTGTTGGTGAGCTTGTTGCTTGCCTAATCCTTATTCTGGTATTTTTTGATCTTTTCTTAATCGATATCTTGTCGAAGTCCTCGTAGGCTTGTTTGGAATCTATGGTCTTTCCCTTTGCTCTGTTTTTTTTGTTGTATTGCCTAGGTTTTTGTTTTACCCAACAGTTTTTTACTACATGGCATGTCTTGTGACATCTGTAGCATGTCTTCCTAGTGTTGTTCCATGGTCTTGCTTGATTTTTTTGTTGGATCCACCATTTCCATTGTGAGTCCATGTGTCCTTTGCTTCCACAAGCGAAGCAAACTTGCCTCCTATTCATTGGAGATTGTTGATGTGATCCAGAACTTGATCCAGATTCCCTTTTAGTGTGACCATAAAAGTCACAATAGTGGCAGTATTTATCTACTCTTGCTTCATTTGCAAGATCTCTACATTATTGCACATTGTGACCATACCAACAACAACTATTGCATAGTTCTTTGTTTATGTTATGTCTACCAGTAGTTGCTTGTTTGTGCCAACAATCTTTTAACTTATGTTTGCCACGGTAGAGACAAATCGGTTTGTTCGGTGACATGCCTATTTTGCCTGTTGTGGTTTCTGTATCTTTTTCCTTCGAGGATTCTCTTCTTTTAATTGTATGGATTACTTGGAATCCTAAGCTGGTTGAACTACTTGTTGCGTCTTGAGTGTCCATTAGCTTCTCTTCCTTTGAGTTGTTCCGCCTTGTCTTGACAAGTTTGTCACATTCTTCTTTTGCCACTTGGAGTTCGACCATCAGCTGTCAAATTTGTTCCTTCATTTTTCTTGCTTCCTCTATCAGAGCACTCAGTTGTTATGTTTTCTCATTATCATACTCTTGTAGTACATTGTTTTCTTGTACTACATATATCTGATATTCTTCTATGAGAGCTATCTCATCTTCTTTTTCTTTTACTAAGTCTTCAACTTGCTTCCTAGCTTCTTGAGTCAGTCTTAGCTCTTCATATGTTTAATCTCTTGCAGGGATAGCATTTCCTTTTTCATCCATAGCTTCACATGTTCTTACTATAGAGAGTTCTTGCTCCTTTAGAACTTTTACCTTTTTATTTAGCTTATCATTTTCAGTCATAAATTCTATTATCACTTTTGATTCTTTAGAACAGCTTTTCTCTTTGAGCTTCTCTATTAGCTCTTGACTTTTTCCCAACTTTCTAATCAACTTCTTTCACTTCGCTAAAGATTCTCTTAGTTTGTCTTTCAAATCTTTGATGGTGTCTAGTGCTTCGTCCAGCTATCTCCTGAGTGATGCCATTGGATCTTCCCCTAAGTCATTAGACTTGTCATTTCCAATGTTGGTGCTCTGATACCAATTATTGGTCCCAAATGATACATAGAGGGGGGTGAATCAATAGTCTACTTATCTTTTCTACACACTTTATCACTACTACTTTAACTATTAGAGTAATAATAAATGTTATGCAGTAAAACCATACAATATTCACTACAGAAGCATACATCAATAACGCAGATATCTTTATGTGGAAACCACCAAGGTGAGGGTATAAACCACATTAGGAGTAATGTACCCACTAGCCTTCCCTTGCAAGAAAAACTATGTCCTGTTAAAGGCTTACAATTGTTCCTTTTGAGAATGCATCTTGTTAGGAATACTAATAATCTATTAGGATTAGAACAATCTGCTAGGGCTACCTCACTAGAGGATTTGAATCTCTTTCTGAGAGACACCTAGTTAGATGATTTCAAGGACTTCTTACAAGTCTAAACTATTAAAGGCTTACAATAGATGCTATGGCTAGAAAGAAAACTAGTGTAGTGATCTAAGTGTATGGCACACCTTGGCTGATAGATCTTCTATTAAGTTACCTCAAAGATGCTTTGATCTTCCTCCTCTTCTTTCGCTTGGGTAAGAATTATTTTGCTCTATGTCCTTGTTCTCCTTATGCACCTAGCACTCAATCTATCTTCTTGTTCACACTTGTCTTGTTATGTTCTTGTCTATTTTCTTCTATGTAGTGAACTCCTTCTCTCACTTTCGCCAGCAGCTTCTTCCTCATCTCTAATGAGTGTCAAGTGATTCTTTTAAATCACTCCATCAGACCATGGATGCAAACCCTAAAATTATCCCTCAAACTATAATTTAAATTTTGAACTCCACATTGAACATTGTCATAAGATATATGTGACTGCCTAGCCTTAGATGCCTATGCTTATAGGCTAGCTTGGTAATATGCAAATCTATAGCTAGACTTGTGACCTTATGTGTTTTAGTCACATTCACCATACTACTATGTTACATGCCTCTATCATGTTCAGTCTTTCCTCTCGTGTTGTCACATAAGTGGTGATTGGGTTGTGGTCACTTGATATTCACACTTCACTCTTCATCCTACTATCTTGAATGGTCCACTCATTTACCGGTAACTTTGAGATTTCTTTTACCTAGTTGCCAACCAATGACAGCACAATCTTCTACCTTAGTTCTTAAGTTCATTGTACATTGTTTGCTCGGTTAATGAACCTTAGGCCAACACTTGCTATCTTAACAATGGCCTTATCCTCTGAGGAACCTTCCAACTTGCTGACAAGAATTTTAGGATGATCAATAGAACCCTTCAACATTTTGAAGCTTTGATCAGCAATGCCTTTACACATATCTTCTAATCTAGCAATCCTTATGTCCAAGTCAAGAACTTTAGCCTCTAGCCTATGAAAGGCAACAATGTTCATCACAAAACCCATAACCATGTCAATCGTTGCCACATCATCAGTTTCCTTCTTACTATTAACCCTACTCTCAAGAACCTTCATTCTACCTTTAATCTCATGAAAAAAACCCCTTAATGGCCCTGAAGTTATCCAATAGGCTACGCCTAGTAGTAAGCAGCACATCCATTTGAAGCTCTTTATTGGAATTGCTAAGAATTAACATAGAGGGGTCAATAAGCTCTCAAAGATCAACATTACCAAACTCCTCACCCCTTATAGCCAACTTCATATTTTCTCTGGCAATTCCCAACTTCATTGTGCTCATAACAATATTCCTCTACACAGTTTTCTTCATCATAGGAGGTGAATCCTTAACAGGTGAATTGGGAGGATGATCCATCATAGACCCCATGGCTAGCCCCAAGTGAAATTCTTTAGTAACCTTTTCTTCTCTGTTGGGAGTCTTCAAAACAACCTTCTTTTGTTTCTTGTTCTTTGTACTAGGGGAAGGCAGGTTTTTGTCTTTTCGCAACTTTTGGTTCCTCTTTATCCATATTTATGTCATCTTTATCCTCAGTGTACTTCACATGTGAGGAAATGGCCATTTTAGTGATCTTATGCTTTTATATTTCCTCCCTAGCTGAATTAATTTTGGAGGAAGAACCCGTTCCTTTATCTTTTGTAGTGGTGGCCTCAAGGTCCTCATAATGCACAACTCCACTATCCTCATCTTCAGAGAAATCATATTGGGAAACAAATTCATCATCCTCTACCTCAAACTCACCATTTTCCTCAATTTATTTTCCAATGGAATGGGCTTTAAAATATTCATAAATTAAAAGCATCGGGCCATCATGCAGCAAAGGATTAGTAACCACCCTATCCCTAATCCCATTAATATTGGCATTCATAGATGTATACATGTAAAAGGAATGAAAATCTTACTAGCATGCCTGAAGTGATTCAAAATAACAAAGTAATGGGTACAAAATTAGGAAAATCTCTCGTCCAAGGTAACATAGTAAAAAATACCACATAAAACAAACCTCCAAAGCTTCTTAATAGGATTGGGTTGGTAGTACGTCTTGCCATCTTTAACCAGGGCATTTGGCTCATCATCCTCTTTAGGAAATACCTCAAAAGTGGCCTCAAAAATCTTCTTATCCCTGTAGAAATTTTTCCCAACTATAGAAATCCCCATGACTTGGGAGATGAGGTCATCTACTATTGTTATTTTATGTTATTTTAATTTGTTCATCATTCAACTTCAATGAAGATTAAAGTTACTTTCACTTTAAACCAACTTGCTTAGGTTAGTCACATAATAACATAATATGTCAACACAATAATATTAGTTTAATATGTTCACAATTGTGAGAAAAGCAAGAGACATTTTTCTTAATTTAATTTCATCAAAAGAAATTAAAGTTGAAAAAAAAAATCAATGCTTGACATATATAGGTTATATATGCTTTAATTTGTTTATGTAAATTATCATAAAATTTGTGCTTATTTATTATTTTCTTTTCTTTATTTTTGCCTATTTTATCATAATATCACTCTTCTCAAAAAGACATTTTTTGTTTTGCTATTGTAGAACAACTAACAATAATTATCTAGTGTTTACTTACTCTAGTGTGATTAAGTATTCAATAGCACAAGACCCTCTGCAACTATCAATCTTTCCTTTTAGCTCCTCCTTGGCTTTTGCAATTCAGTTGGAAATGGATCTATCATGGAGAAAAAAAATTATTCTTAAGCATTCCCTTTGCCTTCCAAGCTAATCCTATAGACCTTTAGAATGTTGTTCTTGCTCGAATTGAAAGGAGGTTTGACTGCTAGATTACCAAACCTCTCTCTGGAAGGTAAATTTTAGATTTGTTCCTGATACAGGAGCATCATGGGTCTTTGAGCAATCTTGCATCAACCAAAAATACTTCCAATTTTTTGTACCGTTATGTTGTTTGTGAAGCAGTCATTGTTGCTTTTATTTTCATGTTATGCATAGTTGTCATCATATGGAAGACCTTTCCTAGATTGAATCAATATACTATTTGGGTAGATGGAAAGAAACAAATATTGCTACCCTTGGTAGAGAAACCTAAGGAGAATCATTGTACCGTAGTCAGAGTATGTTTGGTTGAAGGTAATCAATTTGCTAGAGATATGAAAGAATGAAATGTTTGTTTTGCTTTGATTGCTAGAAAGACTAAGAAACAAGATGAGTTAGAGCATGCACCAAAGATTGAGTCTTTGTTAGAAAAGTTCCAAGACATGATTTTTGATAATGTGCCTGGTGGTTTACCATGTATGAGAAGTATAAGTCATTGTATGGATTTGAGACCTAGAGCTAGTTTGCCTAATAAAGCACTATATAGATTGACACCTGATGAAAAGGATGAATTGAATAGGCAAGTGCAAGAATTGCTTGAGAAGGGTTTGATTACAGAAAGTTTGATTTCTTATTAAGTACCTTCTGTGTTAGCACCCAAGAAGAATAGAGAATAGAGAATGTGCACTGATTCTAGAGTGGAACAAAGTATTTTACCAAGATTGATTTGAAAAGTGGCTATCATCGTATCAAAATTAGAGAAAGGGATGAATGAAAAATTTCTTTTAAGACTAATGAAATTTTATATGAGTGGTTGGTTATGCCCTTTGGTGTAACCAATGCACCTAGTATTTTTATGAGATTAATGAATGAGGTTTTGAAAATATGCTTAGGTAAATTTGTGATTGTATATCTAGATGACATTTTTTATATTTAGTAAGACTAAGGAAGAGCATCTTGAGCATGTTAGATTGCAGAGATTGAAAGAGGAGAAAATGTTATGCCCTTTGGTGTAACCAATGCACCTAGTATTTTTATGAGATTAATGAATGAGGTTTTGAAAAAATGCTTAGGTAAATTTGTGATTGTATATCTAGATGACATTTTTTATATTCAGTAAGACTAAGGAAGAGCATCTTGAGCATGTTAGATTGCAGAGATTGAAAGAGGAGAAAATGTTTATTAACGTGAAGAAATATTTATTTATGAAGGACGAGATTGTGTATTTTGTTTTTGTTATTTCAGTTGATGGTTTGAAGATGGATCCTGACAAAGGTAAAGGTTATTCTTGATTTGCCTACACCTAAGAATGTTGGAGAGGTAAGATCATTTCATGGATTAACAAGTTTTTATAGAAAGTATATCAAAAAAATTAGTTCTATTTGTAATGTTATGACTAAGACTATAAGAGGAGATGAAAAGGATTTCAAATGGACATATGGATCAAAAAAGAGTTTTCAAACATTGAAACAAAAGATTGCAAAATTGTCTACACTTGTTTTGTCTGATTTCAGTAAAGTTTTTGAAGTTGAATGTGATGCTAGTGGAAGTGTTATTGGAACTGTTTTGAGTCAAGAAGGAAGACCTATAGCTTTATTTAGTGAGAAATTAAATGATGCTAAGAGAAAAGACTTAATTTATGATCAAGAATTCTATACTATTATTCAAGCTCTAGAAAAATGAAGACACTATTTAATGGCTAAGGATTTTGTGTTGTATACTGACCATAAATCTTTGCAGTATTTGGGAAGTCAAAATAAGTTGAATCAAAGACATACGAAGTGGGTTGAATTTTTGCACAACTTTTCCTCTTCTTTGAAACATAAGAGTGGACAGTCAAACAAGGAATTTGATGCTTAGAGCCGAAGAAGGAATTTGCTAATAGGAATGAGAATTGAGGTACTTAGTTTTAATGATTTAAAGCATTTGTATGAAACTGATCGTGATTTTCAAAACCTTGGAAAACTTGTAAGGAACAAATGGTGAGAGACAAGTGGACTGATTATTTCATTCAGGAAGTCATGTTGTTTAAGGGAATTCATCTGTGCATACCTGGAGGATCTATGAGAGAGAACATCATAAAAGAAAAACATAGTGGTGGAATTGTTGAACACTTTGGGATTAATAAAATAGTGAAGTTGATTTTAGACATGAACTTTTGGCTACAGATATATAAGGATGTGTAGAAAATGGTAAGAAGTTGCAAAATTTGTCGAACAACAAAAGGAACTAACCAAAATTTGGGATTATATTCACCATTACCTATACCTGATAAGCCTTGGGAAGATATCAGTATGGATTTTGTTCTTGGTTTTCCTAGAACCCAAACAGGTAATGATTCTATTTTGGTGATAGTTAACGGGTTTTTTAAGATGACTCATTTCATACCTTGTAAGAAGACATCTAATGTTGTACATGTAGCTAAACTATTCTTTAAGGAAGTGGTGAGATTCCATGGATTGCCTAAAATTATTGTTTCAAATAGAGATACTAAATTCGCAGGTTATTTCTGGAGGACATTCTACAACAAGTTGAATACAGAGTTGAAGTTTAGTTCCACATTTCATTTGCAAACATATGGACAAACAAAAGTTGTGACCAAAAGTTTGGGTAACATGTTGATATGTTTGGTTGGAGATAAGCCTACTAATTGGGACTTGATTTTGGCACAAGCAGAGTTCACATACAATAATTATGTTAATAGAAGCACTAAGAAGACACCTTTTGAGATTATTACTGGAATGAATCCTAAAGGAACTATAGAAATGAGAAATCTAAACCTTGAAACAAAGAAAAGTGTTGAAGCTAAAGAATTTGCAGATTTCATGAAGGCTTTACTTGAGGAAGTTAAAAGGAACATGGAAGATAGTAATTTGGAATACAAACATAGAGCAGATAAGAAAAGGAGACATAAAACTTTTGAAGTTGGTGATGAGGTAATGATTCACTTGAATAAAAATAGATTTCCAGCTAGTACTTATAGTAAGCTGAAGATGAAGAAGTTTGGTCCTTGTAAGATTCTAAGGAAGCTTGATAGTGGACATGCCTTTGAAGTTGAATTATCAAAATACATGGATTTTTTTCCTATATTCAACATTGTAGATATCTTCGAGTATTTTGAGTCAAATGAAAAGTTGAAAGGTAACTTGGATTACCCTAAGATGAAAAAAGATAGCATTGAGAAGATCTTTAGTAGCCGAATAAGTAAAAGCACCAAAGGAATATATTGCACAAAATACCTAGTTCAGTGGAAAGACAAACCAATTGAAGACAGTTCATGGATTATGCAAGCTGAGTTGGATCTCTATGATTCATGTCAGAATATTAGTCATGCTTGAGGTGGACAACAATTCTTTATTAACCCCAGGTATCTAATGCAAGAGCATCATGGGTCTTTGAGCATCTTGCACCAACCAAAAATTCTTCCATATTTTTGTACTAGTCTATTGTTCACAAAGTAGTCATTGTTACTTTTTTTTCATGTTATGCACAGTTGTCATCATATCGAGGACCTTTCCTAGATCCTTGTCCTAAGCACACGAATTCTTACGTTTTGTATTTCTCAAGTTCCATGTCATTCTTTGTGGTCTTGTTTTCCTATTGTTTCCACCTTGCATAGCATGTTGTTTCAATTGGCATAGTTTTGGTTGATTACGAGGCATCTTGTGCAGTTAGGAGTCGAATCCTAACACGTGTGGACCTACCTTCAAGTGAGTGTCACTTCATATGACCGTTTCTGTGAGTTTTGTTTACTCTAACAATTAGAGACCTAAATTGTAAATAAATGCATGACTAGCCAACTTGTGGCTTAGTTGGCTATAAAAGAAGCTTGGTTAGATGTGGGAACGTAACATTCTTAGAGAGTAGAAGATGGAATATGTGAGCTAAGACTCTAAGATTGTATATTTGTTATTTTGTATAGTGCCACAACTCGTAAGGCCTCATAGTCAACCATATTGTGGTTTCTCTATATGTGAAGTTAAATAATTACACCTACAAATATGTTGCATCTAGCCTTGTGTTCTCTGTGATTTTATTTAATCAATGTGTAGCTTTCGTGTGTAACTCTTAATAGGGAGTGTTGAACGTTTAAGATGAGTTATTCCACATGTTGTTTTAGTTTTCCTTATACCTCCCTGTGTTAGTTCCAAAGTCCTTGTTTCTACTCATGTTTATTATTCTTCATGTTGGGCTCCTTCAAAAGCTTTATATATGAAGTCAGAGAACCTCCTCAAAGAATTTCTCTAGGCTTCAGGCAATCATTATAGGTTCCATAGCATTGCCTGGGAATTCCATTATTTTCCTAAGGACTCTAGAGGTCTCAACAGCTTATCCACCTGGAAGAAAGGATTGGCTCTTTGTGCCAAATGGGTCATTCGTGGAATTTTTGGTAATGAGGCTTGGAAAACCTTCTATGTCATTGTATTTCTTTAGGCGTTCATGTTCATAGACCTATGTGGAAGGGGGTTAGATTTTAAATCCTTCTTGTCACGAAAGACCTAGTTGAAATCCAAGGTACTTTTTTTGTTAAAAGCATTTGCGTCTGGGAGGTTTTCAAGCCTTGGATTCGATGGGTTTGGTAATCGCTTCAGAGATGGGGTTTCCATAAACTAATAGAACATATGGCAGTTTCCTCTTTTTTATGTTCAAGGTTTTCTCCTTGCCAAGCTTCAAGGGGTCACTACTCTTCATTTTCCCAAACATGGCATTCAGACCCCCTAAAAAAAATTTCCTAGAGCTACTATGAGCCCTCATTACTGGGAAGATATTCAGGGTCAATTTTGTTTGTCTCACCCAAATCAGTAGACTTTTGTTTCTACCTTGCCAACATAGTTAATTCACAAGTTGCGTATTGCTTCTAGTAAACCTTGGTGGAAGGATTAGAAATGGTACCCATGTACTCCTCTTTCCAATTACAAACCCAAGTTGGGCTACTATTGGTTGGTCTCCCATTTGCATATGGTTACTATTCTAAAGAAGTGATGGCATTTGAATTCTTCTCAGAAAGCTTGGTGACATAGGTTCCTTATTGTGTGGTCTGTTATCATGAAACCTAAAATTGCTCATTTTTTCTAGTATGTCCTTTATTAGGGGTTGCCTTTGGGATCACGGCTAAGACTAATGCAAAAGCATCCTTGGTTGGCTAGCAATCCTACATTATGGTATGGTTTGACCTTAGAGTTGGAGGACTCGATCATTACTGGATAGGTGGTTTGACTGTTGTGTTAACTAAGTGACTCGATTAATGAAGACATTTGGTGATGTTTATGGTACTCGGCATACACTAGGAGCTCGATTCATACTACAAGGCTTTGTTATGCTTGGTTGTTGTATTGATCGAGTAGCTCGATCAATGAAGGGGGCTCAGTTGCTTCTGGAGGACTTGGCACATACTAGTGCTTGGTTAGTGAAGGAACTTAGTTGGGTTTGGTGGAATGCTAACCCTCAGCATGGTTTTCTCTGACACTCGGTTTGCTCTTGGTTCTTGTGGTGCTTGAGTTGTCAATGAGCCAACTTTTGGCATTTAATTTGTGTATGGTTATTTAATTTGTATTGCAGCCGACTTGTGGCTTATGCAAATATTTAATGTAAGGGTTTATTTAATTTGTAATGAGCTAGGCTGACTTGTGGCTTACTTTGGTATAAGTAGGGGTGCTTTGTGGAGTCTTAAGTCATGAGAGGAGATGATTAGATTATCCAGTTTCGAGAAGAGGATTAAGTGTAGGAGCAAATTTTGAGAAGGGCTAGTAGTTGGGGCTTGGTAAACTAGGAGATTGCTTGGTGGGCTTGCAAGCACAAGTTGTGATTTCCTTGAGGTTTTCTGCCAAAGTGTGGATCTAGACTAGCTAGGATTAGTGTTGAGTTGGATAAGGGATCTTGCAAAACTATTTTTGTTGTAATTGTCATTGTATTTGGCTACAACCTAGAAGACCTTATAACCGGGCACATTGCATGTAAAGAGTAATATCTTATAAACAAAGAGTTGCATTTGGTATCAGATTGTGTATCTTGTCTTGTGTTTTCATTATGTGTTTGTTTGCAGAGATCCAAATTACCTCCAGTACGGATACCCTTGAATTCTCGCTGCATCTAAGACATCTAAGAATTTCTAATCCTAAATGTCATTTGTGTGGTTAACCCAAGAGTTTCATTCATCTTTCTTGATTTGCTAGAGAGCTCAACATTTCTAGAGTTGGATACATGATTTATGTAAGCCTTTCAAATTTGAGTAGTTTTCTTGGCACATGGTCTTGCTAAGGGGTCCACCCCAACTTCCTCACAAGTTTTCTCAATTTTGGCATGCTTTCAGGATGGAGATCCTTTTCACAATATGGAAAGATAGAAATGTTGTTATTTTAAATCATGTTCATGTTGATATCAATGTTTATATGTGCACTAAAGCATGCATTTGTAATAATGTTATGCTACAGATTCAAGGGCAAGAAAATAAAGTGGTTTTGGAGATGACCCACCTTCAGGAAATCCTTCAGAATTGGGGAAATGCCTCATGTATAGTGGCTAGATTATCATCTTCTTCTTCCCTTGCTAACTATACTCTACCTCATGGATGTTGTTGTAGTCATAACTCCTCTTCACATCGCTCACAAACCCCATGGGCCTAGGCCCCTCATCGCTCCTTTGTTAGAGGACGAGACAGGTGGAAGTGTCACTTTGCCTCTCCTCTATGGTGTGGCTTTGGTTGGTCCCTTTTTATTGCTCCTTTTGCTATTGTTGCTACTATGTAGCCTCTTGCCACTAAGGACAAGTGGTTTCCTCCTCTGGAGCTCGCCATTTCACCTCCCATAAGGGATGAAGAAGAAAAATAAAAAAATGATGATGAGTGCTCTCTTTCAAACCTACCTCCCAACCCTGCTAATGTATGGGGTTTTGATGATCACCATGGATCCACCTCTCTCATTTGGCATGACTCTTGCAACCTGAGGGCTTTATATTCTACGTTAATTTTTTTATGAATAGTTTGTGGTTTCCAATGTCAAAACTGTGTGAACTTTCTACAGGTGATCCTATATCCACTGACCTTTTTTGTGAATATGTAACTTTATATTTATAATTAATACAAAATAAGTAATCATAAAAAAAACTTGAGAAAAATTTATAGTTCATTTTTTACCTAATTAATTTTAGGTGGAAAAATTATAAAGTTGGATTAAATAAATAAATTATATTTTTTAATTGTGCAACATTTAGGTTTAATAATAAATTTGGTTTTTTAAGAGTAAAATTTAATCTTAAATGTTATTAAATAATTACATTAATATTAAAAGCAAGCTAATAGCAAAGAAATCATGCAAATGATGCAATGAATCAAATGAAAGTCGTTGTGCTCCTCTAACTCTACAGACTGTCAAAGAGAGCATTGAAAATGGAAAAAAAAACTTGTGAATAATTGTGTGATCGTGAATAATAATGCAACAAAAACTATAGAGCGTGAAAACAAAGATCTAAGATATGCTAAACAACTAGCATTTTATGTAAATGTTAAGTATGGAAGAGCTATTTTTAAGTCAAACCCTCCTCTGCCATGTTCAGATCATTTTAGTGCTCTGGCCAGGGTACCTTTGGAAGTTTCATAATACCCCCAAAGCAAAATGCCTAGTAAAAATGCCCTTCAGAATTAACGATTTCCAACACCTAAGAAAAATAAATCAAATTTCTTGAATGAAAATCCCTCTAAGAATAGGGCAAATAAAGTTCAGGAACAGGGATGGACCATGGTTGGCAGGAAGAATAAAAATATGAATGAAGCAGGACTTGCAATTAGTTTTAAAAATTAATTTGGGGTGAATAACGTTATCCCAGATAAAGTGAATGCCCTAATTCATTAGATCACCCTGAAAACCCTAGATAAACATAGCATTTTCCCATCCCATCCAAAATTCATTTCAGAAGCCAACAAAATTCCCATTGGACTAGGTAACAACCATTCCAATCAATCCAATCATTAGAAAACTTAAGAATAGAGCAAGAATCAGCTTCTAAATAGGAGAAAAGATGCATACATTTTACAACATAGAAAACTTGAATTTGTAACCAACCTTCAAAGATGAATCCACCTAGCTAGTTATCCATCGTGAACTCTTCTCTTAGGATTCATCAAAAAGAGAGAGCAATCCAACTTTAAAGTTAAAACCAACAAAGGAAGATCAAAATACTTAATTTTTTAAGCATCAAAACCCTAATACGAGGATATCCAAATTATAAGCAACGAATATAGTGAAAGTAGATGGTGGGCATGCAATGATCAAGAGATGTTTGCTTACTGGAATGGACCTAAATCAAAAATATCCCATATGGTAAAGTGGCTTCAGGCCTATTGCAAAGAACATGTAAGTATATTCATTTACTCATCTTGCCTAGTTTTTTATTTACATTTTCAAAGTATATTATAGATAAGTTTCTTTCAGCTTCAACTATTTTTTTAAAGGACATTCTTTAAAATTTCTAAAATGGGAACCAAATTTTAGTGAACATTTGATACAAACATTTTGTTCTAATTTGGATAGAATGCAAAACTATCCCTCCTAAACTAAATCATGTTGAGATTCTGACTAATTGGAAATGGTCCAGGTATCTAATAGGCATTGAAGTTGACTTTAAGAAAACTAACAATATCAAATTTCTACTCAATATAGAAATAGGTAACAACATTTTCAATCCAAAAAAATTAATTACAAATAGATCCATATATAGGTTAGTTTTTGAAAAAAATGAAGGCAAAATAAATGACATTATTAATACAAGCACAAACAGGAATAAGCTGCAAATTTATAAAACATCAAATCTAAAAGATTTAATAAAGATATCCCCCTATCAAGGAAAAGACTTTGACTATAGGAAAGCCAAAGAAACTAGGAAGGGAGGCCAAAAGGGAAAAGGTAGAAATAGCAAAGAGGGGAAATTTAAAGATATATATGAGGAAGGAGAAATCAAAGAATCTGACAAAAAAAGTAATAATACAATAGAGGGTTGGGGGAAAGGAGTGGACATAGAAGAAAATCAAGAGATCAATTTTTATAGATATATCCAACAAAATGTATCCAGATTACAACAATGCAACAAATGCCAAAAGGACAATCCACTTATTGGGGAAATCAACAATAGCATAAAAATACAGAAAGTTAAAACATGAGTTACTATTAATACAAAATGACATTTAAGACCCATTTATTTTAGGGGAACAGGAAAACAAGGAACTTCATAGGAACCATATCCAAGAACAAATACCAAATGAGGTAAATATACATGAATTGATGGAAAAAGACATAAAGATATAGCAGATAGATCAATAGAAAGATATAAGGGGAATTTGAGTAAGGATGTTGCTCTGGAGAAAACAAGAATAGAAGAAACTAAAAGAAATATGGAAGTAGTCATCAATAATGAAGAGGAACAGAGACATTCAGTCCCCCAAAAGAAGGATCAAGAGGCAAAAAGCAATATTAAGCCTTATCTCAAAGATCAACAGATAAAAGAGAGCAATGAGAAACTAGATTATCAGCAAGTCAGTATATCTAGGAGAGATAAATCTCTGGAACAAATGAGCATTATCCAAGATGATCCGAGAGGAATAATTGGGGAGAATGATATTTTCTCATATATAGAGAAGAACATATATGAACTATCAAACCAAAATAAGGGATATCTACACACAGAAAATGTACAATTATGCTTGCAAACAAGGGATCAAATGTAGCTTAGTGATATTCCACCTACATCTTCAGAACATTGGAGAAATATCATGATAAAAAAAAGACCTAGAAAGAGATCTTATAAATTTTGAAAAACTACCCTAAATGGTAAAAGACCCCTTCGAGGAAGCAGAAGGAGCTCAAAAGGAAAATAGTCATGTAAATTTAGAAAGAAATGAGGGACCTAATGATGGAAATAGAAACATCAATGAGTAGAATTTTGGCTATAAGCTTAGAAAATGGAAAGTTAAATAAGAAGAAGGAAGAAGCAAGAAGGGTTGAGTTATAGAGCAGACAATTTTAGGAAGAATTTGGAGTGCTAGAAGACACAAAATATAACATGGGAAAACAAAAGAAGAATAGGAAATATGTATCAGATGAGACAGAGAAGGAATCAAAAGATGAAGGAAAGGAGATATGGCATCAGTTAATTCAAGAACTGGAAAAGGAAAAAGAAATCATAAGAGATGAAACGATACTCAAAAGTATTAATAATGCAAGTGAGAACATGAATAGATTAGGCATCTTAATCAATCGAAATGGCTTAAAAGCACCAAGATGTGGGAAAAAAATGAAGAGAGGAAGAAAGACCCTTGTTGAGCCAAGATCAACAATAGGACAAGCGAAAAACTAGAAAAAGATAAGTGTATACTAAATGAAGGGAAGGGGAATTTCCTTCCCAATGAGCAATGAAGATAGGGTTCTAAATGCTCCTAGCAAATAGCGCTTACTAAAACACAATTTAACCAATTTTGACTCTAAAATAATTTTAATCCAAGAGATTAAACTAAGTAACTAAGAGGGAATGAATTTAAGAAAGAAGTTGGGTAATTGGAAAATAGAACTAGTATAATCACACATGGAGCATCAAGAGGAATAGGTATTATATGGAACTTGTTGGTCTGATTTTTACATATTAATTTTTCTTAGAATCATGGTGAAAAAATCATATGTGAGTTCTTTTGTTAGGTTCTAGGGTTTTAGGGTTTTGATCTTGTATTTCTGATATCTTTTAAAAACTATATAAAACCTTAGGTCTTACCTTTTAAATCTTATTCTGGTGCAAAAGTCTTAACAGAAACTGAATATTCTTTCCCAACCTTGGCCCCCAAAATACAAGAAGAATTGATTAAGTTAAGAGATGTTGGGATCATAAAGCTTATCATACATTCTTCTTGGGTATCCAATTTAGTTCCTATCAGGAAGAAAAATGGAGATATAAGGTTATGTGTTGATTTCAATAATCTAAACATATCTTCCTTAAAATATAATTATGGTTTACCCAACATGGAAGCCGTGTTGCAAAGAGTCACTGGTTCACAATTGATGTCCATGATGGATGGGTTTTAAGGATATAATCAAGTAGTTGTCAAAGAATCAAAATAGTTTAAGACTGCTTTCACTACTCCATGGGGTACTTATGTTTATGTCAGGATGCCATTTGGGCTTACCAATGTTGGGGCTACTTTTCAAAGGGCCATGGATGTAGCTTTTGTTGATATTATTGACAAATTTCTAGTTGTATATCAAGATGACCTTACTGCTTACTCCAAGGATGAAAATGATCATTGTACGTCCTTAGAAAAGGTATTTATCAGGGCCCTTAAATATGGAATATCTTTAAATCCAAGGAAATGTAACTTTGGTGTCACTGAAGGAAAATTGTTAGGACATCTAGTTGGCAAGCATGGAGTGAGGATTGACCCTGAAAGGGTAGAAGAAATAGATAGGATTCAGAAACCCAAGAGTGTTAAAGGCATTTAGTCATTCTTTGGACAGATCAATTTTCTTGGGAGATTTGTGACAAATTTTGCAGAGGTTAGTAGGCCTATATCAAGAATGCTAAAGAAAGGATCTGAGATAAAATGGGATAGTGAACCCAATATTGCATTTCAAAAGATTAAGCAAGCTATTAAAGATGCCCCTGTTCTCAAAGCTCCAGATTATGACAAACCAATGCATATATTTTCTTTTGCCTCATTTCACACTGTTGTTGTAGTATTGTTACAGAAACATGAGGAGGGTTATGAGCAACCTATTGCATTCTTCAGCAAGTCTTTGCAAGCAGCAGAGCTTAAGTATGGCATCAATAAGAAACATGCATATGCACTGGTGAAAGGAGTTAAGGCTTTTAGATGTTACTTAATGGGAGCTAATGTCATTGCTTTTGTTCCTACTATTGCTATGAAGGACATCTTTTCACAGCAAGAGGTATCTGGCAAAAGATGTAAATGGATTAATAGGATACAAGAGTTTAACATTGATATTCATATTATTAAATTGGTCAGGGGTCAAGGTTTGGCCAAGTTGATGACAGAAGTTAACCTAGAGGCAAACCAAATTAATCAACTTGATGATAGTTGCAGGGACAATATTTGTGACATGGGTATCTCTAATTGGTACAGAGACATAATTTATTATCTGCAAAACATGAAACCTCCACCAGGGCTAACAAATAACCAAAAAAGATCCCTCAAGTTGCAGGCTATAAGGTATGTTATAGTGCAAGGTCAATTCTGGTGGAGAAATATGGAAGGGGTACTTTTAAAGTGCATGGCTGAGATTGAGTCTAAAAGAATTTTGAAAGACATGCATGAAGGTGTGTGTGGAGGACATTATATGGTTAAAACTATTGCTCATAAAATTCTTAGGGCTGGTTTTTGGTGGCCTACACTCTTCAGAGATACTCATGAGTTTTTAAAAGCTTGTGATGCTTGTCAAAGGTTTAGTGGAAAGTTAAAATTCTCTGGGAATTTTCCATTAAGACCAATTGAAGTGTGGGCACCTTTTCAACAATAGGGAATTGATTTTATTGGTGAGATCACAAATAAGTCCAGTGGTGGTCATTCATGGATCTTAGTAGCTACTGATTATTTCACCAAGTGCATTGAGGCAGTCCTTACTAAGAATGCAACCAGTAAGGTGGTGATTAATTTCATTTTAAATAATATTGTGACCAGATTTGGATGCCCACAGAAGATTGTAACAGATAATGCTATGTGTTTCAGATCAGACGAATATTAAAAAAATTGTAAAAAAATATGGCATTATAGATTACACATCATCACCATATCATCCTCAAGGGAATGGTCAAGAAAAGACAAGCAATAAGAATATACTAAAGGTTATCAAAAGAATTATAGGGGAAACCGAGAAGGCATGGGATTCCAAGTTTCCATTAGCTCTGTGGGTTGACAGGGTTACTTGAAGAAGGCCATTGGATGTGCCCCATTTGATCTTGTTTATGGTATACAGGCCAGACTTCCACAAAATAACCTAAAGGAGATGTATAAATTTGTTCAACTATATGAAGATGACATCATTGATGAGATGCAACTCAAAATGGATGATATTTTGCAATTAGAAGAAGCAAGGAGAGAGTCTTCTGTTCAAAATGTCAAGTTACAATCACAAATGAAGCACTTATATGACAAAAAAACCACTGAAAGAAAATTTGAAATAGGTGACATGGTACTGATGTGGAATGCTAGAGTGGAAGATAAAGGAAAGCATGGTAAATCTGACCCAATCTGGCTTGGCCCATATAACATTTGTGATAAAAATGGAGAAGATTCATATTTTCTAAAGGATTTAATTGGAGGTATTTTGTAATTGCCTATTCATGGACAATTCTTGAAGAGGTACTTTTTCGTAAAAAGTATATGTTTTCCATGAACAATAGTTTTAGGGTTCTTGGTTTTCCTGTACATTTTGTATATTTTGTAAATCCCTGTAAATAGTCTCTCTGTAGAGTTTGGTGTCTGGCTTCTTATTTTTGTGTGTTGTTCTGTGCTTTCTGAAGAAGTTGTCATTGTTATACCAAGTTTGTGGTCTGCTCTCCCAAAGATTCTGAATTCTTGCATAGACTCAAGTAGTCTATCATCCCCAGACAGAGCCACTGTTGGTCTGATTTTTACATATTAATTTTTCTTAGAATCATGGTGAAAAAATCAGATGTGATTTCTTTTGTTAGGTTCTAGGGTTTTAGGGTTTTGGTCTTGTATTTCTGATATCTTTTAAAAACTATGTAAAACCCTAGGTCTTACCTTTTAAATTTTATTATGGCGTGAAAGTCTTAACAGCAACCGAATATTCTTTCCTGCCTATGTCGAGGTCATTGTTGAGTCCTTTTGAAAAAACCTTATCCCGTCATTGGATCTTGTTAGGATCAACGGATGTCGCATACTCGCTATAAAAATTTGTGAGGTTGTTTCCTATAGCAATGTAGCGACCATCAGAGAACTTTGTTACGGTATTGAAGAATGAAGTCTAGCGCTGGAAAAGGGTGCATTAGGGTCGTGTTCTATCTCTCAGGATTGTCAGTGTCAAAAAAGGCGCACGAGGAGGAATTCACAAATGGTGTCACTGGAATTGAGGTTTCTCTGGTGACTCGCTAAGTCGCTATCGAAAAATCTATGCGACCTGCCGGTAGCGACATAGCGAGTGCTTGGATTTTAAAGGAAGGGTCAACCTTTTTTTTAAAACTAATGTGATCGCAAAAATTCTCATGCAATTTCATAAATATGTGTGACCACCTTCTTTGACACTAGTATTGATTGATGAATTTTCAATCAATGTGTTTTGTGTTCTCCATCACCAAAATTATGAATCCGTCGGGAATCACTATCTCGCTAGCCGGGAAGTTGGTGTTTTGCCGGTAGCGAGGTAGCGACTAGTCGGAAGGTTGTGATGTCATTGGAAAATAAATAATATATATGTGTGCCAGCATGTTAGGATAGCTCAGCGATAGCAGTATCTTGGACCCACCCCCATGCATAGAACATATCAATGATTCTAAATTGTTAGATCAAGCATAAATTGACGATAGTCACTAACTCGCTATAGAAAGGTGCTCGAAAGTTATGTATAGTGAGGTAGCAAGTGAGGGACCCACCATTTTTCTCTTAAGGGTTGTATCAAATGTCTGCCACAGGATCAAAGCAAAATCAGTGGTTATCGCTAACTCGCTATAAAAAGATGTGCGAAAGTTATGCATAGCGAGGTAGCAATTTGATGACACATGTCCCTAGTCATTAGGGGGCCCGTCAGAGTGATGAGCAGCGAATCTGAGATCGACATGTGGCAAAGGGGGAAGGAGAGAAAGAAGAAAATGATTTAAAAATCAAATTTCAAATGATTCTCCAATGCTCAGATTTTAAAATTGAAATATTTGAATAGTTTGACTATATGAGTTTTTTTTAATTTTCAATTTTAAATATGCTATGTTCAGTCTGGGAGGCATATTTTTCAAAATGGTTTCAAGGGGTCATTTTTCATCCAAAGTATAGTGTAATATACCATCAAAATCAAAAAAGAGTGAATTTTCCATTTTGACGTCAGATTTTGGGTAGGTGTCAGCCGATAACAGCTACTGGAGGTTCTTTTTAATTTTGGGGGCTTCACAGTGAATTGTGCAAATTTAATGTTGTAGATGAAATTGCAATCAGATATAGAGATATTTTCATCTGATTTGACTTCTCCAACAATTGTAAGGATGAATTGAATTTTTTTGATGCAGTTGAGAGCAGTTATGTTTTTGGCAATAGCACAAGTTGATTTTCACGGCAGAGCAATTGTGACATGTTGAAATCAGATTTTTGGAACCTCAGTATAGATTGTGAGGATTTCTTGATATTTCTTCATGAGATATTTGCATACTTTTAAGTGGGGATATATTAAATATTTTGGCATCATTTATGGTTTTCAAAGTGCAGGTAGTTGAAGGATGATCAGTTTTAGCAACTTCAAATTGAAGACATTCTCAATGGGACAGATGTCATTTCCAAACTATATTTCTCGAATATCTTCTCTCCTATATATCTTCCTTGTCGGCTCATTGTAAAGGGTTCCAATTTTTTGGAGATTTTCTAAGGATTGTGAGACCAATCTAGTTCCAGAGTTAGAAAATTTCCTGATAGTGTGATACCAATTTTCCCAATGTTCCTTTGATATGAACATCAATATTGTATTTCTTTTGAAGCATTCATATGTCATAGTTAGTTCTTTGTGTATTTTCTAAATGTTGATATACAGATGATGTGTTGGTTTCAAGGAAATTAATGCAAGAGTTTCATTTCTTTAGTTTCATTCTGGTTCTTGTCTCCTTCTGTTATTTGCAATCTTTTGTGTTTAAGAACTAAGAACTTGAACTTAGTTGCAATCCTTTCAGATTGTATGTTAGGATAAACTTTTTGTTGGAATAAAGAAGCCAAGTAAATGCTTGTTTATATTGATAGGGTTGTGTGTTACACCGGGAGGATATTACCATAAGTATAAGAGTTGTCATAAGATTGATGTATGTTTGCAAATCAAATAGATAGATCAGATATCTGAATATATGAGTATACTTCAAGTATCCATCTGTATGTGAAGGTTTAGTTGGTGCCTAATGGATAAGGGACTGGTCAGCTTGAAGGATACATGTTCTTTGTTATTGCATACCTGCGTTATGCTGAGAAAATCAAATCTTTAAATGAATATCAATTTCCCATTTTATGTATTGAAGAGCTAGAATTGTGGATCATGGCTTATTTGTTGTTTCTTTCTTTGATTGTAGTTGGCTTCTATAATCAAGAAAATTGTCAGCAAATTGAAGAAGAATATTGACCATTTCTACGATAGGGGATAGTCTTGCATAGAAGGGTATCAAGTTAATAAGATGGTATCCCTTAGGTTTTCCCACCTTGGATAAGCAAAGCCTAAAGTGAAGTGAGTCCTGATGACTCTGTTAATTGGTCCAGAACAAGATGTAGCCTTGCTGAACATAAGATTTAGCTCATCCTTAGGCTTGTCCTTGGTCTTTGTTTCTTGGTATCAGGTTTAAATCTACCTGATATGTTCTTTACAAGAAAGAACTCCAACAGAACCCTCAGAGAATAGACTTTTTCATAACAATCATGAATAGTAATTGGCTGGGGAGAAAGGTCAAAAGCTTTAGAAACAATCTATACCTAGTTTTCATTAACGTATATGGACTTATTCAAACAGTTAATAAAAGAGAAACCTGGGAAGAAATCAACAACTTTATGGAAATTAATCACACAGACATTTTTTGCATTGGAGGTGATTTCAATGCAGTTGTAAATTTGGAAGAAAAACATGGTGGAACCCAAATAGTATGGTTGATTATGATAGATTTCATAGAGTGGTTTAATAGGAACAACATAATGGGCATACCTCCAAGCAATGGAAATTATACATGGAATAATAGAAAAGACTTTTGTCACATAGTTGAAAGACTAGATAGATTCATTTACAAAGGGGAACTTAGTAACTTAAAAGTGGTATTTCATTCCACTATCCTACCATATGCAGGATCAGATCATTTTCCTGTCAGAATAACATTTGAAGAACATCATAAATCATCAAGAAATCCATTCAAATGTGAAGAAATATAATTTTTGGATGTCAATTTCATGCACAAAGTACAACACTGGTGGCAAGAAAGTACCTTTGAAGGATCCAAAATGTATTGCTTTGTATCCAAACTTAAAATACTGAAGAAAATATACTAAAATAGAATAAGGAGCACTTCAATAATATTTTTTAAAGAAAAAATAGAAAATGAAGAAGAAATAAAGAAACTAAATGAAGAGATAATTAAAAAGGAATGGATAATGACAAATATACCAAAGAGAAAGAACTACTAACAAAAGAAGAAAACATAGTAGCAAAAGAAGAAATATTTTTAAAACAAAAATCAAGAGAAAATTTGCTAAAAGAAGGGGACCGAAATACCAAATTCTTCCACAACAACACAATAAATAACAAAAATATTAATAAAATCACTAAAATTAAAAATATGGAAGGTAATATTGTCAAAGATCCTATAAAAATAGTCGAGACATTAGTAGACTATTATAAGAACATCCTTGACAATTATGAAAGCTCTAATTAAATAGTTGATGAAACTATGTTAAGTGTGATTCCTAGAATAATCTCAGATGAGGATAATAAGTTTAACAAACCCTTTACTTTAGAAAAAAATTAAAGAAGCACTTTTTAGTCTTAATCCAAAAAAATCTCCTAGACCTGATGGATTTGAAGCCTTCTTTTTCCAAAAATATTGGGATATCCTAGGTCACAAACTTTGAAAAGCAATAGAAGTATTCGCAATGGAGGATCGATCTTAACATAAATTAATCATACAGTTTAACACTAATCTTGAAAAAAAGCTACTCATGAGGAGCCAAGTGACTTTAGGCCAATAGTTCTTTGCAATAGTATCTACAAAATCTTATCTAAGCCATTAGCGAATAGATTCAAAAATGTTTTACCAAAACTTATATCAAAAGAACAAACAAGATTTATCTCGAACATATTTATTCTAGACAGAATTATTTTTATTCTAGAAACTATATATTATGCACAAAAGAATAAAGAAGCATGCATGCTCATGAAATTAGACATCCAAAAAACTTACAATAAGGTAGATTGGAGATTCTTGTGTAAGATGCTAGAAGTATTTGGTTTCTGTTGACAATGGATAAATTTTATATACACGTGTATCTCCACAACCAAGATATCCTTATTAATTAAATTTACACCACAAGGGTTCTTCAACATGTTAAGAGGAATACGAAAAGGAGATCCTATATCACCATTCCTATTTATCATCATAGACAAAACGTTTGGATGAGCAATTAAAAAAGCATAAGAAGAAAGAAAAATTCAAGGAATAATTGTAATAGATAACATGTCTAAGGTGACACATCAAGAATTTGTTGATGATACAATCCTACCTAGGAAAAGTACAAAAGAAGAAGCCCTTAATTTTAAATATATAATTCAGAACTATATGGAAGCCTCAGGACAAATGGTCAATGCTGAAAAATCTAAAATTTTCTTCTTAAACACACCATCAAATAAGGAAGATGATATTTGTAATATTATGGGTTTCAAAAAAGGAACATTCCCCTATAAATACTTAGGAATTCATTTAGAAAAAAGTAATGGAGGATCGAAACTCTGAAACTCTATACTGGAAAAAATAGACAAAAAAATTGAAAGTTAGAAATGAAATGGTTAAGTAAGGTAGGAAGAGCAACAAAAATTAATGCAATGTTATCTGTTATTCCCACATACTAGATTTCTTGTCTCCCTCTACCAAAGTGAGTAAAAAATAATTGGATTCTAAGCTCATAAATTTATTCTAGAAAGGACTAAAGGAAAATAAAAAATTAGTCTTAATCAAATGGGAATATCTGCAAACTAAAAGAGGTGGGAGGGTTAGGAATAAAAAATTTTAGTTGGCAAAATGAAGCACTAGGAGCCAAACTATTATGGCGGATGTATCAAGAAAAGGAGAGTAAATGGGCACAAATCCTATACAAAAAAGTATCTTAACAATATGATCCATTATAAATCTTCAAGACTAAAAATCCACCTAAAGATTCCTCTATTTGGAATTTTATGCTACAATATCACCCCATTATCAATAATAATCTAAACCGAGATACAGGGAAAGGCAAGGAGGCCCTATTTTGGGAAGATTCTTAGGATGGACTCCCATCTCCTGACAGCTATAATCTTCCAAATAAAATCAAGGAAACTCTTATTAATTTATGGGGAACATATGTGCATGAATATAAACAAGAAAAGCAAGAGGAAGGCATAGAAATATGGGAGTAGAAATTGGTGGAAGAAACAAACTTAACCTTGCAAGAAAAAGAGGCATATCAAAACTTTCTTTTACAAAGATAAATTAATCATAAACATAGAAAAGATAAGCTAGTCTGGGGAGCATCAAAATATGGAAAACATAGTGTTAAAAAAGGCTATGAACTCAACACTAATTCTCGAAGATGGGAAAAGATAAATATACCCTTAAAACTATGTTGGGACTCAACATGTCTTTCTAAGGTAGGAATATTCTTATGGGTTGTGATGCCTAAAAGAAAACTGACAGCAAATAGGTCTACAAAATTAGGATTTGAATGCCCATCAATATGTATTCTATGCAAAAAGAATTCAGAAAGTGCAGAACATTTACTATATCAACGTCCCTTTACAAGAGAAAGTTGGAACTAGCTTTGTCAAAAACTTAATTAGATCACAATGTTACCTGAAAGTTTGAATAGTCATTTAATTAGCTAGCCCACCTCTGGAGGTACAAATATATGCAACAAATCTGGAATATTATGCCCTTCATTTTGTTATGGGAAATTTGGAAAGAGAGAAATCAAAGAATCTTCAATGAAGCTGAAATGACTGTACCTTCCTTCCTCAACAAAGTAGAGGCAAGTATCATAGAAGTCATGAATAACAACCTGTTGAGTTGTCATTTTGCATGATGCTTAATGGCAGGAATCCTTTTGAACTCCTATCTTGAAAGCTAATCTAGGATCAACTTCAAGGTTCCAGTCGATCTTGCAACCTATTGGAATCCGCTCAATTGAAGATAAATGTGCATGTTCATGAGGAGGCATTTGTTGGTTTGAACAATTTCGGATAAGATGTTTGATCTGTTGTTTGAAAACTCACCACAAAAGAGATATAGTTTAGGTATTTTTTGTTTTATGATGAATGAAATTTATCGATGCAACTATATGAATTCCTATTTTAACCAAGTGTTAGAAAAAGAAAATAACAAAGATAAGGTAACAAGAGATTAAAGAAAATAACTTGAAAGGGAAATTTCTAACGGACATAAACCACGGTAACAACATGTCTACAAGTTAAATCATCGAAAAGATCGGGTAAGAAATCAATGAAAATAGGAGCAGTGCTTCCTCAATTCCACTAATGCAATCATTGATGGGAACTCAATAATAACCAAAAGATGTTTCACTTCTCATCGAATCGCAAGGCCACAGAAAGTGAGCTCATGCGAGACAAGAAGCTATGCAGGAAAAATAGGTGATCTTTTCTCCAACTCAATACATCAGCAAAATTCATTAACACAAGGAAAACACCAGAACTAAAAGGTCACACAATCATAAAAACACAATAAAACCATTGGCTCCATTATTATTCATGAACATGCATTCACAAAAATAACACACTCCGGCAAGAATAACTACACTCATAATGAGAGCACCAATAGCATATATTATTGCATCAAAATAATGGCCTAGAGTACATATTACATCAATATATTTATAAGAAATCATTTCCTCCTTCTATGTTAGGAGAGAGAGTTATTAAAATGCAACTCGTGCTAAAAACTAAATTTAAAAAAATCTAATTATATACAAACTGACTCTCTAAATGGTGCTAAGTAGGTCTCCACCCCTATTTATATTCATTAATGGGTTCATGACCCTTTACATGACTTAAAACAATAAAAGAATGAGAAGATAAGAAGATAGAAGCCATGAGATGATCTGGGAGTCTTTGAGATGATCTGGGAGTCTTTGGGAGCTCTAAAAATGGAAGTTTAGCCTTCTTTAGGTGTCTATGGGAGTTGAATAGTTGTCAAAATGGGTTTTTGTTGCATGGAATGCTCTGAAATAGCAACTGGCAGTTAACTATTGGTGCACGGCTTCTTCTTGAAAACTATCGATGCACCTCTACGAAAGCACACCTATGCACCTTCACACCTTCAAGGATTTGTGCAAAGTGCTCAATTCACCAAAAAATCAAAGTTCTCAGTTTTGAAAATGGTTTCTGCATTTTTCTCAGACGAGATCTGGGAGCACTCTAGTGTAATTATTTTACCCTTTTTGATGATTTATACCCTCTTTATAGCCCAACATTTTCATAGATTTGAACCCTTGCTTCTTCTATTTGAAATCCCAAGGCACCTATTTTGAAAATGTGCATGCAATACCATGGATATTTTTTGTGCTATGGATAATGAGGATGCCTTTTATTTGCACAAAGAAGTAAACATTAGTTATCTTATGTTGGAAGACCCAAAAGAAGGCTCCACAAGACTCAGATTGACAAAAAAAAATGGGTCAACACCAGTCAAAATAGACGAGACAGTGAATTTTTCCCCCCCAAAAGTCAATTTTGTGCACTAGCACACCTAGCACACCTTGGTATGTGTGCTAGTGCACTAATTTTGCCTTAGAAATGAAAAAGTGCATAATTGCGCACTAGCGCACATGTACATTTTCACAAGGTGTGCATGTGTGCAACTGCACACATGCGCATTAGCATTGTGCAAGTAGAGAGGTTCTTATATAGGCCCCCAGGAGAACTGGAGTGTGCACCTCCACAAGTGCGCACCTCTGAGGGTGTGTACATGCGCATGTGTGCATCCCCGGAGTAAGGATGAGATCCACATGTGCACACTTGGTGCATGTGCGCAAGTGTACATGTGCACACTTGGTGCATGTGCACAAGTGTACATGTGCACACTTTAAGCACAATAAAGTCCTAAACTTGATTTCTTTACCTGTGTCTAGCTACTCGGTCCTTCCCAATCAAAGACAAGGGTTTGACCTTGACCCAAGGAGGATCCAAAATGATTGAGGCTTTGAACTAGATGCCTCATAGAGAATTTTGAAACTAGGGGGTCCCCATTTTGTGACTCAAAATGGGGCATGTGTTGTGAGGCCACAACATAACCTCAAAAACACAATAAAGGAAGAAGGAACATTTTCAAATTGGGATGCTGACATGCATAAAAGCTGGACCAATATAATTAGACCCCCAATGACATATGTCAATAATAATAAGAAATCATGAAGAGATTGTAGATGGGAACTTCCTCTAGTAGGTTGGGCTAAATTAAATTTTGATGGAGCTTCCCGAGGTAACCCAGGTAAAGCAAGTATAGGGTGTATTATCTGATCAAACACAGGAGACTGGGTTTTAAAATGAGAAAAATCATTAGGAATCGCAACAAACAATATAGTAGAAATGGAAGCGCTAATGGAGAGACTTAGTATAAGCTTACAATTAGAAATTAAAAAAGATTATAATAGAGGGAGACTCTCAAATAATTTTAAACACTATTAGGAAGCATCATACTACAAACTGGAGAATAAACTCAAAGCTTGAAAATATTCTTCCCCTTCTAGATAAGTTTGAGGAAATAAGAATTCAGCACATTTATAGAGAAGGTAATAAAGATGTAGACATTTTAGCTAACGAAGGAGTCAATGGTGAGGAAATTTACCTTACAAATATTTCTAAGTAAAGTATCCACACATAAACATCATCTAAGAATTTATGAATCTCCATAATTTAATACTGAAAAATCCTCTCCCTGTGATTGGTATATCTCCAGAGTTAAAATGTAAAGGCAGGTTGAAAGGACCAATAAATTAAGATGGTGTGGAAAAGATTGAGTATTTCATACTTTAGTCAAATTTTTCATAAGGAAGTATTCTTCAACACATGCTTCAAATTATTTTTGAAATCTAATGTGAATCCAATAGCATTTCTTTTTCCTCTATTGTCAATTAAACTAACTTAATGAAGATGGATTAGATTCATTCATTAGAAAAGAAGACTCACAAGAATAGAATAATATAACATGTTATGGGGAATAATGCAGTAACTCTATATTTTAAATTTCTCTTATTGGAAAATGTTACAATTTATCTTAACTTATTTTATTTCTCTTATTGGAACATGTTAAAACTCATTTTAAACTTCCTCAATATAACAATTTTAAGAAACTACACTATTTACAGATTGCTTTACAATTAAAGATTTTAGACCAATATCCTAACTAACATTGGTATCAAAACACACTCATAAATCTGAACTTTAAATTAAAGATGTCCTATTAAAGTATTTGAACACATATATAGGAAATTCAAATGGTAAATAATAATAATATTTCTTAAAGATATATAAGTTAAAAAAGGGGCAAGATTCCTATATAATAGAAAGATTCTTATATAATAGAACAATATGGTATTTGAGGACTAATGTTTAAATGTAAGCTTGAAGTGTTCTTAAGATGTAAGGAGCCGCGAAGGAAATTCATACCAAAAAAGGCAAAATCACAATTAAGGTGGTAAGAGGATTCACATGTGGCTTCACTTTGGAAATCCAAAAGCGTAGAAACATCTAAACTAGATATCCCTTCATTTGAATTATCAAATATGTAAAAGAATGAATGTTTTTCTTAGACCTTAACTGTATTGAGGGCTTATGTATATAAAATCAAACAAAATAGTGATAATATAGTATGGAATGAAGCATAAAATGGATAATGCAGTAAAGAAGAGTTTTTCCTTTATAAAGATATGAAATTGGGGTATGTCCCTTTTATTTCTACAATTTGTATAGGAATCAGGTCTCGGGCTAGACTTGAGGTTTTTTTCTCCGTTCTTTCCTACTAGTGTCTGTTTGAACGGAGATAGTTATAATTTTATTTATTTTATGAATATAAATCATAAGGCTTCAGTAATTTACCGATCAAAAACAAAATTACACATAAAGAATTTGTATTTTATAATTTTAATTACAAAATTAAAATGTAAATTAATTCTTATGGAGTTTTTTTTAATCAAGAATAATATAATTAATTAATTAATTTAAATTTGTTTCCTATAAAATTAATGAAACCCTAAACATATTACTTTTTTTTTTCTAAAACTTGTGCCAAGAAATTTAGGAAGTTTTATTATTACTATTTTATTATTTATCAGTAATAGGTTGAAGCCAAGGTTAATTATTATTATGTATTATAATTTATTAATATTATTTATTAAACTCAAGTAGACTTGAACCCAAGATCTCTCAAATAAGAAGCTCACAATTTACCATTGTGTTGTAGGCTATTGCCTAAAATTTAAGAAGTTTTTACATTTCATTGTGTTTCCCATTTTAACGTAAGAATTATAATTTATTATCTTCAACGTTAATTTGAATGTAAATTATTCTTATAGAAACTCTAAAAAAAATTTAAAAGTCAATTAATAAAAAGAAATGTTTTTTTTTTAAATCAATAGAATTAAGAAGTCTTAAAATATTTAACACACAATTGCACAAGTACAACTAGCTCAAGTCCAACTAAAATAGCCTATGGATCTTACTTCTACCTAGTCAAATGTTTCTTTTTCCAAATTTCTTTAAATGAACTTCTCTTTTTAATCATATAAACTATTAAACAATAATAACAAGATCTTTATGTGCTTAGAATCCCTCTAGCAAAGCTTTACATGGCACACCCGCCTAGGAGCTTCGAGCTGGCCATTGTCGAAGCTGACCATTGTCCTTAGACAACCCTCTCTAGTAATCTAAGAGAATGCCTTATTTTTCAAGAGTGGCTGAAAATGGAAGCCAGTATCCATTTTCTGCTCAAGTGGAGAGGGATTACAAAAGATCATAACAAGGTATGGCTTAGGCACTTGCTTGATTGAGGTCTCCTCTACTTGACCATCATGGGAGGGAAGCTTGTTAGAGTGGAGAAGATTGCCCTATCTCAGAATCTCCAATTCCTATATTCAACCAAGAGTGGAGCTCGATATCTTGGAAGCTTTAGATTTTTGTATCCCGAATATGGAAAAGTCCAGCAAGGTGAAAGGCTCCTTCAAATTTTCGTCAAACTTCCAAACCGAGAACCCTAAGGACATAGTAGAAATCATCATGGTGTACTAGAAAAAGGAAGTTTAAGTTTGTTGGCTTCTCCTACTTGAGAGTTTTTACGGATGTTGAATTTTGATCATTTCTCCCGTTAGATGGGGGTTTTTCTCTTCTTGTTCCTCATTTCCTGCCTTTTTGGTGTCTCTGTATTTCGGGTGGTATCAATTTATGTCTCTAAGTTTTTGCTTTCTTCATTGTTTGGGTCCATTTTCTTTTTTGGGCACTTCCTTTCCCCCCTACTTCTGTTGTTATCTAGTACTAATAGGATTCTCTTGCCCTGGGCTCATAGAATTAATGTGACCCCTGATCATATTTTGGAATAGAATTATACTTAATGAATTTGGTTTTTAGTTTTGTCAACATCTGTATGATGCATTTAGGCTCATCATATATGTTTTCTTCTTAATGTATGAATAATGGTAGAATCTTGGTATTATCACATTTAGAAACTAGTAATATCATGTTGCAAGTTTGCATTTCACATATTTCAACTTTTTTCAAATTTTGAAAGAAACACATAAAGTAATAAATCAATCAACTATAGTAAGCAACATCAAAGAGACAATGAAATATTTTAATGGAAACTCTTAATCACTCCTAACCTTTCCAACATAGTACAATATAGTATGATTGGTTTATTCACTAATCTGGATAGTAAGCTCGTATAAACATCAAAAGTACACTAACATTAAAAAGGATAAATCATCTGGTATTTTACCAACTCATAATAAACAACATATAGCTAAGAAGGAAAGTGTTAAAATTTGTTATAGAAAAGGTTCTTTCATCCAATTTTGTTTTTTATCCCTCCATTTACTCTTTCTAGACTAATACTACTAACCCCTTGTGGAAAGAAAGGGTTTCTTTGATATACAGGTTAGTATAGTAGTACTATCTCTGGAGTTATATTCAGTTTCGACTAGCATCATAAGTTTGAATTTGGAAGACTAGCTGAATATTGCAAGAAAAGTTATCCCTATCAATATAAGAACTAATAAATGGGCATTGTAAGATCTCATTAATTTTGAATATACTAGAGAATGCCCCTTTTAAATTTTGTATAATATAGGACTATGGTCTCAGGCAAGACTGGAGGTTTTCTTGCTTCGTTCTTTCCTACCAGTGCTTGTCAAAATGGAGAACGATGTAACTTTCTTTTTAACATTTAATTATAATATAAAGGTTTCGGTCATTTATCAATCAAAAACATAATAATAATAATAACAAGATCTCTATGTAGCACAAGTCTTACCATTTGTAAATAAAATAAAATAAAATAACTTTTACAATAGGAGGAATAGGGGGAGGTGTGCTCCATAATACTAATAATAAAATAAAGAGAATAATACACTTTTAGAAATACCCTTGTTCACGGGACAACATTAGGATCTCAAAAATTTGTAACGTCGGGACTAAGATCAATGGAATTAGGACCTATCATAAACTCTAGCACAACCAGGGAGAGATGAAAAGCAAGCATAAGAGTATATGAATGTCATCCACCTTGTACACTTGTTGCTACAATGATTTTCAAATGTTAACATTCATTTTCAGTTAGATGTTTTTTTACTGAATATGAAAATTTTAGTTATATATTTTTTAATGAAAATTAAAATTTTAGTAATATATTTTTTATGAAATTTTATAAAAATCAATTAAACTTATCTAAATAACCAATTAAAATAACCAAAATTAGTTTAAAATCAATTAAACCACTAGCTAAAATAACAATAACCAAACACAAAATACAAAACAAAAATATTAACACTATACACTTATTAGAATATATAAATTAAAAACAATTTACACAATTCCCAAAATAAGTCTTCACTAAAGCCGGGCTAATAATAATAAAACTATGAATCCATTAGATCTTTAATAACTATCATATGTTTTTGAGATCCCATACCATACCAACAACATGCACCAAACAAGAGAATAAACAATTAAATCAACCCAATTTGCTTCTAGATCTGTCAAAGTAAAGCAAAGAAATAATTAGATGAATCCTTTTGCTTCAAGATTCATCCACTTCTAAGGACCAAAGTATTCTACTTGTGTTGGAAACTTAAATTTTAACTGAAAGAGACCAATCATTGTGAAGCAAATTCCAAGACATCTTTTTGATGGAAAGACCAACTCACTATTCCCCCTTCATTAAATAATATGCACGATTTTGTCACTACTTTAATAATTTAGAAATTAAAGTCAATTCATGTAGCTGGAATGCATCGATCAAATGATAGGAAAGTACAAATAAAGATTTTATATTTTAATAAATAGCATTGAAAATAGATGGCAATCGCTTGGTAATAATATTATTTAAAAACATATATGGCATCATTTGGTTCCGCAGCAACAACAATTAGTTGATTCTCATGATATGGCACTTCGCTTTAAAGCAAATAATTTGCATGAAAATGATTTGTCAAAATTAGTAGTTTCTAGACAAATGATTTGTTTAAGCAGCTGATATTCATACAAAGTTCATGTGTTATCATTGGTTTGGAAATCTTTTTGTTCTACTAAAGTTAATATAGATAACTTGGTGTAAAGATGGCTCAATAATAGGATAATCACAACTAGCAAAGTAATGAGACCAAATCATAGCATGGACTAGAAAACATTGAATATGACTACTTATCGACAATGGACACATTTTCTATCAAAAATAATTTGTATGGTGGTGTTAAATTCTTAGAAAATAGAATTTTTTTTTTAAAAGAGTCAACATTATGTTTTAGATCAATTAAAGATGGATATTATAAAGGCAAGACATATTTTAATATGGAAATTGTAGTAAAAGGTTAAATTTTTCTAATATTTTAATTAGATGAAATCTAGGGATGAAATCTAGGGCGTTGCTCACAAAATATACAGATCATGAAGATCAAATGCTGAAATTTTCAAAAACAAACATTTTGTTTTCATTTTTTTGAAATTTAGTCAATGGTGCAATTTGTAGGGAGGATATGAAATCTAGTGGATGTTCTTCATACAAATTTACATTTTGGTATTTTTTATCAATATATGGTCATGTTGATTTTTTATGTTTTCTATAAAAAAAATTTGATGAATAGTTGATATTCGACCTTAGGCCGTGTGAACTCACAGGGTGATCTTATTTCCCCTAGCCCCTTTTTTTGTGAATATGTAACTTTATTGTAATTTTTTAATATAAAGAAGGGACTATTCATCAATATATATCTCTCTGTGCGCGAGTGTGTGTGGTCATGTTTATTTAATTTTTTATTTACTATGAAATGTTAAATATTTTTAAAGTTTATTGGTATACAATTTTTAATTATGAAAATAAGTTATAAATCATAAATTAAAATTGTGTATGTCAAAAATACATTTCCTTTTACAATATATAAATTTCTTTGCTAATTTATTGGTATGTTATATTTAATTTGACAGTGTACAAATATACCATTTTAAATCTAAAAGATTGTGAATAAATGTAAAATTTTAGAAATTTGAAATTAATCTTATAGATGATAAATTGAACATTTAACCACATGCAAGTTGAAATACATAGTCTATTTTTCAATTTACAGTTTTCTTCGCTAACATTCAATTACACAATATTCCTTTTGTCAATGTATGAATCTTAAAATTTCAAACATAATAAATGAGCATAAATCAGTTTTAAAAGGCATCTTATAAATCATTAACTGAACATATGCAATTAACCTACAATTTCTTCACCGTCATTAAATTACACAATATGATGTTCTACACATGCAATTTTGTATGGGCATTAAGTGCAAAGATATTACTTGAGCATATTTCAATCAATATTTTTATCAACAAATCAATTGACAATAATTATTTTTTTTAAAAACTCTAAAATCCAAATTAATATTGAATAAAAGCTACAACAAAAATTAGTTTTTACGGAAAGAATTTTGTATTTTCACCTTCAATTATGCATCTATGTATCTTTTAACTCCTAAATAACTATAATTATCATGTCTGTAATTTCTAAACTACTAAATTAATAGTATTTAACTGTATCAACTTGTCATCTAGATAAGAAACCTTACCTCACATCTGTGAGATGCATTTATGAAGTATAAACCATGAAAAGTGACATATACTAAAGATGAGAATGCGAGCATGCTTGTTCTTCGGCAATCTTTCCACAAAGGTAAATCCAAACAGGTAGCACAACAAATGCCCTATGTCACTCAAGACAACATGGGCCAATGGAAAGCATGGGTAATCGTACCAACTCCAAGGAAAATTATTGTAGATGATTATGTCATCAAGGATATAGATTTGGGCAAACCCAAGAGAGAGAAAGTGGGAAGGCAATGGCTACATTTTGTCTAAAGTAGTTATTTAAATGCATTGATCAAGATGAGAACGAGATACAAGAATTGAGCAACACCAGACATTTCTTTATCTAATTCATTCATATAGGCTTGTATGAAATAGAAAGACATTTTGAAACATATAATGTGGAGAGCTTGGAGGTAATATTATGGCATTTCATGACAATTACCAATTATAGGTCCTAGTTAGGAAGTATGAAAAAAATCATCAACGGAGTATATGATCTGATGGAGATATGGGAAGTTGCAAGGCTTCACCTAAAGAAGATAAAGGAAGTGAAGCTTCTAATTTTTTCTTAAACTCTATCAAAGTGACAAGCTTGATAAGTTTGATGATTGGCTAACCACTATTCATGCCAGCATAAGGGAATATGGAGTTAGTTTTAGGAAGTGGAGGGCATGCAAAAGCATGCATTTTTGTGGGTTATAGAAGGAGATAAAAAAATTGACTGACTTGATCTCAAGTTTTATCAAGATGCAAAGAAAACCCAAATGTATCCACTAGTCAACATTCTCAAACAATTCAAAGGCATCATTTAGGCAGTGAATATAGAGAATGATTTTCAACAATTATCCAAATACAAGGAAGACATTCAGCACATTTGATAGGAGTGGAGGACTTGGAAAAGTTCACCCTTAAAATAGACAAATTCAACAAGGCACGACAAAAGAGGTTGAAATCCCTGTTGATGCTCAACTACGAGGAAGTGAAGGAAATTATATAGATAGATTCTATGTACACAATTTGGGAATCTTGTCAAATGATTAGGTCAAGGAGTGAATAGAATGCAAAATTTAATTTTTCAAACTTTGATTTTTTGGGATCCAGTTTTTTGGAGCTTTCAACTCCAAAATTCTGAAAATTTTCAAGGTAGTTAAAATGTTAAAATCAAGTTCCAAACTCAACCATTTTTTGGACATATTTTTTTTAGAGTTAGAGTTGGATCCAAATTTTCCACAGAGTCATGTGGTGTAATGCCCACCCGTAGTTCATTTTTTCGTTATATTCACCAAACTCTTTTACGTCTATTTCATGCATGTGTTATTTTCAAGGATATTGGATTTATAATTATGACTTTATTTCATGACTTGAATTACATGTATATCAATAAAGAATTACTTAGTTGATTATATTTCACATGTTGATTGATTATTATGATTACTAGCGCATTAATGATGTTTTAGTGGTTCTTAGTTAGTAAATGTGGTTGCTTTCATAATGATATCAAATGATGAGTATTTTATATTCATAATGATGAGTTCCCATGTTTGAATATGTGATGATTTGTATTGAAGACTTATTATAGTACTTACCCCCATACTTACAAGTGTATGGTGTGCGTGTTTGTTTTACTTTTCCATCTGATGTGGTTAAGAGAGGGAGTCGTAGTTACTTGCTAGTCAAGATCTACACGATGTATCACTCCCTGCCATTACTTGTTTAGCTTAGACATATATGCTCATCTTTTATGCAAATTGCAAGTATCGGACATCAACTTCTCTGAATTGCCAAGATGAGTGTGCCTTAACGTAATAAAGTTTAATGATAAGAATGAGGAGATAATATTCAAGTTAATCCCAGCCATAGCCTAATTACTTATCCTGAGAAGGAGGACATGCATCTGACTTTCCACCCTTTTTAAACCCATTAGTTTATCTTTATTTGTGTTGTTTATTTTTAAGTTTTCGTAATGTTGCTTTTATGTGAATTTGATTATGTGGTTTATTTGGTAAATGATTGAATTATAATATTTGGGTTAATCATATAATATTGAGAATTATTAAATATTATTTGATTATAAAGAAAATAAGTGAATATCTAATCAATTAAAAACTAATTAAATATATACTTTAATTTAAAAGACTTGATTTGAAAGTCTAATTTGGAAAATTGGTTAAAGAGAAATTAGAATATGATGATATTTAATTAATTAGAAATTAATTAAATATGTACTTCAGTTTAAAATATTTAATTTAAGAAGTTGGATAAAACGAGAATTAGAATATTAAAAGATTAAAGATTTAATATTGTTTTATTATAACTATTTAATTAATAATAATTAAATAAGAGTTGTATTTAAAAGGGTGAGTGAGTAGCCGAGTTGGTGTGAAGGCGAGTCGTGAGGCGTAGTGTTAGGCTAATGATCCCGGTGCTACGCATCAACTCCGGTTCGAGTCACACTAGGTTTACCACAAACCCTTTTGCCAATAGTGGCATGTTGTGATGGTTAAGTTGTTGTGTTGTTATCCTTGCCATCAAGGTTCCAATCTCATGGGGATGAGGTCCCCTGTTTGTGGCCTCACTGGTTCATAGCTCCAGGTCAAAGCGTTTACCCCTCTTTAAAAAAAAAAAAAAAAAAGAGTTGTATTTAAATAATGAGCTTTAATTATTATTAATTTAAATAATATACTGCTCTTTAAATAGTGTTTGTACTTATTAATAAAGTGGAGGAAAAGAAAATAAAAGAATATTTTAATTTAAAAAATTCTTTAAGTGTGCATGAAAGGATTAAATAATAAAAGTCTATTTTAAAGAGAGGCCTATGCATGTTCGAAAATCAGAAACCATAGGTAGAGTTAAGCTCTTTATTAAGATATTCAAGCTTATTTCTACACACATAGGTTTTGGGGAGGAAATTTTGAAATTGAAGCAAAAGAATTGTTGAAAGTTTTAGAGGATTTGGATTTGCATGTATTAACTAGATGATCTAGAATTTTAGCTGTCGGATTGACGTAGGGTCTAAGAACTCATTTGTTGAAATTATTTTGGAAGATCTATCTACCTCGTGTCTACCATACTGCTGAAATTTATTTGTTGAAATTTATAGGATAAAATATGAAAGAGAATTTTGATTTGCAATTAAGAAATATAATTGATTTATGTGTTGATTGAAAACCACAGTCATATGTAAACTGTAGAATGATGTTGTTGAAAATTAAGTTAGAAAACTCAAGATCTGAGCAACCAAAAAAAATTTAACATTAAATTTTAAAGAACAATGATTATATCAATTAGGGTTTGAAAGAGAATTATCCAAAAACTTCAATAGAAACCCTTGTAAAGATTCATCAAGCAGATTGTATAATTGCTTCTGATTTCAATAAAATTATTGGTTGAGAATCTATCTGGAAAACAAATGCATTCAAGATAGACAATTAATAAAAAAATTATGTTTGCATGTCTTAGAAGATCTTAGCCATGTGAAAATAGAAAACTACATAATTCTATTTTTTCAGAAAAAATTAATTTTCAGATTTATTTTAATATTTTTAAAAAATAAACTTTTTTATGATTATTATTAATTTAAAAAATTAAATATTTAGATTTTATATTTTTTTTAAAAATTAAATATTTGGAATTATTTATTAATTCTGAAAATTAAAAATAAATGTTAATTAAAAATAAAAATTATTATTATCTATTCATTTTAAAAATTAAATTAATACTAATCATTTAGTTATAAAGTGGATGTCGATATTAAATAGTCTTTAAGTTTAGTTAAACTATTAGTTGCATATAAATGATTTTATATTTATTAATGTAAGAGAGAAGTTAATAAATAAATATTTATAATTTTATTATATTTTAAGAGAAGTTGTGGTGGAGTTCACTTTGTAATCATCTAGTTAATAACTATTTGACTTTATGAGAGAAATTATAAATAATTCATTAAATTTATAATTTTATCTCTAGTTGCATTATGAATTAAAGAAAAAGTAAATATTAATATCGGACTTAAATAGAAGTCAAATTAATATTTTAAGAAATAAAATTGATATTAATATTCAATCTAATAATATACACTTATGTTATTAATTAAATCACTTATGATTTAAGATTGTTTAAATTAAAAATATGATAATGTTGCATGATATTTTATATGCACAAAGAGTTTTGACATTTAAACACTTATTGATTTAAATAAGTATATTAGCATAACCACTTATATTAACATGTATATTCTTACTTTATTTCTAAACACATCCTTATAACCCAAACTAAACAAGAGAAATTGATGGAATTAAATCATGTGGCTGAAAACTGTATTTTCTAATATTCTATTTATAGTCTTGCGATGTTTATTTTTGTGATGGTTTTTCTTTGTGGGTTGTGTAATTGGCCAAGCTAAGATGTGAACTAGGGCATTTTTTAGATTTCTTTTATGATTGTTTGACTAGATGTTATGATGAACTTTATGATTTGAATTAAGATCTATATCTTTTGAGCGTTATGTTATTGAGCATTTATGAGAACTTGGATTTTGAGAACCAATGTTATTTTTGGGTTGCCTATTAAGGAACCGAATTCAATCAATATGACTTTTGTGGTATGGGACACAATTGTGGTTTGTGAGTTTTGGGAAGGTAGTGATCTAGAGAGCACAACAAGAAAAGTGGATTCTTCAATATCCCTTACCCACTTTTCCAAAAAAGGATTTTGGTCTCCCTCTTTCTAAGGATGGTTTCTAGGGTCTACAAATTAACCCCGTAAACCAATCTGACATACCCCAAGACTTCCCAACAACTTGGCTAAGACTTGAAGTTTGATACACCTTTTGGTTTTAGGACTCAAGTCCCTCAATTTGTTGTTTTGGTGGAAACTCACCCTAAGCCTCTCACTAACTCTCCTTATCACTTGGGATGATGTCCTAGGCACTCAAATAGGGTGTTCGAACAAGTGGTTTGATTCCCAACTTCACACAATACTCCAAACCCAATTTGGGCTAATTGGACAATTAGGCCTTCCTAATTGGTTTTTCCTAATTAACTTCCAAACCTCCAAAAGACCAACCCAACAAATGTAATGTCCCCACTATTAGGATAGTTTGGGACAAATAATACCTGCAAAATAATGGTTAGAATCATAGCAATAACAAACTAACTATATTATTCTACACTCTAATGCAACCCCAATCTTAAGGACGTCTCTAAATTGGACTTCCTAGCTCATAGCTACCTCGTCGTATTCTCGAGAGCACACCCCTTAAGATTCTTCTTGGATGGGCATCCTTTGTCCAAGGCTACTCACATATGCATATGTTGACAACATCATAATATTCTAACGCATCATTTATTAATCATGGTGGACAATGGAGATCTTAATATCTCCATGCTCTATGCTTCAATGTCAATTCTCGGCCATGGAGGACAATGTAGATCTTAATATCTCACATGCTCCATGCTTTGAGTTCACATTGATTCTCGGCCATGGCGGACAATGCAGATCTTAATATCTCACATGCTCCATGCTTTGAATCTCATTAATGTCCATGCTACTAACCGCATAGGTTAAGACAATATTATCCACAAGTATGATTCATTAATATAAATAAATTCATAAATATAATTAAACAAATATAATCCATAAACATACATTTCTTACTTTCTTTTTTTCTTGGTCCATATAGCTCTTTATCTTTAGTTGGCCCTTCAATGAATTATTCCATCTAAAATCATCTCAACTCTATATTTACCTTCTAAAATTCTTCCTTTTCTAATTATAAGGAAAAGACAAAATATATTTTTGTTTCTTCTATTCCAAGAGTCACAACCTTTCATAATACAAATCTTTTGAAAAGTCACCACACTTCATATTTATAATCCTTTCGAAAATTCACAGCACTTCATAACTAAAATCTTTTGGAAAAGTCTCAATACTTTATAATTACAATATTTTTGAAGAGTCGTAACTATTCATAATTATGACCCTTTTGAAGGTTCACATCCTTTCAATATCATTGATACCTTTTTCAAAAAGTCAATTCCTTATTTTCTTCATATTTCTTTCCTCTTCCATTTTTCCTTTTTGAACTTCTATCTTCCCTCTTCTTATTTTTCCCTCTCTAAAATAAACTCTTCTCCCTTTTATATCTTAATTTTAAGGAGTCATATCTATTTTTTAAACATCTCTTGACTTTTCATTAGATTTAGTTAATTTATATTATTTTATGCTATATTATTTATTTACTTACCTATTTGTGTTTATTATTATTTATTATTAAATTCTATTTAGAAAGTTAACATACTTTCTACAATATTGTCTCTTGTATCTAATTTTATTTCTTTATTTACTCATTGAATTTTTTATTTTTTTTAATTATTTAAAATATCATACTAAATATTATTTCATTAATAATATAGATTAAATAATAATTATTTCCTAATTTAATATTTTAGTATTAGTTTTAATATAACTTTATTATCATTATTTATTTAATAACATTGTATTGTCTAATTATTATGAAAATTCTATCATAAAATGGGGATATGATAGTTTACCCTTCCTCAAATTGTTTGTCCTCAAGAAATTAAATAATTTCTCTGTTGAGTTGAAATATATATTTATTTTAGTCCAAATTCCTAGGTTGCTATCATGGATATCTTTGAATCTTTTCTAATAGTCATTAACTTTCTATATTAGTCTTTCATATAAATTATTTTTTTAGATCCCCTTTAAACCCTACAAGATGGCAAGATCATGCTCTGATATCACTATAATGTCCCCACTATTAGGGATAGTTTGGGACAAGTAATACCTACAAAACAATGGTTAGAATCACAACAATAACAAACTAACTATATTATTCTACCCTCTAATTTAACCCCAATCTTAAGGACGTCTCTAGATCGAGCTTCCTAGCTCATAGCTACCTCGTTGTCTTCTCGGAGCGCACCTCTTAAGATTCTTCTTGGATAGGCATCCTCTATCCAAGGCTACTCACATATGCATATGTTGACAATATCATAATATTCTAGCACATCAATTATTGACCATGGCGGACAATGGAGATCTTAATATCTCCATGCTCCATGCTTCGATATTGATTCTTGACCATGGTAGACAATGGAGATCTTAATATCTCACATGCTACATGCTTCAAGTTCACATTGATTCTCAACCATGGTGGACAATGAAGATCTTAATATCTAACATGCTCCATGCTTCAAGTCTCATTAATGTTCATGGTGCTAACCCCATAGGTTAACACCATATTATCTACAAGTATGATTCATTAATATAAATAAATTTATAAATATAACTAAACAAATCTAATCCATAAACATGCATTTCTTACCTTCTTCTTTTCTTGGTCCATGTAGCTCTATCTTTAGTTGGCCCTTCAATTAATTATTCCTTCTAGAATCATCTCAACACTATATTTACTTTCTAAAAAATTTCCTTTTCTAATTATAAGGAAAGGATAAATATATTTTTTATTTCTTCTATTCCAAGAGTCACAACCTTTCATAATACAAATCCTTTGAAAAGTCACAAAACTTCATAGTTATAATCCTTTCGAAAAGTCACAACACTTCATAACTAAAATTCATCGAAAAAGTCTCAATGCTTTATAATCAGAATATTTTTGAAGAGTCGCAACTATTCATAATCATGACCCTTTCGAAGGTTCACATCCTTTCAATATCATTGATTCCTTTTCAAAAAGTCAATTCTTTTATTTCTTCATATTTCTCTCCTCTTTCACTTTTCCCTTTTGAACTCCTATCTTCCCTCTTCTTATTTTCCCCTCTCTAAAATAAACTCTCCTCCCACTTCATAACTAAAATTCATTGGAAAAGTCTCAATGCTTTATAATCACAATATTTTTGAAGAGTCGCAACTATTCATAATCATGACCCTTTCGAAGGTTCACATCCTTTCAATATCATTGATTCCTTTTCAAAAAGTCAATTCTTTTATTTCTTCATATTTCTCTCCTCTTTCACTTTTCCCTTTTGAACTCCTATCTTCCCTCTTCTTATTTTCCCCTCTCTAAAATAAACTCTCCTCCCTTTTATATTTTAATTTTAAGGAGTCGTATCTATTTGTTAAACATCTCTTGACTTTTTATTAGATTTAGTTAATTTATATTATTTTATGTTATATTATTTATTATTAAATTCTATTTAAAAAGTTAACGTACTTTCTACAATATTATCTCTTGTATTTAATTTTATTTCTTTATTTGCTCATTGAAATTTTTTTTTTTTTTTAATTATTTATAATATCATACTAAATATTATTTCATTAATAATATAGATTAAATAATTATTATTTCGTAGTTTTAATATAACTTTATTATCATTGTTTATATAATAACATTGTATTATCTAATTATTATTAAAATTCTATCATAAAATAGGGATATGACAAAAAATTACCTTTTTAGATACCCTTTTCAGCTTTATTTTTTATTCCAAGAGATCAGGGCTTAACTCTACTCCAGCATCCCCTAACCCTTATCTTGTATGCAGACCTAATAGGCTTAATTGAGCTTGGTTTACAAATCAAGTATAGGAAAATGGGTGCATGGGACCAATATAACCCATTGGATATGTTCCTTCACACTAATTCACACTACCTCCCACATTTCATGTCCTACTGACATGATTTGATCCTTCAAATGCTTGATGTTGCATTTCCTAGGGTCAAATACATAGAGATATATGACCTAAGGCTAATGAGTAAAAATAGAAAATCAAGGAGTCTAACCACCAAATCTTGGAATCTCCTAGTATACAACCCCAAATGGTCTTTGAATTTCATTGGTGGAAATGCAAGTTAGGCCCCCATTTTGGTTGTACACCCTAGTTAGTGAGGGTTTCTAGTGCTACCTATAGAAAATTTGTTATAAATGTTGTTAGAGATATCACACAAACTTGAAATCAAATGCAATGGTTTTCTAATTCATCCCTCTATCCAGCCATGTAAGTTGATTAGGTATGTCAATCCATACACAGCCGTACAATAACAAGAACCGCAAAATTGATGGTAAAACCTAGATTTTTATTGCTCTCCAAAGATCCAAATCATCACAATCCTTCATCTCTATCTTGAGAGATGTCAAAAATTCTTAAATAGGCCTTTTCCAATAGTCACAACAGACCAATGTCATTTACAACCAAATTTTGAAAAGTTGCATCAAAATTGATAACTTTTACATTTTTCTGAGTAATTGCTTTCTAAGACTTTTGATTGGTTAGGACAAGTTATTCTAACCAAATAGACAATAAATGTTTGAAATCCTATGGTGACTCAAGGTGATCCATGGCTTATAATGCACCAATGGATACCTTAGCATTATAATTTTTGATTTTCCAAAGAAGTAGCCTATTATCTAATATTCTCTAATCTCTTATAACCTTATAGGGAAGTTTATCATGTTATTGCTTGGGTTCTCTGCACCATACTCCCCTGGTCAAAATTAACTCAAGTCTCTTGAGTTGGAATGTTTGTAACCTTGTATCCTACTTTCAAAATATCTTTCTCAGTCATCTATGTGGCATTTGTTGCTGGTTGATTCTTCCATTTAATGAAGTAGTCATAGTAGGTGGCTCTCCTAGTCTTCTTGTTTATCCTATTGGTAATGATGCATTCAATCTGAGGTGTCTCCTTGGGAACAACTTGAACCAATTGTTCATCAAAATAATATGTAGCTTCCATCACTTCTTCCACATCATGTCTGCTACATTGAAGATTGGAAATAGACCAATATAAGGAGGCAAATCTGTCTTATAAGCATTATTTCCATACGTGTGTATTATTCTGAAAGGTCCAATCTTCTTCATCATGAATTTAGTGTACTTCTCCTTTGGAAGTATTTCCTTCATGAGGTGAATCATCACCATATCTCCAAGTTGGAATTTGAGTTCTCTCTTCTTCTTACCTTCTTGCTTCTTGTATTTTATTGAGTTATGTTTCAACCTATCTTGCACCTGTTGATGGATATCTCTCATAAATTTTGCAAAGTCCTCTGCTTGAGAACTTATATTCTCCATGTTCTTCAAATATCTAAGTTCAATACCATCTCTTGGGTATCTCCCATGGACTATTTTAAATGGGGTCATTATTGTACTCCTATTAATTGAATCATCATAAGAGAATTCTACTTGTGCCAAAATGTCATCCCAACTTGTGTCATGTTGCTTTGTCAAACACCTTAGGAAGTTTCCAAGAGACCTATTTATTACCTTAGTTTTCCCATTAGACTGAGGATGGTAGGCTAATGACAAAAAAAAAAAAAATTGCCAAGCTTCCTCCATAATATCCTCCAAAAATGTCCAATGAATTTTGGATCCCTGTCTGATATGATGGATAATGTTAATCCATGCAACCTAGAAACTTCTTTAAAGAATAATCATGCAATGTATGATGCATCATGTGTTCTCTTACAAGGAATAAAGTGATCCATTTTAGAGAATCTATATACAACCACATAAATGCTATCATAACCATATTTGGTTCTAGGCAAGCCCAATACAAAATCCTTGCTTACTAAGTCCCAAGGTTGATTAGGAATAGGAAGTGGAGTATACAATCTTGCATTTGAAGTGTCACCTTTGGCTTTTTGACAAATCAAGAAAATCTCCACATACTTCCTTACATTTAACTACAACTTTGGCTAAAAGTAATAACTTCTTGCTTGTTCTAATGTTTTTTCCACTCCAAAATGTCCTGCCATGTTGCCACAATGTTTCTCTTTTATGATGTTCTCCCTTAATGATCCCTTAGGAATGCACAACTGGCTCCCCTTCAAGAGTAATCCCTCCTACAACACATTCTGCAAATTCATTGTGATACATGTCTGATTGTTTAGCACACACACTATAAGCTTCTCTAAAGTCTTCATCCTCTTGATACATGTCCTTGATGGAATGAATTCCATCATTGTTCAACTTGATTTCTTGCACCATGAGATTCCTCCTACTTAAGGCATTAGCAACCTTATTTGAGGTTTCCTTTGTGTGCTTAATGATATAGGTATAGGACTGAAGAAAATCCACTCATTTGATATGCATGTTATTCAACTTCTCCTACCTATTCAAGAAAGTCAAAGCATGATTGTGAGTAAAAATAATGAATTATTTAGGCAATAAGTAATGCCTCCACTTTCTTAGAGAATTTACCATGGCATACATCTCAAGATCATAAGTAGAATATTTTTTCTTAGCCTCATTAAGTTTTTCACTAAAAAAGGCAATAGGTCTCCCTTCTTGATTGGGACTCCACCAATAGCCCTCTTTCTTGCATCACATTCAAGTGTGAAAACCTTGTGAAAATCAGGGAGAACCAATATTGGTTGTTGTGCAACTCTAGTCTTGAGGTATTGAAAGGCTCTATCTACTTCATTAGTCCACACAAAATTGCATTTTCTTCCCTCTTTTATGGTGTCAATCATAGGGGCACAAACATCACTGAAAGTTCTAATAAATTTCCTATAGAAACTAGACATACCATGAAAAAAATTTACCTCTAAGGCAGTCCTAGGTGTGGGCCAGTTAAGTATGGCCTCAACCTTTTCAAGATCCATCTTAAGGTTGTTGTGAGAGATCACAAAGCCCAAGAACACCAATTCAATCTGCAAAAACTCACATTTCTCCAAATTTATCTTCATGCAATTTCTTCAAAACTTGATCCAAATGCAAAAGGTGCTCCTCTTTGCTCCTACTAAAAATCAATATATCATCTAAATATACAACAAAAAACTTGTTAATAAAAGGTTTCAAGACCTCATTCATCAATATCATGAATGTGCTATGGGCATTAGAAAGCCCAAAAGACATCACTGGCCATTCACAAAGTCCCTTAGTGATTTTAAATGTTGTTTTCCACTCATCCCCCTCTCTGATCCTTATCTAATGATATCCACTCTTTAGGTCCAGCTTTGATTAGTATTTGGCTCCTCCAAAGCAATCCATTAAGTCTTCAATCATAGGGATGGGGAATCTATACCTGAATGTAATTCTATTGATAGCCCTAGAGTTAATGCAAAGTTTCCATGTGCCCTCCTTCTTTGGTGCGAAGACTGCAGGGACTGCACAAGGACTAATACTTTTTCTTATGAATCCTTTTCTCAACAATTCCTCTATATGTCGTACTATCTCTTCATTCTACTCTAGAGTCATCTTATATGTTGCTTTATTAGGCAATGAGGCTCCTGGTATGAGGTCTATGCAGTGGCTAATCTCCCTATGTGGTGGCAAAGTCTCTGGCCTACTAACTGCAACCAATCCCTCCTACTGATCCAAAAGTTCCTTCACTTCTTTGGGTCCAACATTCCTACCTTATTTATTGTCTATGTATTTAGTCACTAACTCCTTCTTTGGCCTAACAATTAGTTCAAAGCATGGGGTGTCTTTCCCCTTAATGGTCTACATAAATTCCTTTTCTCCCCCCAACATGACAATACCCTTGACTAGTTTGTCACTTGCTTCCTCAAGCATAGGGTTCATGGTGTACTTAACTCCCTCCTTTGTTATATGATACACATTGGTTTCTCCCTCATGCCTAGCTTTCACATCATACTCCCAAGGCCTCCCTAATAAGAGATGGCATGCATCCGTTTCACATATATCACATAGCACATTTTGTTTGTACTCTCCTATATTAAATTCTATATAAACTTGTTCACTCACCAAGGTGTGTCTATCCCCTGTTAACCATGAGGCTCTATAGGGGTAAGGATGAGGTATTCTTTGCAACTTAAACTTATCAACCATCTCTATGAAAGCAATATTGTCAGTTAAACTAGAATCTACTATAACCCTACATACCTTTCCATTCACCTTTCATCTTGTTTTGAACAGTGTCTTCCTTTGGGGTGGCTCCCTTGCTACAGTTGTCTTCAACAAGGTCCTCTGCATCATCAAATGCTCTCCATGCTTTGGGTCTACTTGTCTAGTCATGGTGGTATAGTAAGAAGTTTCACTGCTATACTCATCCTTTTGAGTCAATTGCATCCTCCTTTCTCCTCCTTTCTTGTTTGAACAAAGCTTCCTCATTGACTAGATTCTCCCACTTGCTTTAATTTAGTGTTCTCATATGTTGCCTTGTAGGAAGTTCCTTTCCCATTGAACCTCCCTCTTACTCTAAAAGTATTTCCTCTTCCTCTTGACTATTTCTCTCCTCCCCTCTTTTTCTTCTCTTCTACTCTTAGTGTCTTTTGATAGCACTTAGGCATAGTATTTGGTCCACCAAACTAATCTTATCTTGGATGCTATACTTCAACCCATTCTAATACCTTGTCAACTTTTGCTTCTCAATCTCATTGATTTTTTCTCTGAGATTCAGCCTATGGAATTCCTTAGTGTAAGTACTCACATCCAAATCATTTTCATTAGGTTCTGCAACTTTTTATGCAAGAACACTTCATATTCCTTAGGCACAAATTGCCTCTTGATTTCCATCTTCATCCTTTCCCAAGTGGAAATAGGATTATTTTCTTTCTCCATTCTCTCACTCTGTGAGAAATTTCACCAACTCAAGGCAGGGCCTTTAAGTTTTGATTTGGCCAACTTCACTTTTTGGTTTTCTACAACCTCTTCACATTCAAAATAACTTTCTATGGCTTCTAGCCAATCCATGCACTCTTTTGGGTTCATCTTCCCATGGAACACATGTAGCTCCACTTTGGCTTCTCTCCTTCCTAGTTTTCCAAGGGCTTCAATGAAATTATTGTTCTCCAAGTCACCCAAAACTATTGTTTCTTCCTCAAGTTTCGCCTCTTTGTCTGATTCATTAGCATTTCTTCCAATACCTCTCATCTCTTCTAACTTTTTGATCTTCTCTTCCATCTTCTTGGTCTTGGCCATGTGCTCCTTCATTATCTTGGCCAACTCAACATTTCTGACTCTTGAAGGCATCTCCTCTCCAACATCTTCACTACCATCTGTCATCCTTGTCTTCTCCTAAGACCTTTATTGCTCTAATACAACTCGATGTAGAGAGCACAAAAAGAAAAGTGGATTCCTTAATATCCCTTACCCACTTCTCCAAAAGAGGATTTTGGTCTCCCTCTTTCTAAGGATGGTTTCTAAGGTCTTCAAATTAACCCCCTAAACCAATCTCACTTACCCTAAGACTTCCCAAAAACTTGGCTAAGACTTGAAGTTTGATAAACCTTTTGGTTTTAGGACTCAAGTCCATCAACTTGTTGTTTTCATGGAAATTCACCCTAATCCTCTCTCTAACTCTCCCTATTACTTGGGATAATATCCTAGGCACTCAAATAGGGTTTTCCAATAAATGGTTTGATTCCCAACTTCACACAATACTCTAAACCCAATTTGGGTTAGTAGGACAATTAGACCTTCCTAATTGGTTTTCCCTACTTAACTTCAAAAACCTCCAAAAGACTAACCCAAAAAATTACCTTTTCAAATACCTTTTTCAACTTTACTTTTGATTCCAAGAGATCAAGGCTTGACTCTACTCCAGTATGCCCTAACCCTTACCTTGTACACAAGCCTAATAGGCCTAATTAGGCTTAGTTTACAAAAAAAAGTATAGGAGAATTGATGGATAGGACCACTCTAACCCCTTAGATATGTTCCCCCACACTAATTCACACTACCTTCCACATTTCATGTCCTACTGACATGATTTGATCCTTCAAATGCTTGATGTTGCATTTCCTAGGGACAAATACATAGAGATATTTGACCTAGCGCTGACTAGTAAAAATAGAAAATCAAGGAGTTTGACCACCAAACCTTGGAATATCCTAGTATACATCCCCAATTTTCTTTCCCCAAATGGTCATTGAATTCCATTGGTGGAAATGCAAGTTAGGTCCCCATTTTGGTTGTACTTCCTAGTTAGTGAGAGTTTCTAGTGTTGCTTGTACAAAAAAAATTATAACTTTTGTTAGAGATGTCACACAAACTTGAAATAAAATACAATGGTTTTCTAATTCATCCCTCTATCCAACCATGTAAGTTGATCATGTATGTCAATGCGTACACAACCATACAATCACAGGAATCACAAAATTGATAGTAAAACCCAAATTTTATTGCTTTCTAATGATCCAAATCATCACAATCCTTCATCTATGTCCTGAGAGAAGTCAAAAATGCTTAAATAGGCCTTCCCCAATGGTCACAACATACCAAGTCCATCTACAACCAAATTTTTAAAAGTTGCATCAAAATTACAACTTTTCATTTATGCAAATTTGACAACTTTTACATTTTTCCAACTAATTATTTTCTAAGACTTTTGATCAGTTAGGACAAGTTTGAAATGACTTAATATGACCCTTACACCATTACTAAAAGATCAAAAATGTTTGAAATCCTATGGTGACTCAAGGTGTTCCATGCTTTATAATGCACCAATGGATACCTTAGCTTTACAATTTTGGATTTTCTAGACAAGTAGCCTAATATTTAATATTCTCTAATCTCCTATGACCTTGTAGAGAATTTTCTCACGTTATTTCTTGGGTGCTTTGCACCAGGTAGTCTAGGTGCATGTCTATGGGAGTGGCTTTCAATGGGGTTTGGGGCCCAAATTGGCTACCAAGGTAACTCATTGTAAGTTGTGTAATAAGTGATAATATAGTAAAAAAAATACTTTCCTCCCCCATGCCTTGAGAAAGTTAGATATTTTTCCTTGTCCATGCCTTGAGCGCTTGTATAGACTAAGGATGAGAATGAGATGATACCTTGAGAGGTATGACTAGTCTCCTCATCTTCATGAGAGGATATTTTGGTTCCTCATAGAGTCACTAGGGTCAGGGTCCTGAGAGACTACTAGGGTAACCTTAGAGTTGGCTCATGTGATGACACTCCATATTATGTAGCTTGAGTCTCCTTTATGATTTTTTTTAATATTTGACTCTAGTGGTGTACTTGTTGGATATTGCTTTTGATGGTGTATTTATTGTGAGTTTTTACTCATTGATTGGATGTCATTTATCGTTGACAGTTAAATTTTATTAATGAATGATCAGTTATTCATTGGTGATGTTTGTATTGTTGGAGTTAGTGATTGGTGGTTTAGTTTTATTGACAATAGTTGTTATCTATTGGTTATTGTGCTTGTGACACTTGACATTGATTTTGTGGTGGTTGTATCTTTTTGGATTTGATATTTGATTTGTACTTGGTATTTGTATGTTGATTTGGTATGTGGTGTTGGAATGAGTGTCCTTTCAATTTTGATTATCTCTTCTTCTTGCATAGTTTTTGTTACCCTTGAGGTAGTTTTGGCTATCAAAATTTCTTGCCTAGGATTATTTTATGATTTGATTATCTGTGTATGGATTGTACATTATCTCTCCTGCACAATGGGAGTGGGAGCTTGAATAGGTGACTACACAGTTGGGAGGTAGCGTCTTCTTATCATTCCCCCCCCCCTTATATTGCTAGTTGTTGGATGCTCGTTGATATAGCGGTACCATTATCATTCTTATTCTTATCTTTGAGACTTCTATTTGTTTGAGGTATCTATGTATCACATGTTTTGAGATCCTATGGGATATTGTAGTATATATTGATGTACTTGTATCTATTTTCACATACCCTATGACATGTACAATGGACGTGACTCATTAGATGTGTTTTCATATTATTAGTTGTACTTATGCATTTTCTTATGTGATAATGTATCTATTATTTCTTTATGATTAGGAGACTTTGTACTTAAGACTTAAATTAATTAGTACAAACTTCGTAATGTGACTCAATGTGAAGGAACCTTTGAGGAATGGAAATTGTATTTGTAATTATTTATGTGTACTTGACGTGTATGTATATATTGCTTCAGCATTATTGCTATCTTGTGTTGTTTAAACTTCAAAAAAAAAGTTCACTAAACATTGTAACATGTTAGGTTTATTTCTCTTGAGTTCTCAAGTGGGGCGTGTCATGTGTTTTCACATTTTAACATGTGGAATCTATTTTTGACCAATTTGCATGAATATTCGGGGTCATTATTGAATGCCTTGGAGTTGACAATCAATTGCATACATGTAAGGGACTCCATGTGAAGGATTCAAGGAGTTCTAAAATAATGTTCAACTAGAGATGAATAATGGTGGATCTACAACTTTTTCCCCTCAATGTTTGGTTAGGATTTGCTTGTTTTTTCATAAATACATGTTGTAATTAAATGTAAATTCATGCATACTAGTTAGAAACTAGCTTAGAAGTAGATTTGCATATAAAAAAGAGAGTTTAGTTTTTATTTTCAATGTCATGCATAATTGAAACCCTAGCTATAGATTTATTATTCTAGAGGTGAAGCACTATATATACACATCCAAACAATGTAACTAAGGTTGATATTTTTATTAATAAAGCTCTATGCAATTGGTTTTTCATTCATGGTGTAAGAATTCTTCTATATATGCAAAATTTATGACTTAGTGTTACTAATTTATGAGTTTCAAAGAGCCAATTGTATTTATTGTGATTGATATAGTGATCATTTAACACTAGAGTTTATTATTGTTTTTTATTAAGTAAAATAGGTTTTTAACAAGGGTTCATTTAATTTTAGAGTTTATTATTGTTGTGATTATCTTATTGTGACAAATCATTAGAAAGGTTTCTATTGGCACTATAAGATAAATTTTCTTTGTGGGTGCATCCATTCATAGTGACTTCACAATTTTGATGAATTTTCATATATCTTACATCTTTATGTTTTTCCATTGGTGATTGCATCTACAAAGTGTGAATTGTGAGTACCTTTATTTTATGTTTTATGGATTCTCTTCATCTTCTTGGTGGTTTAATTCACAAGATGATACAATGATAATTTATATCTATTAGGTTTCTAATTTCAGCAATCTTCTTAAATTCTCATTACCCTACTCTTTTGCAATTTGTTGGAAAGATTGGTTAAAAAATGTATTCATATAGAAATAGATTAATTTGCATTGATAGAATTGTATTTCATCAAAAAACATAAAATAAAATAAAATTGGTGTTACTGACATTTCTTGTAGCTTAAAGTTTTCTTCAAACCAACAAAGGCCTCCTTGTAAAAAAATCACATAGGTCTTCAATTGAGTTATCCTAAATGAGCCTTGGGAATAATTATATTATCATTTCAAGAGGGGAATTTGTATCTCAAATTATTATTTGTTGTATCATGTAGTAATGACTCTTAAAAAGTGGACAATACACAAGCTAAGTAGATGCATAGTCTAATATAAAGGTGTAATGGTCCAATTCAATATACAAAGATGCATAATATAAATATAAGTTAAGAATAATCAATACATGGACAAATGCAATAGACATAAATGTAACATAAAATTATGTATGGAGAACACTCAACATGTGATCTAATGTCTAAATACAACCAAGAAACCACATCATCCCTATTAGGGCTACAGTGTAGGGACTCCAAGTGTAGTGACATTACTTGGCTTTCATTAGCACAAGTAGCATCAATTCTTAGGTCAACATCCATATATGGATAGACATTAGTACATAACTCAAGTCAACGCCCTCATACGGAAAGATATGGACTCATCTCTAGGAAAATCCACCTGGAAATAAGGTATTCACATTAAATCTCTTTTATTTTTTAAATTGTGTTATCACTTATTAAGAATTCCTTCATGTGGTTAGTACCATTTACAAATGGGTTGAGATCCATGTAAGAAGCATCTCTACACCACTACCCAAATACTAGGTTTATCTCATTTTAGAATAAGACACAACACAACGCAAGGAAAGTAAAATGCAAAGCAATACTCTCAAAGTCATACACTCATAAAGGACATGGTAAGCTATATTGCTCTGAATACCATGATCATACATCACTTAAATCTTGGCATAGGAGCATAGCTAAACTACATGCTTGGATGTAGTCTCAACACTCTACATCTGTGTATCATGTTTAAGCTCAACCTCAATTATGGAGTATGCCAACATAAGGAAAAATCAATAGCAATAAAACAATTAGAGTAGGATATCTCAAGTCCTAAATCACTCAAAGTAAGAAGTTGAGTAAAAGCAAGAATAAGCCAACTAACAAGTTTCTTGATTAGTCACTTTGAACATAGCATGGATTCACAAGGAATCCATCAGTCATATCATTAGAACACGAAGAAGTCTCAAGCTCCCAAAAGAAACAAAACACCCAAATTCTAGCAAAGTGCAAAAATCATCATTTTAAAACCAAAGGACAAAACTTGGATTTACATATCAAATACCCAAAATTTCCTCTATCCATTTCAATGGTACAATCCCAAATTATTCATGGAATACTACTAAATTCAACTTCCCAAACATGACAAACATGGTGACACACAAATCTAGGTGACATACAAAATGATGTGCCAACAAATAATCCCAAAACTAAACATCAAATTTGACAAAATTAAAATTCATTTTCCCTTAGGGAACCAAAATCACAATTCTAAAATAAAATATCATTTCTTTGCATACACGAAAAATTGGGCAGCATAACCTTTCCCAAAACCCTGAATTCTCCAACAACAAATACATGATTTCTCATAAAATTCCAATCGAGCAATGAAATTAAGAAAGATCATAGGGGAATACTAATTCTTGGTCTGATCAATAAATTCCACCAATTTAGTTCAATCAACTAAGTAAATAAAAAATGGTGAGATGCCCTACCTTACACCAATTGGAGAAAACCCAAAATAAAGAGGAAAGTTCAAAGACTTGATAGAATTGGAGGAAATCTTCAAAAAAGTAGAACAATCCCAACATGAATCCAATGATCTATTCCATGCACAAATTTGACAAGTGGGTCAAACCCTACAAGCAAAAGACAAGTTTTCTCCAATGCAAATTGTAGCAAAATCTAAAAGCTCAGCCAAATTCAAAAATGAGAAGTGAGTGAAAACAACTCACTTTTAAAACATAAAGCATTTTTCCAAAGTGACTTTTAAAATAGGTCATTTAAATATTTTAAGTAAACTGTTGTGTTTACCCCAAAATAAATTAAATAAATTACAAATAATTAGAATTCAAATACAAAAATTTATTTAATAAATTAATTATTAAATTTCCCAAACAAAAAAATTGATATTTTGTTTAAACCTCTTCCACAACAACTATGGGAGCTCTAGTGTATAGACATACTACTAGTCTTTTATAAAATGCATTATGAAGTTCATATTTACCAACATGTATCAGAGTTATAACATTATAATAATGGGTGCATCATCCATACCAAAATGATATTGGCTTGATGATGAAAGGTTGATGTTACTATCTCTTATGCCACTATCAGGGATATTAGACACACTCAAATATTAAAAATTAGGCAGAATGTGTTTGGTTCCTATTCACAGAAACACAAAACATAAATTTTAGTTTCTCACTATATAGATAGCTAAGCCACATAAACATATGAGAGAAAATTGAAAAGGACAATGATACATCATATACATCTTACAAATGAGTAACTATGACTTCATCTCACTTTGTACAAATGCAATGGGCATAATGCATAGTAATTATGCAAACATAGCAGTAAACATTATCTCATTTAAATTAACATTTCATTTACATTAAGTATTTCATTTTATTACGAAAATATTAAATAATCATTTCTAGCAAAATGAGCATATATCAATACAAATTTCCATAAAAATACCCAAAAGGATATAAAGCACTATATAACAAGAAACCATGATAAACATCATACAAATATGATAAAAAATAATAATAATAGTAATATTAGGATAATTTAACATTAAAATTAGCAATGATATATTTACATAAAAAGTGGGGTAATCAAATACATTGCATAGTGCAAACCACATGATCTCATCACACGGGTATTAATGAAATGAAAACATGATACAATCATAATCTAATAATCACTAGCATATACATCAATAGAACAAAAAATCACACCATTAGCCACATAACATCTTAACCATAATAGTAATTTCAGAATGAGTACAAGACTAAATTAAACTAGTGCATCCTATAGTGTCAATATGAATAGTCATTGAATCATATGATCACCTCAATCCATCACAATTTCATGTAGAAATAAAATGGGAGAGGCACTACATGTGCTTCGTGGAAACCCTTCTCATTTTCCTTGGGGCTCATAGAATCTAGCAATATCTTTTGTTCCTATGTAAAAATATAGTGTAGACAAAGAAAAGGAACCTATGTTTTCAAAACTCAAGACGTGTCTACCTTTCCCTATCTTGATCATCATAGATATACCTAACCTATCTATTTATATAAAGGATAAGAGGTTTTCGAAAAGTGTACCCTTTTCCATAGTATCTCCTTAGCCTCTAATGAAATTTTCAATTCCTCCCACCACTCATTGAGAAAAGAGAGGAAGGATACACATGATTGAGTTGATGGTTCTTGTGTCATTTTCACCTCCTACTCCATCAATGGAACCTTATTATTTCCTACAAATGGCATTGACAACCACCCTTACAGAGTGATATGTCACCAAGTCTTTACAAGCTTTTCATCCCAATCCAAATTTTCATTAGTACTAGATTACACATGACCGTAAGAATCACCAAAGAAAGAGGGCTTTAGCCCTTTAGGTTGCCACATTGATGGAGAGTACATATTTAGAGCCTGCATTTGTTGCTTCCACTTTTCTCTTACACCTACTCTCACTCGCATCTTATTTACTCTAGCCTTTTTCCTTGTGATATTATTTTTCTTACTTCCCCTTGTATTGAGAGTGATCATTGGGACTTGAACCAAGAATCTCAAGTCTTCACATATAAATTATAGGAGCTACAACTTATCACCTCCTTGCCTAATATCCTATCATTTTCCATGCATATGGACATGCTGCATACCTAGGTGGTGTCTAGCATAATCATGTTCACCTAACCCATATGAGATCTTCACTATCATCCTAGCTGCCCTAGATTACTCAAGGTCGTTAAAACATACCAAAGGGATTCACCTTCATCCTTTAAGAGGAAGTTCAACTAGGGCATTATGTAAAACTTTCACTATTGAAAGTATATTTCAATAGATCCTCTTTCTATTTTTTCCTAAGATTAGAGAGAGATATAGCCTCTCTCAAGTTCATTTATGCCCCTCTTGTAGTGGATAGTAAAGTATCTTTTGTATCTTCACCTTAGCATGGATTTCTTACAAGCTATGAGTCATGTTTGTGTGACTTTATTTAGGATGTTCCAATACTAAGAATTATCTTTACATAATCCCTCTCACTTACCTCAATGGAGTTTTTGGATTTGAATGTTGAATCTACCTCATCCTTGGCTCTAGCTATTTATGGGGCCCTAGGGACTTCCATAGAAGTTGTACTATTGCAATCTAAGCATCTCTACCCATATAATCAATATTGGGAGAATGATGATTTATTTTTAGATGACTTCTAAAGGTAGTGCCTTCTTCAACATCTTCTCAATATAAGGTGATACCCCAAAACATTGCAAGGGGCATTTCCCCTTAACCCCTAGCATGGGGGCGATGACCCAAACCATCGTAGAAAAAATATGGGGGGAAATTGTGCTGAATGAAATGGGGAAAAATTAACCTCTTAGCGTGCTTCAACTCCATATAACAACAATCTATCACTTGGAGACTGATCAAACTTCACAACAATAACCTCCCACTTGGACACTGATCACAATAAGAGTAAATTTGTAGCACCCACTGGAATGTAAAACCACCCTGGACTCTAATGTTCTTTTATTCTATTTAGTCTAAAAGACCAACTAAAGATGAAGAGGAGTTCAACGTCTCCCTTGTCACTACCTTTGTAAACATATCTACCAGATTATCATATGCATGCATCTTTTCCAACTTTAAGTATCCATCATCAAAAGTTGATCAAATGAAACGTTACCACAAATGCATGTATCTTTTCTTTGATAGTAGAGCACAATTCTTGGCAAGATGAATGGAACTCTAGCTATCTATAAACTAGATAATTGTCCATATGTGGGTGCCCTAACTCTCTCATGAAAAATTGAAGTCATATCATCTCGTTGGATACCTCTCTAATAGTAACACACTTTGTCTCTGTAGTGGATAAGGCATTCACATTCTGTAACTAAGAATTCTAATTCATTTCTATCTCGCCAATAGTAAATACATACTTTGTAGTGCTCCTCCCGGTATCTAGATCCCTTGTAAAATTTGAGTCAACATATCCCTACAAATTGATAGTAGAGGCCTCAAAATGTAAGCATTTATTGAATGTTCCTCTCAAATATCAAAGAATTCATTTGGTTATATTTCGAAGACCAATTCCTAGATGACTCATATACCTACTAACAACTCCCACTACATGTGCAATATATGGCCTAGAATACACCATGGAATACATTAAGCTCCCTACAGTTGACACATAAGGTACCTTGGGAATTTTGTCCTCTTCTTCTTGTGTATTTGGACACATCTCCTTAGTCAATTTCATCTAACCAAGCAAAGGTGTGTTGACATCTTTGGCATTCTCCATAGAGAAATATTGCAACACCTTCTTGATATAATCACTCTAAGATAATGTCAATATTCTATTTTTCCTATCTCTTCAAATTTTTGTACCAAGGATTTTTTTTGTTGTTCCCAAATCCTTCATAGAAAATGAATGTGCTAACTGTTGTTTCAATCCCTTGATGTGATCCATGTTAGACCTAGCTACAAGCATGTCATCAAAATATAAACATAAAATAATGTAGCTATCATCATCCAACCTAAAAAAGCATAATGGTCTAAATGAAACTTGCTTCAAGCCATATAAAGTTTTCCTCAATTTGCACACTAAATTCTCCTTACCCTTGACCTCAAATCCATGTTGTTCCATATATATTTTTCATCCAAATCACCATGAAGAAAAGTTTCTTTAACATCAAGATGTTCCAAGTGTAAATCTTTAGTAGCCACAATACTTAAAATAGTATGAATAGAAGTCATTTTAACAACTGAAGAAAATATATCATCAAAAGTAATGCCTTTTTCTTTGCAAATCCTTTTACAACTAACCTAGTTGTAAATATTTTTTAACCTCCACCATCTTCTTTTAACCTATGAAACATTTACTCTCTAAAGCCCTTTTACCTGCAAGCAACTCACATAAATCCCAAGTCTAATTTTTTAGCGAGTCTATTTCTTCTTTCATTGTAGACTCTCACTTAAGCTTTGTATACACCTACATAGCTTCATCATAACATTCTAGTTCACCTACATTTGTAAATAAAATAGAATACAAAGAGGGAGAAAATATTTTTGGAGGTCTACTTAGCCGTGTTGAGCTTTTATCATTCACTGGGATGTGTGACCACGTATTTTTTGTTGTTGTTATTTTGAAGCATAAGGAACTATTAGAACATCATCTAGTACTGCATAATAATTTTCTTTTTTCTCATGCTTCTACAACATATATTTGTACACCACTTTCTTATTGAATATGACATCCCTGTTTCTTAAAATTTTATGATTTTAATTTTAAAGTCTATAACCAAATTCATTAATTTCATATCCAACAAATACACATTTCTTAGAATTATCTCCCAGCTTGGTTCTATTTTCAAAATCTATATGTACAAATGCTTCACAACCAAAGGTTCTGAGAAAAGAGTAACTCACCTTCTTACTAGTCCTTGCTTCCTTTGGAACACCACAACCCAAAGGAGTAGAGGGACCTCTATTGATTAAATATACAATGGTATTATTAGCCTTACCCACATGTTTAAGGATAGCCTAACATGCAACCTCTTACTCCTTGCATGTGCCATTATTACCATGTTCATGCATTCAACAACTCCATTTTCTTGTGGAGTCCTTGGAACAATTTTCTGCCTATGAATACCATTAGAGGAACAATAATCTTCAAACACTTTCCTGGAATACTCACCACTATAATATTATCTAAGATATTTTAGTCTTTTACTAGTCTCATTCTCAACCAATCATTTATATTTCTTAAAATTTTGAAATACATCAGAGTCTAAGGAAATAAGTCCATCTTTTTGTGTTGCATCATCAATGATGTAACATAATATAAAGAGCCACCAAGAGAGATACATGAGTTGGTCCCCATACATCTATATGTTGTGTGCACAAGCTCTACTCATTTTTCTTTTCCTTACCGCTCTTCCCAAAGTTAACTCTCTTTTGTTTCCATAAACATGACTATCACATAAATCCATATTGACACATTTTAGACCTTGTGAAATTTTCTTTGAGTGAAGTAATTTCATACATTTTTTACTCATGTGCCCAAGTCTATTGTGCCATAATGTTGTTTCAAAATCTACAATAATTGTTTTATGTTTTCCCTGCTCAACTGCAACAACTATTCTTGAACATTGATTTTTCTCTAAAATAATTAATATAGAAGGAATAGTATGACCTATACAAAGATATAAGGTTCCTACTTTCATACCTTTTTCTACTACTAAGGAACCTTTTGAAACCTTCCAACTTCTATCATTAAAATTAATTATGAAACCCTCATCACACAATTCCCCTTCTAAAATTAAATTCTTACTCGACCTTGGAACACGTCACACCTCTTGTAGTAGACAATGATTTTCATTCTGCAACTTAATCTTAATTCTTTTTTTTCCAACAATCTGACAAGGTTGATTCTCTCCCAAATAAACAAGCCCAAAATCCCCATGGAAATAATCAATAAACCTCTATGGGGTGTAGCATGAAATCAAGCCCCTGAATATAAAACCCATGAATCATCAACATTTTCTAAGGAAAGAAACAAAGTATCCTCTTTAGATTTATTATTTAGTGCATTTGTCTCCTTGTTTCCTTCTTTTTGTCTCCTTCATTTTTCTTCTGAGACCAATAACATTTATTCATATCCCCTGATTTCCCATAGTACCAACAATCTCTTGGTCCTCTAGATTGAGACGTCTTTCCCTTTGATTTTCCTGATGATTTCTCACAATTTCTCAAATTAATTCCTCTCTCATTTGTTCTGCCTATGCTTTGTGTGTTCAAGACACTTCCTAATGTAGATCCACCCAAGGTTTTCTACAAATTTCCCCACTTAGAATGACACCAACCACATAATAAAATTTTAGGACATTAGAACCAGAAACACAGTTACTCACACCCATTACCAAGCATTTCCAGCTTTCAAGAAAAGAACACAAAATCAACAAAGCCTCAATTTTTTAATCAAAATTGAGATTTATAGAAGATAATTGACTAGTAATCATATTAAACTTGTTCAAATGATCAACAATAGATCCACCTTCTACCATCTTCATATTAAATAAACACTTCATGAGAAATGCCTTGTATGAAGTGGAAGGCTTTTTGTCTTGCATGAAATGGAACATCATGAGTATATTGAATAAATCTTGAAATTGGACAAGAAAATGAAGATTTAAACTCCATTCTAATGACTATAGATGAAATATTTTTGTATTTTTATATTTGAGAGAAAATTCAATGCAATGCAATCTAATAACTAATTAAATCTATAAAACAATATGCAATTATTTTTCCTTTTATAAAATGCAAATATATTGAATGAAACAATGTAATTAATGTAAAGTAAATCTAATCACTAAATGAAAGGTAGACCATATGGATTGGATGCATATAGTGAAACAAAGTAGTGATAAACACAATGCATACAAAGTAGATCTAAATGCAAAGGAGATCACATAAAGAATATATAACTATCCAATTGAAAACTATAAATCATGAAAGCAGTGGCTTCACCAAAATGTAACATCAAAATGGTGAACCTTTATATGAAATGTAAGGTATGATAAAACTATAATGCACATAAAGGAGGAGATTTCACAAGTTGAGTTTACCGCAATGTAACATAGAAATAGTGAGAAATTTTAGGATAGGTCACACACATATGTTATATTTAGGAGGATCCAAGACCTTGAAAAAAAAAAAGGAAACTTGATTAGCACAAGATAGGGCATCAATTCATGATCTTCTCAATTTATAGTCTTGGATGTAATCTTTCTTGCCCTAAGAGGGGTCACAAATGATATGAAAATGAGAATTGGATTTATGAAAGTAAGTGATAAAAGAGAAATGAGGAATGTGTGCACCTAAAAAATGAGTAAAGAATGAATTCTTTGAGGTTGAATTTGTGTCTATCGAAGTCCCAAAATGACGTATTTTTGTACACAAAATACCAAATTTGACAGAAGTAGTTATCTTATCTACTTCTAGGTATAGGTCAACTTTGACCTATACTTGATTGTCCCATAAATAGAAACAAAAAACTAGATCTGGTAGATCTTCTGCTAGGCTTTCTAGATCTGTAACCAAAAATTGCACCTCAGAACAATAGGGTGCAGGTCGGCTTTGTTGGAATACTTTAGAATAACTAAGAGGTGGGGAGGGGGGGTAAATTAGTTATCCAAGGTCCAGATGTATAAATAAAACTTTTCAAAGCTTAGTGAACCCATAAAATATCCATGCATGCATCCTTAAGATTATGCAATCACTAAAACTTGTAGGTTGCTGTCAAATCAACTTGCATAAATGTAAACATGAAACATAACAAATTCATCAACACACTTGACACAATGATTTATGTGGAAAACCAATTTGGGAAAAATCAATGGTAACATGCTACTCCTTTTCACTCTTCTGAAGCGATGCCCTATAAAAGGCCAACCCTGTTAAAGGTTACAATACACACTATTAAATGTGACCCGATTAAGGGATTTCAATCACCCTTTTAGAAATGAGCCTTGTTAGAGGACTGTAGGCCATTCACTTGGAGTGCCACCATGTTAAAGGATCTACAAATAATTGTTAGGTGAACCTTAATCCAAAGGATTTACCCTAGATTGGTACAATTATTAGAGAGTAACAGTAGAGCTTTGATCTGATACAACTTACAACTTCTCTTGTAGATTACAGATCTCTATTCAATCCTCAATTCTACTTGGCCTTCATACTTTGCAGCTCTAATAGCTTGTTCACCCTTCAAGCATTCATCTCCTTAAGCCTTTTTTCTTAACATGCCATTACAAACTTTTCTCTTAGGTCACTTGATGAAGCAAAACCCTTAACTCCTTCTCTTCCTTAGGTTCTCACACATGACAACTTTGCTTCATGACCAGACATTCCTGTAAATTAGAAATTAGGATATTTTCTCACTCATTTTCCATTGTCAAAATTTAGGATTTGGATGGATTAGGTAGGATACAATGTATCTACCCCATATCTCATATTTCTTCTAGAAACTTCTCCTAGAATTCATTTGAATTTTCCTAAAAATAGTTTACCTCAAATTCTGTGTCACCAGCTCATCAACCTTATTTTCCACCTAGTTCACAAAATTCAAGAAAACAAACTTGTCAAGTCAAATTCAATGAATTTTTTATCTTTAAAATAATGTAGTAGCTCGACATTATCAACCTTTTGATGCTCAACACATACTGCGTTGCTCGACATCTATTATGAAATCACTCAACATCAACTATCTTTCTACTCGGCTTGCACTGACTTTGCTGAGCACCTACTATCCACTCAGTCAAGCTTGGCAGACAAACTTTGTGTAATCTTGTTCTTCTAAACTTTCTTAGTGTAGCTAACATTTGTAATCTTAAGTAGATTATTAATACATCATGTCATCATTGTCTTAACTGATCCTTGTACTTCATTACATAATCATAACTCAACCTTTCCTCTAGGTGCTTTTGTTACATCTTATTGATCAAATCCTCTTCATCAATCAACTAAGTGATAGTATTTGAATCTTATAAGTAGTTCTCTTACCATAAAATAGTAGGTTTGACATCAGTGACAAAACAATGATTGAAACACAGTCTTCTTCAATAATCTCCATCTTTTAATAATCTCTCTCAACAATGATCTTTTCAATCAGATCCCAACAATCTCCCTCATTGGCATTGATGGCAAACCAAACTAATCAAGTAAGTCAATCAAATGATGAACATCTTGTTCAACCAAACTGACCAGGTTAAAACAGTAAGACAATACGAAAAAGAAAAACTTGTATCAAAATTTCTCCCTCTATCAACAACTTCTATCTTTTGATTCGGTTACAAAACTCTTTCTTATAACTCCCTTTGAGTTCCTTCCTGTATCTCCCTCTTACTGGGTAGACTAGGATTTCTCCCTCTTTCTTACATTTTTTTTTATCTTCTTCATCATACATGTGTTTTCTTTTGATATCGCTGGTCAATAACACTCTTCATCTTTTTGACAACAATATCTTGATACTTCCCTCTTGACACTTTTGATCAGGAATATCTACCTCAGCATTTATATTGGTTTGATTAGCAAAATATCTCCCTCTATGATTATACATTTTGGCTTTGATCTATCTCCCTTTTGATTAGTAGTCTCTCTTTTCTAGCTCTTGATCAATATCTCCCTATCTGTTATGACTCTTGATCAGTAGAATATCTCCCTCTTTGACAACAATGCCAAAGATATATCATGTTTTCATCTTAAACATGCAAATATAGGCTTTTGAAGTTTCTTCAACTTCTCCCTCTATCACCTTGCTTGTGACTGATTTGAAGTTTCAACTCTGTGATTACTTTAGGCAACTCTTAAAGTAAGATCCATTGCATCAACTTGTATTATATGAATATCAGCTTGTTTTATGCAAGACACTCTTGTTGTTACTTAGATAGCCTTTAATAGAGGTATCACCCCTAATTTACCTCTTAGATACTCATGAGCATCCTTGAGTAATGGTTTTGTGAAGATATTAGCAATTTGCTCCTTTGGGTTGACATATTTCATTTTCACCTCTTTATCTTGAACTAGCTCTCTCCAGTAATGATACTTGATTGCAATGTGCTTTGTCTTTATGTGCATCACTAGATTCTTTGATATATTGATAGCACTTATATTATCACAATAAAGTATCACAGGTTCTATGATTTCTTCCTTCATTCCTTTGAGTAGTTGTTTGATCCATATAATGTTTGTGCAATTTACAATAGCAGCAACATATTCAGCTTTAGCAGTAGATTGTGAAGTACAACTTTGTTTCTTGCTAGTCCATGTAACTAGTCTCTTGCCTATGAAAAATGCTCCTCCACTAGTGCTCTTCCTATCATCAATGTTTCCAACCCAATCAACATCAGTCTAGGCTCTCGATTCAAACTTTTCATTCTTCTTGTAGTATAGACCAAATTCTTTTGTTCCTTTCAAATATCTCATTATTCTCTTCATAGCCATTAAATGATTTTCCTTGGGATTAGTAGAGAATCTTGCAACTATCCCTACACATAATGCAATATCAAGTCTGCTATGTACTACATATTGCAATTTTCCAATCATAGACCTATACATGGTTTGGTTCACCTCAATAGAATTATCAATCTTTGACAACTTATTACCTATCACCATAGGTGTACTTATTGATTTGGAATCCTCTAATCCAAAAGTTTATGATATCTCTTTGACATATTTTGGCTTAGTGATGTATATATCATACTTCATCTGAGACTTGCAAACCCACAAAAAAATTGATTTCTCCAAACATAGACATTTCAAATTCTTGCTTCATCTGATTTGCAAAGTCCTTACATAAAGCATCTTGACCTCTAAATATGATATCATCAACAAATATTTAAAATAACAAAATACCTTTACCTTTATATGTCTTTATGTATAGATTGTTGTTATCACCGATCCTTTCAAATCCAATCTTCACAAGATAGTTATGAAGTCTCTCGTACCATGCTCTTGGTGCTTATTTCAAACCATATAGAGTTTTGTGCAGTCTACATACCATATTCTTATTGCTATTATCAACAAAACCTTTTGGTTATTCTATGTAAACTTATTCCTCTAATATGCCATTTAGAAATGCAGATTTAACATCCATCTGATAAACTTTGAAACCTTTGTATGCAGCATAAGCAAGTAGAGTTCTTACTCCTTCCATTCTAGCAACAAGGGCAAATTTCTTCCTATATTCAATTCCTTCTTCTTGTGCACATCCCTTGCAAACTAATCTTGCTTTGTTTTTTGTGACTTCACCATTCTCATCTAACTTGTTTCTGAATACCCATTTGGTGCCAATCAAATTCTTGTCTTTTGGTCTAGGAACCAGACTCCATGTTTTGTTCTTCTCTATTTGTTCAATCTCCTCTTCCATGACTTTGTACTAGTTAGCATCTTCTAGTGCATCTTTTACTATTTTGGGTTCTTTCATGCTCAGCAAATATGTTTCACTTCTCAATATGTTTCTTGTCATTGTTCTAACATTTTTATCTCCAATAATTTGAGCAGCGAGATGATGTCTTTTGACATACTTAGACAATCTTGTTTCTTCATTTTGTCTTTCAACTTCAAAATCATTGTGTGTATTTCTATCTAGTATCTCAGCATCTCTTTCATGTGTACCAATCTCAGAATCAGAATGTGCATACACTTTATTCTATAACTCGGCATCTAAATGCAGCCCAGTTCCTGAATGCAACTTGACATTCATAGGGTATGACTCAGCAATCCCTGTAACTTGTTGTTGATTTGTAACTTGATTTGCAACATCTTCTTCAATAGGTATACCATCATAAAAGTATACAAATGATTGGTATTCTTTAGGCTTTTCATAGGTTCAGCCTCATGTACCTCTATATATTCATCAAAATTCATATTTGTACTTTCCACAATTTTGTTAGTGTTAGTATTCAAACACTTATAAGATTTACTTCTTGTGGAGTATCCTAGGAATATACCTTCTTCACTTTTTGCATCAAGCTTTCCATTTCTAACATCTTTAAGAATGTAGCATTTACTTCCAAAAACTTTAAAGTATTTTACATTGGGTGGATATCCATACCATAGTTCAAAAGGTGTTGAATGAGTACCTTTCTTGATTTGCATGGTTCAAGGTATAGACAACTGTACTTACAACTTCTCTCCATTATTTCAAAGCAATACTCTTCTCCATCATAAGTGTTCTAGCATAGCCCATTGTAGATTTATTTCTCCTTTCAGCTATTCCATTTTGTGGAGGGGTCCTAAGGGAAGATGTCTATCTTTTGATTCCTTGGGCATTACAGAACATCTCAAATTCACTTGATTTAAATTCTCCTCTTCTGTCAGATCTCAAACATTTCAGACTTTTACCTATTTCCTTTTCAACTCTTGCCAAGTACCACTTAGACATTTGAAAAGCATCAAATTTCTGTTTCAAAAAAAAACTGTCATCATCCTAGAGTAATCATCAACAAATAACATTATGTACTTATCTCCCTTGTAGCTTTGCACCTCAATTGGTCCACACAAGTTAGTATGAACAATCTCTAGTATTCCTTTAGAGGTATAAGTTTTACTCTTAAAACATGATTTTTTCATTTTGCCTAGCTGACATTGTTTGCACGCTACATTATCAGGCTTCTTCAACTTAGGAAAAGCTCTAACTTTCTTCATGTTACTAATACTAACCAAGTTATCAAAATTAACATGACATAACCTTGCCAAAGCCATACATCATCAAATTTTACAACAAGACAAGTAGCATCCTCTATATCAAGATAGAATAGATTACTTCTAGTTTGATCACCTTTTCCAATCAGTTTCTCATTTGTGTCATATATCTTAGCAATCTTGTTTTCAAATTCAACCTTGCATCCCAAATTGTTCAATTATGACACACTCAACAAGTTATAGTTTAGTCCTTCAACATAGTAAGCATTGTCACATAAAATCTTTATTTGTGAATTTGATAGAACTTTTTCCTTTTATCAAACATGGTGCATCATTACCAAATCTTACACTATTTTCATCATAAAAATTTAAGGTAATGAACTTACTTTTGTCTCCAGTCATTTGATGTGGGCATCCACTATTAATGATCCATCTATCATTTTTGTTCACACAAGTCACAAGTGTAGTTGCCTCATCTTCATCAGATTTGTCCTTTGTTGCAACATACACCACTTCATCATCATGTTCATCAGAATCATCCCTTGTTTCCTCTTTGGCAATGTAACATGACTTCATGCCTTTATCTTTGTAATCTTTGTTGTCATCTTCTCTTCTGATCTTGTACTTGTCACCACCTCTATAGTTCTTCTTTTGTGTACATCTTGTAGCAATATGACCAACCTCATTGCAATTGAAACAAATGATGGGTAACTTACCTTTGAACTTTCCTTTACCTATGTGGAATCATTTTGCTAGTAGTGCTTCCAATTGTTCAACATCTTCCTCATCTGTATCATTATCACTAGATACATATTTTATCTTTCTCTTCTTCTTCTACTTCACTTCATCTAAATCCTTCAATAACAGCTTAGCTTTGAAAGCAGATTCAAGACTCTTAGGTCTGTAATTATCAAAGTTAAATATCTCAAAAGCAGTGAGTCTAACTACTAGACCTTCAAGAGTTAGATTATTTCCTAGAATACATCTCAATTTTTGAATTGCAGAAAATCTAATAGCATAAATAGACAGTAGCGTTCTCAAGACTTTTCTTAACACTGTATCATCATCTATCTAACCAATAGCTCCTTTTATTGCACTAACAACTTCTTTTACTCTAGCAACATATTGAGTAATATTTTCACCTTCTTCCATTCTCATATCATCAAACTTACCTCTGAGACTCTCAGATTTGGCTCTTTGAACATTTTTGTCTCCTCCATAGATGGTGGTTAGGGCATTTCACATTTTCTTTGCACTATCGAAACCTTTGATATCATCAAATTTGGCATAGCTTAGGGCAGAGGTGAGCTCCAACATCGCCTGATTATGTTCTTTCTTCTTCTTCATATCTTTAGCAGTTAGGACTCCAGTTGGACCAACATGTTCCACTGAAATGGTAGATTGTGCATGATCTCAAAGTCCTCCAAGGTGTAGCTTCATCAAACTTTTCCATGAATGGAAGTTATCTCTATTGAGCTTGGGTACTTCTCTTTTAGACATCTCGATCTTTGTGCTTCTAGTACTTTAAAACTAGTCCTCTTAAGGAAATGGCTCTGATACCAATTGTTGGAATACTTTAGAATAACTAAGAGGGGGGATGAATTAGTCATCCAAGGTCCAAATGTATAAATAAAAATTTTCACAGCTTAGTGAACCCATAAAATATCCATGCATGCATCCTTAAGATTATGCAATCACTAAAACTTGTAGGTTACTATCAAATCAACTTGCAGAAATGTAAAGCATGAAACATAATAGATTCATCAACACGCTTGACACAATGATTTACATGGAAATTCAATTTGGGAATAACCACCAGTAACATGCCACCCTTTTCACTCTTTTGAAGTGATGCCTTGTGAAAGGCCAACCCTATTAAAGGTTACAATACACATTGTTAAATGTGACCCAGTTATGAGATTTCAATCACCCTGTTAGAAGTGAGTCTTGTTAGAGGACTTTAGGCTATTCACTTGGAATGCCACCATGTTAAAGGATTTACAAATGATTGTTAGGTCAACCTTAATCCAGACGATTTACCCTAGGCTGATACAATTGTTAGAGAGTAACAATAGAGCTTTGATCTGATACAACTTACAACTTCTCTTGCAGATTACAGATCTATAATCAGTCTTCAATTCTACTTGGCCTTCATACTTTGCAGCTCTGATAGCTTGTTCACCCTTCAAGCATTCATCTCCTTAAGCCTTCTTTCTTAACATGTCATTGCAAACTCTTCTCTTAGGTCACTTGATGAAGCAAAACCTTTAACTCCTTCTCTTCCTTAGGTTCTCGCACATGAAAACTTTGCTTCATGACTAGACATTCCTATAAATAGGAAATTAAGATATTTTCTCGCTCATTTCCATCATCAAAATTTAGGATTTGGATGAATTAGGTAGGATAAAATGTATCTATCCCACATCCTATATCTCTTCTAGAAACTTCTCCTAGAATCCATTTGAATTTTCCTAAAAATGGTTTACCTCAAATTTGGTGCCACCAACTCATCAACCTTATCTTCCACCTGGTTCACAAAATTCAAGAAAACAAATTTGTCAGCTCAGATTCAATGAATCTTCGATCTTTAAAATAATGCAGCAGCTCAGCATTATCAACCTTTTGATGCTCAACACATATTGTGTTGCTCTACATCTATTATGAAATCACTTGGCGTCAACTATCTGTCTACTCAACTTGCATTGACTTTGCTCGGCACCTACTATCCACTTGGTTAAGTTTGGTAGACAAACTTCGTATAATCTTGTTCTTCTAAACTTTCTTAGTGTAGCCAACATTTGTAATCTTAAGTAGATTATCAATACATCATGTCATCATTGTCTTAACTGATCCTTGTACTTCATTACATAATCATAACTCAACCTTTTCTTCTAGGTGCTTTTGTTACATCTTATTGATCAAATTCTCTTCATCAATCAACTAAGTGATAGTACTTGAATCTTATAAGTAGTTGTCTGACTAGAAAATAGCAAGTTTGACATCAGTGACAAAACATTGATTGAAACACATAGTCTTCTTCAACAATCTCCCTCTTTCAATAATCTCTCTCAACAATGATCTTTTCAATTAGATCTCAACAAGCTTTAGCCTATAACTAAGAGTGTTAGAATCTTAAATAAAAAAGTGGATCTGAATATTTCTTCCAAATGGTTCCTTGCATCTGCAACTAGATTTCTAAATATGAATATGAAAGTATGTGATCTATGCCTACACATGAGAGAGAAGGATAAGTTATTGCGGGGAAGGGATTTCCTTGATTGAGCCCATGTTTAGGAATTAACCTTGAATTAAACAGAATTGCTAGAATATAGTAATTATTAAATCTAATGATAGAATGAATTATACTATGTAGATGTAATTGTACTTTGTATTTGATCAGGTATGTTGATGCAATAGCCTTGACTCAACACAAAAACCAAAAGAAAATCATGTAAAACTAAACCTCATGTATTAGATGCTTATAATTCACCTTAATAAAGGGTTGTGGATGTTAGATAATGGATAACCTTAAATAATAGCCTTTCCAAAAAAAATAATGATAGCCCCCCAAGAAACCCCCTATGGTGAAGAAGAAGAGGAAGACTTGAATAGATGTAGATATACTCCTTTTATGGGCGACTCTTTTGCCTCCAATGAAGAAAAGAACTAGATATATGGAAGGAAATGCATTAATGCTTGATGAATGATGGATGGATGCCTTCAATGGATTCTTTCTTTCTTTTTTGAACTCCTCAAATGCACAATAACTTGCTTGTAGATGATTTTTTGGAATGAGATGTCTTAATTTCAATTGATGGGTGTAATAATGAAGGTAGAAGGCCACCTTTTATAGTGTGTGATTTCAAGCTCCAAAATTGAGATGGTGGAATCTACAAGGTAGAAAAATGAAATAATCCAAAATGGGCTTTGAAATCCAAAAAAATCCTTAGATATATGTTAACCTCACCCTATAATCAAGCATAGGTCACACTTGTGGGACCCATACTCAAAGGGTCCAATTAAAGAGGAAACCTCAGATATCTCAAGTGTATAAGTGGTTTAGAGAGAATCATAAGGATAAGTGAGAAAGTAAGATTTGAAAGTGAATTGGTACTTGTACCATCTGAAAATAGAAATATCATTAATGCACCTTTTATCCCTCCCTTTTGTGATCTAGATTCATTAATGCACTTATTCTCTTATTTATCCCTATTCTTGAGTTTCTACACATTTTAGGCATCCCATTTTTCATCCTTAAGATCTCAAAAACCAATCTAAGACCCAAAACCATCAAGGTAAGGGTCAAGGTCATCCCTTTCCCAAGGTAATGTGTGATTTCTTCCCTTACCCCTAGCTAAGAAATGAGGTAACTGCTTACCCAAGGGGTTTTCCTTGGATCCTAAACCTTTTTTCAGATTTTTAAATTTGTTTTTCCACCTAGTGTAGTTAACCCTTTCAATTTTGATTCCAAAATTGGTATAAAAATGAGGCTTACTCACTTCATTTTTTCATCCATGATATTCAATATAAATCCATACATACTTCATGTGAGTTATTGCACACATCCATTGAGAATTAATTATTTTCCATTGAAGCATTCATTGAAAGCAAGATTCACCCAAGGCGTCATCCATTCAAGCAAGCATTCAAGAGTTCAATCCTTCAAGTATTTCAAGAGCATAGATTCATTCATGGATCTATGATTTGGTATTCAAGGATCTATTTTCATTTATGGAGACATCTTAAATCATCATCATTTTCATACAAGTGTTGATTCATCTTAATGAATAGTGGATCTGAATCCAACCATAGAGGTTTGATAAGTGAGGTGAATATTTACATTTGTCCTACTTTTTACATGCTTTATCATTTAAGTTGACTCCTTAGTAGGGGCTTTACCAAGGAATTATTGAAGTTGATGAAAGATCAACCCCATAGCTCCCAAGAATCACCTGCATGCAAACACCTGTCATAGAAGAGAGAAGAAAAAAGCTATGGAAGTTGGAATTGTGAACTCCATGGATGAAACATTCTTGATGAGAAAAAAGAGAAATTGCTACAATTAAAAGTGAATTAATAAATTACTAAGTGAGATCAACCCTTAAACAAGGAGATCAAAACCCTAATAAGTAACTAACCTAGGTTGCATGATAATGATTAATAAAAGAATTAATTATTATATGCCCATAATTTAGCTTAAGTAAACTAGAGATAATAAGTGACTTAATAATTAAATCAATATGATTTAATTAATAAGAAAAAAAATATTACTCTAACACCCCCTCTTGAGATAAAATTAGTGAGTAGCTAAAAACCTAGAAACTACTACTAAAAGTAGATTTGAGTCCCGACAACAAGGCCTGATGAGGTACCCAAGCACAACCAAATCTCTAAAAAGAGGAGAAATAGAAAAAATCACATGCGAAAACCCCTACTCCAAAAAGAGATGGAAAGAATTCTAAAAAGAACTAGTGAAGTACTGAAGAAGCCTCCAAATTAGGGAATGTCCCAAAAGATAGGAACAAAAGATGATCATGAAGAGCACCACTGAAGCATGAAGCTACAAACACTGTCAAACTACTGATCTAAAGAACCTCCACTGTATAGAACATGACCAAGTAGAGAAAAATAAGTCTGAAGAGCTAATCAATCAAAGATGGAAGGTATCTTGATGGCCTCAAAAAATAGGAATGAAAGAATTTTTATATGGTAAATGATCCATCTCATCAAAATGCATAGGTATCCAACCACTATGATCACCTAGTACATAGGATCAAATACTAAATAAATAGCTCACTCCATCGAACTAAGAAAGTAATAGAACCAACATAACCCCCCTATAATGCTGAGAGGTAAGACATGAAAACTAAAATTGAATGCAATATCTCTTGTAGAAAGAAGAACCAGGAACATCGAGAGTGCAAAAGAAATACAAACACCTATAATGGCACGTGTCATCGACACATCATGAGGCTAGTGCCATGGAAGGAACACTCACTTGAAAATGGAAGATGATGAATATGGCCAGCATGAAACCCCCCAAGGCACTTTATAATGTAGTGTGAGTACAACAAAACACAAAGATGTTTGAGATCTCAAAATGCAATAGAGTGGCACTTTATTTCAATGCGTTTGCAAAAATACCACAAAAGGATGTCAACAAAGATCAAAAGAGACATATGGCTCATACAAGAGATAGTACAACCCATGAAAATTATTTGAAACAACAAAATCAATCTCTAGACCTGAAACAACCAAGATATCCACCAGAATGTAAAAAAGCAAAAAATTGAATGGGATGTGCTTGGAGCAGAATTTGGAAAATAGAATTTCTCAAGATATGTCTCCCAAAATGCAAAATAGAACCTTTGACTTTGATTGCATAAATAAGAAACCAAAAATATCAAAAATCCAAATAAACTACACCATCATGTCAGGCTCAGAACTAGCTTTCTAATGATATTTCATTTGTGAAAAACAGAGTCTGGATGAGCAAGTTATGGCCAAAAACCCACATGTAGGTCAAAAAATGCATTGGAAGGGCAAAACAAAATTTTTATAGGCATGGGATCCATGGAAAATGTCTCAAAAAATGTGTCCACTAGTAACATAAATTACCTTAGGAAGCGTATTAGTTTTGTACCAAAATTGTTTTGATTTGTGTGCTAAAAAATCTCGATCTGCATGCCAAAAATCTCGATTTGCATGCTAATAAATCTTGATTTGTGCACCAAAAAATATCAATTTGCGTGCCCAAAAAATCTCAATTTGTGTGTCCAATTTCTTTGATATTCATACTAAAAAATCTTGATCTGCATGCCAAAAAATATAAAATTATCACCTTGGGAAATGTGTCAAATCTAGGAGCAAGATATTTTTGCCTCAAATTTCAATTCTGTCCAAATTGAACAAATTTTATATGAAAATAGGGGTTTTTGGGCGCTATGAGCTCAATGGTGATGTCCGTTTGGGCTCAAAGTGCATCGAAAATCAGTGACCCCCTAGATTCAATACAAAAATCCATAGATCTAAAAACTGATGCCAAATCTCTCAAGAACATAATAGGGGCATGAAGATCTGGAGCTCTGATACCATGTTGAACTTGATGAAAGATCAACCCCACAACTCCCAAGAATCATCTGCATGCAAACACCTATCACATAAGAGAGAAGCAAAAGGCCATGGAGGTTGGAATTGCTAGATCCATAGATGAGACATTTGTGATGAGCAAAAAGAGAAATTGTTATAATTAAAAGTGAATTAATAAATTACAAAGAGAGATCAATCCTTATACAAGGAGATCAAAACCCTAACAAGTAACTAACCTAGGTTGCATGATAATAATTAATAAAAGAATTGATTATTATATGCCCATAGTTTAGCTTAAGTAAACTAGAGATAATAAAATCTTGATTTCTGTGTCAAAAATCATGATTTTTGTGTTTGCCTCGAGAAATGTCCCAAATTTGGGAGCAATATTTTTTTGCCTCAAATTTTAATTGTGTCTAAATTGAACAAATTTTAGATGAAAATAGGGGTTTTTGGGCAATCTGAGCTCAACGATGATGTCTGTTTGGGCTCAAAGTGTACCAAAAATTAGTGACCCCCTAAATTAAATAAAAAAATTTGCTAAAAGCCACTGATCTAAAAACTAATACTAAATCTCTCAAGGATAGAAAAGGGGTATGAAGATCTGGAGCTCTGATACCATGTTGAAGTTGATGAAAGGTCAACCCCACAACTCCTAAGAATCACCTGCATGCAAACACTTGTCACAGAAGAGAGAAGAAAAATGCTATGGAGATTAGAATTTCTAGATCCATAGATGAGACATTCTTGATGAGAAAAAAGAGAAATTGCTATAATCAAAAGTGAAATAATAAATTACAAAGAGAGATCAATCCGTATAAAGAGAGATAAAAACCATAACAAGTAACTAACCTAGGTTGCATGATAATAATTAATAAAAGAATTAATTATTATAAGCTCGTAGTTTAGCTTAAGTAAACTAGAGATAATAAGTGACTTAATAATTAAATCAATATGATTTAATTAATAAGAAAAAAATTTATTACGCTAATAGGAATCCCCCTCGCCCACCAACAAAGAACCTTTTTCTTGCTTCCAGGCATAAATTTATGGGTTTCAAAGTTGTAAGATTCTTATTTATAGATTAGGGTTTCAGGTTGTAGATAGAGTTCTAGAATTTAGATTTTCTATGTAAAGTAGGTCAAGGTCAATCTTGACCTTGACCTAGATCATCCATGACCTCATCTCAACTAAGACCTGCAAATTCATCCTTATCCTCTGGCCCCTAGATTTACAAAATCTACAACTTCCAGATTGTGAACAATTTTAAGTTCTTATAGTTTTTGACAATAATTTTTTTTTGAGTGGATCATCCTCTTTGAATTCCAAAGTGAGTTTTGTACTTCATTTTTCATTTCATAAAGTTTATTTTGATGCTTTAGATTTGAGCATTTCATCCCTTTTTTGCTATCATCTAAGTTTGTTCATTATTTACATCGCAACTGATCAATTTACTTAAACTTCATAATCACCTAATTCAAATCAATTTGTTTCATAATAATTAAGGGAAAGTACATTATTAGAAAGTTTTCCTTTGAGTATAGGTCTTGATTAGGGACTTTGATTTGGTATTAGAACCCTTTGTGTCTCCCTTGGGTTATGTGAATCTAGTTTGAAACCCTTTGAAGGATTGTGCTTTGAGGTCCTTATTTCACTTTCCTAATATGGCAATAGATTTTAAACTTAACAAATAACCCTAAATTTCTAATATTATATTTTTTTGACCTTGACACTTTCATGATTTGTATACCTTTTTATTATGTAGTTATATTTTCCTTCTTGATTTGGTCATTGGATCTTGTATTCCTTCCTTCTTGATTTGGTAATTATCTTCCATTCATTTTAAAATATAATTTAAAAACAATTAATTTAATGATTATCTTTGTCATTGATTTGTATTTGTATTTTGTATATACATCGTTCTTTTGACATTCTATTTCTCATTGTGGATGAGTTTATCACTTTGAGTCTCATCTATAGTACTTTTGTTCAAAGAAGTTGTAGACTTGTGGGTTCCTTTGATCTTAGATCCTCCATCCTTTGTAGGAATATTGATGAGACTATCATAATTTCTGATGATCTTAATCTTAGCATGGAGCATAATTTTTCTCATTCTTTCCATGACAATGATGATACCTTACATCCTCCTCCCAATCAATTCATAGATCTTATCAACGAATTGGACAAAATAGAAAATTGGACAACTCAAGAGAATCACAATTCCAAGTTAGTACCTATTATTGAAGCATTAAGGAAGCTTATTAAAAATGATGAATATGGAATTAATCACTTGTGTAACATTTTCCACCTTTTAAATTTCAATATTAAATCTCTAACAAAGAGTGGTCAAGGAATAGGATATGTTCTCCATTCTATGAGTATTGAGCCTTCCCCTATTTCCACTTCCATTCATAGTGTCCCTACTTATGCACCACCTCTTATCTTTACCTCTATTAAAACATCCAATCCTACCTCCATAAGTCTTCATATCCTCATGCCTCCTATGAGTATCCCAACTATTTTGTTACCTTCATCTATGCCCTCTTACAATGTTGTTCCATTTACATATTCTAATCCTCCTCTAACCACTCCACTATGATTCATACTTCCTTTATTATTCCTTCTATGTTTCATAACTTTCCTATAAAATCCAATGTGTATCTTCTTATTGTTGTTGGAGACTACAATTGGAACAATTGTTAAGTTGTCATTGATGTCAAACCTTATTGGTAAGACAGTTATCTATCTGATTTGAGTGCCATATTTAGATGATTGATGAAGAGAATTTGAGAAGTTGGTCATAACAAAAGCACCTAGAGGAAAGGTTGAGTTATGAGAGTAAACTATAATGGGCACTTGATTAGTTAGACTTTGACAAGATAAAGTGATTGTTTAATCATGCTACAAGAATATATTTGTACTAAAGCCTTGAAGAAGTGATTAAAGAATGACCAAATGCACAGGCTTGACTTAAAAAAAGAGCAAAATATTAAGGAACTTGAAGTATATATTGAGTGATGCTAGTATCGACCAAGTGTCAGTATGTGCTGAGGAGAAATAGTGTTGACTGAGCATCAGTATATGTGCCTAACAAAAATTTAGTGGTGACCGAGTAACCTAGTGATGACCAAGCATCAAAACAGAGGATTGGCCAAGGGACATCACTTAACATTTTATGAGGCATCATGATTGCCATTCGACACAGTTGATTTCTTGGAATATGTAAAGTGTGTGGAAGATAAGAATGGATGACCTAGAATATTTAAATAAAAGAAAACTATGTTTGTGCATTTCTATTAAAGGATTCGAGAAGAAGTTTGGAGAAGTTTCTATAAGAGAAAAGAGGAAACAAAATGTTGGAAGAATTCAAAGAATTTAACCAACCCCTGAGATCTACAATGGTGTTTAAGTGACAAAAGATTAGAATTACTTATTTAAGGAGGTACACGGGATAACCTAACAAAGGAGGACATTTTTTTATGCTATTAATTGGCAAACCTAAGCAGAAGGATGAGAGTTGTGAAGAGTGATTTCTTGAAGGGTTTCCAAGAGAATCAGAGATAGAGATGGCAATGAAGGCCAAATAGTGGATCAACATGTGAGCCATTCTATGATTTGTATTTGCAAAGTAAGTTGTGTTTGTTAGATCAAAACCTGCTATTACTTTCTAACCATTGTATCAGTATTGAAATCCTTTAATCAAGGTTGACCTAACTGTCATATGTAAATCCTTTAATCAAGGTGGAATTCTAATGGAATGTTCTAAATTCCTCTAACAAGGTCACTCCTAATAGGGTGATTAAATCCTTTAACAAGGTCACATTTAACAGTGTGTTTTGTAACCTTTAATAGCATTGGCTCCTAACAAAGCTCACTTCAAAAGAGTGAAAGATTGGTGACATGTTACTGGTGGATTTTCCCAAATTGGGTTTCCATGTTCAATCCTAGTATCAACTTGTGCGGATGTTATTTGTGATGATTTTCTATTAATGTTTTACATTTTGCAAGTCTGTTATAATTAGGACAGTGGACTGCTAGTTGATGTTATTGATATTGTGTTATAGAGGTTGAGCTAATGGATACTTAGATCTAAAGTAGTTGAAGTGTTTAATTGTTTAATTGGTACATCTAGACCTTGGATAACTAATTCATCCTCCCTCTTAGTTATTCTAAACATTCTAACAATTGGTATCAGAGCATTGGTGCTTGTAGAGAAAAGTTTGAAGGTACTCGAAGATAGAGATCAAGATGTACAAAAAGGAGGTACCGAGGTTGAACAAAGAGAACTTCCTTGCATGGAAGAGTTTGATGATGTTGCATCTCGCAGGAATTAGAGATGGTGCAATACATTTTGTGGATAATGGATATGTGGAGATAATAGTTCTTCCTCTAATAGTTCAACAATTGAAAGAGAAGCAAGAACACAACCAAGCTATGTTGGAGATTGCATTAGCCTTAAGCTATGCCAAGTTTGATGACATAAAATATTGCAAGACTACTAAGGAAATGTGGGATACACTGCAAACCATCTACGAAGAAGACAAAAATGTCTTGAGTAAAAAATCAGATAGCTTGAGAGGTAAGTTTGATGAAATGAGAATGATTGAAGATGAGAATATTGTCCAGTATTGTGGAAGAATCAAAGAGGTCCTAAATGCCATAAGAGGAGAAAATGGAAAGATTGATGATGAGACTGTAATCAACAAGGTATTGAGAACTCTACTTCCTATTTATGCTATTAGGGTTTCTGCAATACAAGAATTGAGATGTACTCCTGGTAACAACCTAACTTTAGAAGGTGTGATTGGTAGGATTACTGCTTTTGAAATGTCAAATTTTGATAATTTCACCCCTACTACTATTGAATTTTCTTTTAAATCACAATTGGTTGTTAGTAAGAAAGGCAAAGGAAAATGTATGAAAAGTGACAATGACGTTTCTGATGATGAACTTGATGAGCTTGAAGCATTGATGGCTAGAAAACTTCCAAGAGGCAGAGGAAAATACAAAGACAAACTTACTATGATTTGTCTTGTTATGTAATCAGGTTGGTCATATTGCTGCAAGATGTCCTAATAGAGAAGACAAGGATGAAAGAAGGGAAAACAAGTACAAAGACAAAAGAGATGATGGAGACAACAAAAGAAACAAGGACTACAAAGACAAAGATAATAAATCTTGTTACATTGCTAAAGAAGAAACTGATAATGAATTTGAAAGTAGTGATGAAGAAGTTGTTTGTGTTGCTATGAAAGAAGATTCTGATGAAGATGAGAAAACCACATTAATCTCATATGTGAGTAAAGGTGATAGATGGATAATTGATAGTGGTTGTTCACATGACATGACAAGTGATAAAAGTAAATTTGAAACCGTGAGACCATATAAGGGTAGTTGTGTTAAGTTTTGTAATGATGCACCATGTCTTATGAAAGGTTAATGATCAATACAATTGATTGATAAGATCAAGGGTGACAATGTTTATTGGGTGGAAGGACATAACTATAACTTGTTGAGTGTTTCATAGTTGAAAAAATCAGGATACAGGGTTGAATTCCATCACAAGAATGCCAATATATTTATGTTGGTGGTGAATTGATTGGAAGTGGTGATCAAACATAAGGTAACTTGTTCTATCTAGATTTATCTAACGAGACATGTTTATTTGCACAATATGAAGATATATCGTTACGACATGAGAGGTTATGTCATTTGAATTTTAACAATTTGGTAAGCATTGATAAGATGACAAGAGTAAGAGGTTTTCCAAAACTAAAGAAACCTAATAATGTTATGTGCAAACAATGTCAATTGGGAAAAATGACAAAGTCTAGTTTCAAGAGAAAGACATACTCATCTAATGATATTTTGGAATTGGTTCATACTGGCCTTTGTGGGCCTATTGGTGTTCAAAGCTATTGTGGAGACAAATATTTCATTCAATTTGTTGATGACTATTCTAGGATGATGACTATGATGTTTCTTAAATAAAAATTTGATGCTTGTAAGTTGTTTAAGTGACATTTGGGTAGAGTAAAAAAGGAAACGAGTAAGAGTCTAAAGTGCTTGAGATCTGATAGAGGTGGAGAATTCATCTCTAATGAGTTCAACATATTTTGCAATGATAGAAGAATCAAAAGGCAATCTTGTCAACACCTAGGACCCCTCCCCAAAAAGGAATAGCTAAAAGGAGAAATAGATCAATCATGGACTATGTTAGAACATCGATGATGGAGAATAATGTGTCATAGAAATATCAAAGAGAAGTTATAAGTTCAAAAATTTATACTTTGAACATAGTGTAAGTCAAGAAAGGTACAAATGTTACACCCTTTGAGTTGTCATATGGATATGCACCTAATGTGAAGTATTTTAAAGTTTTTGGAAGCAAATGTTATAAACTTAAGGATAATAAAAATGGAAAACTTGATGCTAAGAGTGATAAAGGCATATTCTTGGGATATTCCACTAAGAGTAAAGCTTATAAGTGTTTGAACTCTAACACTAACAAAGTTGTGAAAGGTGCAAATGTGAAAGTTGATAAATATGTGTTGGTGTAAATACATATTTACTATTTACACTTTACTTAAGTTTACTTAGGTTAATGCATTATTTTATTATTTATTTTGTGAGACACTTAGGAGTTTGCGTACCATATCTACTCTTGATGCGTGGAGGCTACGAGTGTCCACATGGGGGCATCTCCAGCTAAGTTGGCGGGTATTCATCATAATTTTTGGTACATCGTAGCTTAACCCAGCGACCGCACCACACAGAGTCCGGCCAACACTAACCTTCGGTGGGCTTGTTTACAACTACCCTTGGCCAAGTTTGTTTTAAATATTTTAGAAGTGCTTTGCAGGGGTGATGTGGGACTAAAGTCCCAACTATCGACTTGCTAAATCTTCTTCGACCCGTGATGAAATAAATCCAACAGCACAATTTATATTTTCGGCCCCAACCTTTGCTCAATCTCTTACACTGGAATTTAGACTCTGGCTCCCTGTCTCCAACCCACCAGCATTCAAAGATTTCCAAGTGACTGTTAAATTTTTTTGGCATCTACAAATTCTATTGCCGACCACTGTCTACGTTCCTCTGGACTTCGGCACATGGACTCAACAAAATCTCGCCACGCTTCTCCACGATAGGCCACGTTCGCTTGTGGTGCCAACACATGTTCCACCCATGCAGACCCAATCCTATATAGTCAGACTTGACACGTACCTATCCACATTAGTGCTTGCATAACTTGCCACATCTGCAGCGTACAATGCCACCTCATCTGCCAACGCTGACAACTGTACTGCCAATCAACACATTTCCATACTGACATGTGGACCATACTGATATAGTTAGTCGCAAGCTATATACACCAATTGTACCTGCCACATGTACCTTCTTGACATGTGTCCAATTCCATACCGTATGTATGCCTAGTCATCTGCCACGTCACCCAGACAACTTTTTTTTGCTAACGTCAGCCAGATACAAGGTTAAATTTGACGACCATCTGACTGTAATTTCTAGGAATTTTATAACTATTGCGATGGTCGTTTGACTGTCAAATTTAAGCTTGCAGTTTTCTACCAGACCCCTCTTCAGATGCATTTTTTATTTGACAACTTGACTTTGAGAGGCCATAACTCAGTCATCCAAATTTCAAATTTGGTGCGATTTTTTTAAATTTTTGGTAGAATTTCCTAAAATTTTTAGTGGTGGTGTTCTTTTTTGGTTTTGGCACAAGGAGTTTTTAGAAATTGCACCTTTTGGTGAATGTACCTATTCAATCCTACATTTTTCAACTTCAAACGCTCCATACAAGCTCATCTAGACACTTTTTCAAGTTCTATTTTTTTTGAAAGTGTGTTATTTTTTGTCTACTTTCTAAATCTACAAATAGATTCTAGGGTTGTGTGGACAAAAATACCAATTTTAGAACTAGGGCCTTTTTTGCATTGTATTAATTTCATTTCTTTTTTGAATTGTTGCACATCTGAGCTACAGTGCTTAGTGACAGATTTGAGCCTCAAAAGGCAGTTGTAAAAAGCAAAATCAGAAGTCCACTTTGTACATTTTGACAAGTGGCCTATTGTACACACACTACATATAAAGTGCCAAAAGCATATTTTTCTTGGGGGGGGGGGGGGGGTGTCTTTTGATTGAGTGAAAAGGGGGGGGGGGGGGGTGTATTGTGTTCTTTTGTCTCTCTTTTGTGCTCTTTTACTTTTTTGCATCATGGGTTCACCTAAAGCTCCACTTCTAACTTCACACAATTATTCTACATGGAAAGATATTGTATGGAGTAAATTAATAGAAAAAAGGTCTAAATCTTTATGTTGATGGTACAATTTCAAAACCCACTAATGCTAAAGAACTCATTGATTGAAAAATTATAGACAATCAGGCTTTAGGAATTATTAGGAGTTGTGTACGTAGAGATCTCTTCTTTCACATTGCCAGTTTCAAGAAAGCCAAACCTGCATGGGACAAACTTGAATCATTGTATAGTAAGGTAGATGAGGAAAATGGATTTTAGATTGAGGATGATCTACTTCTATTGGATCCAAAGAACTTTGACACAATTCAAGATTACATCAACAAAGCCAATGAGTATAGTGCACTACTTAAAGATTGTGGAAATCCCATGAAGGATGACAAGTTGATTCATCACATCCTAAAGAGGCTACCTTTAGAGTATGCTTCCTTTGTTTTGAGTTATAATACTCATAGGTTGACCATGGGAAGTGCTTTCTAGAAGCCCACATTTGATGCATTTGCAGAGATGTTGATTGTTGAACAATCTCACTTGATAGATTTGGGACTTCTCACAACATCAAAGACCAAAGCATCGGTCGCTAGTGATGAGCACCAATCAATTCAAGGAGGGAAAAGTTATAACAAGAAGAAGAAGAAGTAGTGGAAGCAAAAATTACAATCTAAGACACGACAATCCTCCTCATAGCAAGGCAATTCTTCTTCCAACAAAAAGGGAAGTAATGAAATGGAAAAACTTCTTTGTGCATATTGCAAAAAGCCAAATCATGATGAGCATCATTACAAGACTAAAAGAATCGATGAGTTGGAAAACCTACTCAGGAAGAACAAAATTCGAGGGCCAGGTACTTCCAAGGATTCAACTCCAACCACTTTAAAGGGAAAAGGGCAAGCACTTATGGCAAATACAAGTTCTTCATTAGAATGGATTCTTGACTCAGGTGCCTCCTATCATATGGGTTCTTCAAAGGGAGAATTTTCTTCATTGAAGCAGTTATAGGTACTGCACATCTTTGTGGGAGATGATACTAAAATGAAAGTTGAAGGGAAAGGACATGTGGAGATGGAAAATGGAGAATTCAAAGACATTCTCTATGTTCCAAACCTAAGCTCTAATCTCCTCTCAATATACCAAATCACTCACCTTGGAGATGGTAACAAAGTTGAGTTCCTTCTAGATTCAATGATAGTGTGAAGTCTAAAAGATGATTCATTGGTTGCAATGGGGAAAGTCAATCATGACAAGAGGCTTTATTCCTTCTCCCACTTTGTGTCTAAGTCTCCTTCACATGTATTGTTAACTCAATCTAATTCACAAATCAAACTATGGCATGAGCGGTTTGGTCATCTTGCCTTCCGCTATCTTCAACAACTTTGCTCCAAAAACATGGTCAAAGGTCTACCTAACATCAACTTTTCTAAGGGTGAATGTTCATCGTGTTCAATCGATATGCATCTCGAGGAGAAGTATGATAAAGGGAAGTCTTCAAGAGCACCAATTGTTCTTCAGATGGTTCACATGGTTTTAGTAGGTCCTTTTCTAGTGACTTTAGTCAGCCAAGGCTGCTACATCCTTACTATTGTTGATGAATTTTCATGCTTTACATGGGTCTACTTCCTTCATCACAAGAATGAAGTGGTTGATCAGCTTCAAGCCTTCAAGATTCATGTTGAATTGAAATCAAGGAAAGCCATCAAGGTTCTACGACTGGACAATGAAAGCAGATATGTGGACAGAAGACTTAAAGATTTTTGCAAACTTGAGGGAATTGATCTTCAAAATCCACCAGCATTCAGTCAGCACAAGATAGATGTTGCAGTTGTGAGGATTGGAACTCTTAAGTCCATGGCAAGTTGCATGATTAAAGTCAAGTCTCTTGATCCAACACTTAAAGTTGAAGCCATTAGCAGTGCTACTCACATACTTAACAAGTCTCCTCATAATGCCCTCGACGGGAAGACTCCTTTTGAGGCATGGTGCGACAAAAAACTAGTTGTGAGTCACTTTAGAGTCTTCAGTTGTCCAACATGGGCAAACATATCTTCTCGGGGATGTAAGGCACCACCACCTATGCCTTGTACTTTCATCGAATATGAAGACAGTACTAAGGCATACATATTTCTATATCTTGAGACTCATGAGATCTTTGTGGAGAAGGATGTACACTTTGAGGAAAGTTCACCCAACTTATCCTCTAATCCTCTTCACACTTCATATACAATGGAAACTGATAGTGACACCAACAATAGTGCTTCAACAGATTTAGATACGTGGGGTTCTATCGACAGTTGTAGCAAAAGGTCACACCATTAGTATAGTCCACATGCATATATTGCCACAGTGATAGGTCTATCACATCAGGGTACACATTGTCTTCCAACTTCAGCAACAGAAGATGACTACATGGCAGACATTGCAGGTTTGTTCGTGGAGTCACACACCGTAGATTTGGGAGAGAGCCTTGATGATTTACATCTTCTCTTTGATGAAGATGATCTTTCTATAGTTGTTGCGAGGGCTCACTCTAACCCTCATGTTCATTCTCTATATGATCAATCTTTATAGGTTGGCATGATTGTGGATCCTTATGAACAACAGTTATTAGAGGTCTCTTTATCAGTTGAGGAGATAGATGGTTCATTGGGACAAGTTCTACAGACATCCTTGCCATATCTGCATTCTTTCTTTTCAGCAGTGTTGGAAGGGGTGACCATCAGTATCAACATAGGGATACTTGAGCAGGTTTCAGGGCCACCATACATCTTCAAGATTGTACCTTTGTCATTGTTTCTTCCAAAGGGGAGGAACATCATTCTACACTCATGGACTAGCTTCTTCCTTGGAGCAGCAATCCCTGGTCGACATTCTTAATTGGGGGGGGGACTACCTTGTCTCTCTTCCTCTTCTTTCTTATGGGGGGGACTTTTTCCTCTTACGAGGTTTTGTTCTTCTCATTCTTCACTATTGTATATACTTAATGTATGTCGTAATGGGGGGGTCTTGATTACTCCATCCATCCATGCATCTTGTTTTTCATCTCTCTTTTTGGGGGAGGGTTTTTCCCATGAGGTTTTCCCTCTTTCTCTGCTTTATGAGAGATTGCATTTCATTATGTACATTGGTACCTAACATGGCCCAGTAGCTAGGACCAATTATGCATTTCATTCTAGTTTTCGTAAGCTTAAGGGCATTCCCTAAGTTGCACTTAAGGGGGGGGGGGGGTGTTGGTGTAAATACGTATTTACTATTTACACTTTACTTAAGTTTACTTAGGATAATGCATTATTTTATTATTTATTTTGTGAGACACTTAGGAGTTTGCGTACCTTTATGAGTTGTGTTTGTGTTTGAGTTCTTTGTTCTTGGGTGAATTTTGCCCTGAGGCAAATTTTTACAATATGCACACGCACATGTGCACACACATGCACATGCACATACACATATATAAACACATACACACATGTGTGTGCATGTTAAACATGGACAAAAAGTAACTACTTATAAATTAAATTTTTAAAAAGTATTATGTGATGTTATAGACCATCCAAAATGTTCAAGAAAAATGAAAGGACACTAAGGTGCAAAAAAACCCTCCTAAAAGTAATCTAGTGAGGTAGATAGTACATTATTTTCTTACAAATTGTAACTACTATCAAAATATATGCACATTCAAAAGGAGATAATGAACAAGCATAAATATAAACAACAATATATACAAGATATGTCATGGAGAAAACTATTTCAAGAGAAATGCTCCACACTTTAGAAGGATAAATTTTTCTATTTCAATAAATAATACAATGTAATATCATTACTTAGCTTTTTTGACAAACCAGGATACAGGGTTGAATCCCATCATAAGAAAGCCAAGATATTTGATGTTGGTGGTGAATTGATTGGAAGTGGTAATCAAACAAAAGGAAACTTGTTCTATCTAGTTGGTAATGATGCACCATGTCTTATGAAAGGTAAATAATCAATACATGATAAGATCAAGTATGACAATGTTTATTGGGTTGAAGGACTTAACTATAGCTTGTTGAGTGTTTCACAGTTGAACAAATTAGGATACAGGTGATGCAGAGCATCCTATAAATCAGCAAATCAGTGGGATACATGCTGATCCCATCAAATTCCATGAGATAAATTCCATTCTTAGACATCTCATGAGGCAAAACACAACACTTTTCAACACAAGTTTACTAGTAATTCACCATTTGCATTGTCTGATTTCTATTCCATAGAATATAATACATAACTTTTGTTTTTGACATTTTATTTCCAAACCCTTTGGAGGAATTCTTTGAAATTAGTCTTTCTCAAACATATCCAAATCTGAGCCTAATAAAATAAACGAATTACAAGTTATGGTCTCTCTACCAAGACCTATTTTCTCTGTCATAAACCAGAAGCAAAATTGGTCACCCTTCCTAGGGCATCCAATATATTCTTCAAGGAATATCCCAATGATTCCAAACCAATTTCATAGTAACCCTATATGAATCTAGTTTCCAAAAAATGTAAGCCATTGAATATTTCAATCCATAAATCATCACATGCATACAAACTATGCTTACAACTCCATTGAAGATATAAAAAACCAATTTCCACTAAAACATTCATAACTTCTAGAAATATGATTGAAAATAACTAAAACCAAAAGTAAATGAAATAATATTCACATATCTTTCCAATGAATCCATTTGAAGGTCATAACTCTTCCATATGTGTCAGTACCAAGTGTTGCAACACAACTGTTTGCGAGAGTTCTCAAATATGAAAATAGTAACCTTCACCAAAATCATCATAACTTCCTTAAAAATGATTAAAATTACTCCAAACCAAAGAGAGGAAAAATATAATTCATAACAATATCCAAATATATAGATTTCACATGGTTTCTGGGCCATACATAGCCTTGCAAGGCTTGGAACCAACACACATCCAAAAAAAAAATCAAAATAACAATAGTAGAAAACACCAAAATTGCTCCAAAATGATTCCTTTTTCCCCTTGTTCTCATATATTGATTTGGAATGACCATTTCAATTTTATAGGATTTTTGATAGTTGATAACTTCCCAACCAACTTTTGAACCAACTTATTACATTCTTTAACCCTTGTTGCACTTTTTGCACTATTACAACTTTTTAGTTTTGCACTTTCTTGAAAACTTTACATTTATTGCCTTTAGGTATTACCATTGATTCCATTACATGGAATATAACATATGAAATTATTAAAATATTTCTTGGGATAATCTACAATATCTTTATGACTAGGTTCTCATGCACCAACAGGGTTGAATTCCATCACAAGAAAGCTAAGATATTTGATGTTGGTGGTGAATTGATTGGAAGTGGTGATCAAACAAAAGGTAACTTGTTCTATCTAGTTGGTAATGATGCACCATGTCTTATGAAAGGTAAGTGATCAATACAATTGACTAATAAGATCAAGTGTGATAATGTTTATCGGGTTGAAGGGCTTAACTATAGCTTGTTGAATGTTTCATATTTGAACAAATTAGGATATAGGGTTGAATTCCATCACAAGAAAGCCAAGATATTTGATGTTGGTGGTTGTTGACATTACAATCATGTTTGTTATTAGTGACATACACTTATTTAGATTGTAAGTATCTACCAAGCATATTGTATAGTTAACAGAGTTAACCAAGCATTTCAGACTCTACCGAGTTCTACAGTTGCTACTGAGTCCAAGGGACAATATTCAGTTTGTGCCAAGTAGTTACTACCAAGTTGGCGATCAACAGTGTAAACCAAGCTTAGTAAGGTTTACCAAGTTCCTTAGTGCAAACCGAGTTGTGTAATGCTCACCGAGCTTACAATTACAGTGATGTGAATCTAGTGTTGACCGAACCACTCAGTGTTAATCAAGTGACTTAGTTTATATCGAGCTCATAGTAATAGCATTACCGAGCTATGTAGTCAGAATCAAGTGACTCAGTTTATATGCCGAGTTACACAGTATTCCCCGAGTCATCAGTGCAAACCAAGTTCAAGATCACTTGAAAGTGATTAGTATGGATCGAGCTTCTATGTCTACCTAGTACGTGACGATGTCGAGCATTGAAAGTAGATGTCGAATATCAGAACCTCACCAAGCTAGTCTTCAGAACCTGAGTTCCTACAATTGGGCTGACTTTGTGTAAACTTGTATTGTGGCCAACTTTATAATTTATAATTTGAATTGGTATATATGTAACACATTTGTATCGCATCCAATGAGAAGTAAGAAGTAATGTAACAAGCAGAGAAGAGCTGAAGAACGAATTACAAAGGCTACAACAGTATAAGGAGCAACAAAGTTTTATCTATCACAGCAAGGTGATCATTACACTCAAAGGAATCTCATTCAACAAACCAAGTTGCATATCAGAGATCAACTACTATTCATCCCAACAAGTGGATCAATTAAATCCTTTCACAAGGTAGACCTAACAATCTTTTGTAAATCTCTTTACTGAGTGCATACTTCATTGTGTGTTTGTAAATCCTTTTGCAAGCTGGACCTAGTAGTCCTTATTGCTCCTAACACAACAGACCATCGGAAGTGATCATTGTAAGCCTTAACATGCCAACTTTATACTACAATACTAAAGCTTGTGGGTATCATTCCCACCCTAGTTTTACTTTCTATTTGGAAAGTTTTTGGGTCACCAAATTGTGTGTCAAAAGTGTTATGAATGCTTTTATGTTTTCAATTTCTCATGCATGCAATTAGATCATAATACTCTTGAAGGATTAATTGCTAGTAAAGGATTAAGTTTTATTGGTTACTGATTCACCCCTCCCCTCTCAGTAACTTAGCCTATCACATATATTTCCAACAGGTGGTAAACTAATTGAAGTGGTGATCAAACAAAAGGTATCTTGTTCTATCTAGATTTATCTGATGAGAATGTTTGTTTGCACAATGTGAATATAAATGGTTATGGCATAAGAGGTTATGTCATGTGAATTTTGACAATTTGATAAGCATTAGTAAGATGAAAAGAGTAAGCGGTTTTCCAAAACTGAAGAAATCTAATAATGTTATGTGCAAACAATGTCAATTGGGAAAAATGACAAAGTCTAGTTTTAAGAGCAATACATACTCATCTAATGATATTTTGGAAGTGGTTCATAATGGCCTTTGTGGGCCTATTGATGTTCAAAGCTACTGCGGAGACAAATATTTCATTCAATTTTTTGATGACTATTCTAGGATGATGACTATGATGTTTCTTAAAGAAAAATCTGATGCTTTTCAATTGTTTAAGTGGCATTTAGCTAGAGTTGAAAATGAAGTAGGTAAGAGTCTAAAGCGCTTGAGATCTGATAGAGGTGGAGAATTCATCTCTAATGAGTTCAATCTATTTTTCAATGATAGAGGAATCGAAAGGCAAATGTCAACACCTAGGACCCCTCCCCAAAATGAAATAGCCGAAAGGATAGATAGATCAATCATGGACCATGCTAGAACACTGATGATGGAGAAGAATGTGTCACAGAAATATTGGAGAGAAGTTATAAGTACAACTGTTTATACTTTGAACATAGTGAAAGTCAAGAAAGGTACAAATGTTACACCTTTTGAATTGTGGTATGGATATGCACCTAATGTGAAGTATTTTGAAAATTTTGGAAGCAAAAATAAAAATGGAAAACTTGATGCTTAGAGCAATATTCCTAGGATATTCCACTAAGAGTAAAGCTTATAAGTGTTTGAACTCTAACACTAACAAAGTTGTGAAAAGTGCAAATGTGAAAGTTGATAAATATGCACATGCACATACACATACACATACACATACACACATGTGTGTGCATTTTAAACATTGCCAAAAAGTAACTACTTGTCAATTAAATTTTAAAAAAAGGTATTATGTGATGTTATAGACCATCCAAAATGTTCAAAAAAAATGAAAGGACACTAAGGTGCAAAAAAACTTTCCTAAAAGTAATCTAGTGTGGTAGATAGTACATCTTTTTTCTTGCAAATTGCAACTACTATCAAAATATATGCACATTTAGAAGGAGATAATGAACAAGCATAAATATAAACAACAATATATACAAGATATGTCACAAAGAAAACTATTTCAAGCGAAATGCCCCACACTTTAGAAGGACAAAACTTTGTATTTCAATAAACAATACAATGCAATATCATTACTTCATTTTTTTGGTATGAGTCTACGACTAATAAGACACAATTAATTCTAACAATATAATAATTCCTTTGTGATACATAACACACAATGCTTTGAAGACCACTTTATATAGAAAAAAGTAACTAGATTGTAACTTCTAGATGAAGATATAAGATGAGGTTGTGTAAAACACTTAGCACAATTTTCCATCCACCTAAAAGCATGCAAATGCCACATGTACATCTTTTAAAGATTTCCAATTCAAAATTCTTAAGTTGGGTTCATGAAAATTACCACCTTGAGGTATGAAAGATGCTCTTACACATCTTACATTTGCCACAAGAATCCATCATAAATATTTTCATAAATTACAACAATTGTAAGAGAATATGTCATAGTTGACAATAAATAACCCATTCTCTTATAGTTTGTCATAACCAACTTGGGTGTCTACCTTTTTCAAATGAATATATCTCCTATCACTTGTCCTTTTTGTCATAGAATATATCATAGGTTGTAACATATAAGTGCGTCATAAAATGGTCACATATTTTGTCACAAGATGACACTTGTCACCTACATATGCTAAATACAAGAATCTCAAAGTGGGACACCTATGTCCATATGCGCAACACGTGTAAAAAACCACCACAAAATAAGATGCCACCCTATCTATGCATCCCATTGGATGACTAGACATATATAGGCAATGCTTTAATAAACAACAAACAAGTATATCAAATATTACAAAAATTAATGTTAAGATTTGCAAAGGTTAAGAACCTTAACAACCAGTTATACCCCAAAATGATCCTTTGAAAATGCGAAATGAGATAAATTCAAGTAGAAAAACTTGAGCATAACCATTATAAAATTTAAATAGAGGCATTCAAAGGATAAAAACACTCCATTAGTTCAAATTCCTAAGGGTAAGGTGCTCATCAAAATGAAAGGGTAAGGTAAAAAACTTGCACAATCCTCAAAAAGTGTTCAAAGAAGAAAAAGCATGAGAAGAACATAGCGAGGGTACTTATAGACATGTGACTATACCATAAAGAGCCAGGAAGAAACCTATGATATGAAAAATTCAAATAAAGTATATAAAAAAACAACAATAATTCACATGCCTTTTAATAATATGTATATCTACAAAGTAGACCTATGCACTTATAATGTAATATTTACTTCATAAAATAATACTTTGTTTCTCATTTCAAGAAAATAATAGTCCATATAGGATAATGAGTGAGAAGATTAATTAATGGTTGGCCTAAGTGACAATATAAACTACCTTTACTAAGCTTCTACCACCTCATTTGTACTATAGTAAGAAAAAAATCTTCTTATTTCTTGGAAATGTAAAACTATTATAATCTATCATATGTAACGAGTTGGTCCAAACAATTTAAGCACTTTATTCACACCTCATTGAATAGTACAAGAAAAACAACACTTCATAGAAAGAAAAAACCTCAACCAAACTCTACAAAAACCTCATCTTAAGATTGCTTTGTATAATGGCCACTTTAGAGATATATTATGGTAAGGTTTATCCACGAACACCACCCTCCAGGCCTACTATGATTCAAAAAGAAATAATAATAAAAATTCCCTTTGTAGAAATGAGATTAGGTAACTATTATATCTTAAATGCAATCGTAGATGTTAACTCAAAAAATTATATGCAAAAAACCTCAAAGATAAATGGACACCAAAACTATGATCAAATTAAAAATAAAATATTAAAGGAAAAAAATAATTCATAAAATAGAAATAAAAATAAAATTCAATAAGTAAATTGCATTTTCCCCTCCTCAAATCTACCCAAATCATTTAACGACGAGTTAAAACGACAAAGCAAAACAATTCAAAGAATCATTTGAAGCAAGCTGTTGGTGAAAGCCTTGAATAATCCGCATAAATGTACTGGCGTTCAATAATTAAGCACAAATGTACATAGATTCTGGGGTGATTGTATTCGAAGTTTCAAAACCGCTGAACTGGCAATGCCATGTATATACATTCATAGAAAAGGCATATACAATGTGTATCCATCACGTGCTCGCCTGCATTTTAAATTTTTGCAAAATCCAACATTTATTGGAAACAATCCTTGTGCGTTACAGACCTTGTTGACTGTCGGTAGAGATCCAAATAACTCAACAGATTTCCGTCAATTGACTGACAAAAGCTACAACTCACCAAACTACTGTAGTAGTAGGTGTGGCTTCCATTAAAGCCCTCGGCGACCCAACTCATCTGACGACATCATTCTGTCACCCGACAGGAAAATTGAAGCGGAGCGAGACAGATTTTTATGTCCGAAGGTCAAATATTCCGTCCATTAACGCGAACGGGAAGCCCTTGAAGTCGTGGAGAGTGATTGAAACGCGAATGTCAATAGACAACCACATGAACTGCAAGTTTACATCTTCAGAAAAGAGTAAATTAGTTGGTCACACACTTTTCTTCTTCTTCTGACGCTTGCTTTAATTGATTTCTCTGTGTGAGCCCACCAAAAGAATTCCTTATTTAAAAACCCATGTAAGCAGCTCTCGAATCCCTTCAATGTTTCTAAGGCTCAAAAAAATCCGGCCAAAAATCCTTAAAAAACCCCATAAACCGGATCCATAAGCTGAAAAGTATCGGTAAAAGCCTTCATATATCACAATGCAGGTTCAGGATCGAGCTGCTGCAAAGCCGTCCAAGCCCAGAATTGCCTCTTACGCAGCGGACGCCCCTTCGGAGTCCATTTATGATGAATATCATAGCCAGAAGCCTCGCTTTTGGGACTGGTTCTCGAACAATCTGCCCAAAATAATTATCGTGGGGTTTATATTCATAAGTGCCTTGATACTCATCATTCTCCGCAATGGCGGTGACACGGCCGCATTGCTGTGCTTCGAATCTGTTGCAAAAGAAATGGAAACAATTGCCTATCCAGAGGTTCACTTCAAAGACATTCAAGTTATCAGAGACAGCAGCAGATACAGCATCATTAAAGCAGAGAAATGGATTGTTGTTGCCGTAACGGGTCACCCAACGGAGGAAGTCCGTCAATTGACCAAGATCAAGGGCTGGCGGGTCGTGGCCGTGGGAGATTCAGAGACGCCATCGGACTGGAATGTCAAGGGTACAATTTTTCTGTCTGTAGAGCAACAGTCTGCCCTGGGCTATCGGATCCTCAATCATGTTCCTTATAATTCGTACGTAAGAAAGAGTGTCGGGTATTTGTTTGCCATTCAGCACGGGGCCAAGAAAATATATGATGCAGATGAGCGTGGGTCTGTAATCAACGGGAATTTGAGTACCCATTTCGACGTACAGTTGATAGGCGAAGAGGCCCGGAGGGAGCCCATGCTGCAGTATGTGAATAAGCATAGCCGAAATAATAGAAGTATTGTAAACCCTTATATTCATTTTGGTCAGAGATCTGTCTGGCCTCGGGGGTTGCCTTTAGAGGATGTGGGTGACGTTAATCCCGAGGATTACTATGGAGAGGTTTATAGTGGAAAACAATTTATTCAGCAGGGAATTGCCAATGGGCTTCCCGATGTGGATTCGGTGTTCTACTATACTAGAAAGTCTGGAATTGAGGCATTTGATATCAGGTTTGATTCACATGCTCCATCAGTTTCCCTGCCACAGGGTATCATGGCCCCTGTGAATTCGTTCAATACTTTAATTCATAGCCCTGCGTTTTGGGGACTCATGCTTCCTGTTTCTGTCAGCACTATGGCCTCTGATATACTCAGGGGCTACTGGGCACAGAGGATTTTATGGGAGATTGGTGGTTATGTTGCCTTTTATCCTCCTACTGCTCACAGAATTGATCGAACTCAGTCATATCCTTTTTCAGACGAGAAGGACCTCCATGTTAATGTAGGTCGTTTGATTAAGTTTCTTATATCCTGGAGGTCTACCAAACCGACCCTGTTTGAGAAGATTTTGCATTTGAGCCATTCCATGGCTGTGGAGGGCTTCTGGACTTCACAAGATGTGACTTTCACTGCTGCTTGGCTTCAGGATCTGCTGGCTGTGGGTTACCTTCAGCCGAGATTGTTGTCATTAGAGCTGGGTAGGCAAAGTGCTGTAGTGTTCCATGGAGATCACAAAGAGTTTGTGCCTCTGAAACTTCCGTCGGTGCATCTTGGTGTTGAGGAAGCAGGTGCAGTGAATTTTGAGATTGGAAACCTGATCAGGTGGAGGAAGTTTTATGGGAATATAGTGCTTATCATGTACTGCAGTGGACCTGTGAATCATACTGTTCTAGGGTGGAGAATGCTGTATGGTCGCATATTCAAGAGTGTGGTGGTTGTATCGGAGAAGAGTAATCTAGATCTTGGAGTTGAGTATGCTGAGTGGTGGCAAGTTTACAAGTAAGTTTCATGGTTTGCACCAGTTTTTGTATTTTGTCAATTTATTTTATTTTATACGGAATCTCGATCTGCTTTAGGATCTTGTGGAAAAATATATGATAGATCGAAACTATGGATCTTTGTTTGATCATCTGTAAACTGATGCCTACTACAAGAACTGATTATGTGATGCAACCATCACAATGTGCGCAAATGACAATTTTGTATCTTTCATGGTTTTGTGATTTCTATGCCTCGAGAATTTAATAATTTTAGGGTTTTACTCCTGCATTTGCTACTTATTATATTTTTCTTTTGAGTTGTATTTATAAATCAATTCTTTACAATGTTTTGACAATGGGCCTAATGTTTAAAATCATATTGTCTTTATTGATTCGTTTTTCTCAGAATAAGATCTTGTGAGTCCATGCCACATTTATGTTTTACTTGTATCTTGTTTCTGAATTGGTATAACTACATATTTAAAAGATAGCACAAGTAACAAAGTTGTGTGGCTCTTTTGCAAAATGCTAGAACAATCCCTTGCAATTTTGTGACTGAACTTCATATATTAATAGTGCCTTTTACATTGCTGTACCAGCTCCTGAAAATTATAGAATAGTTTTAGCTGGTTCTTTAGCATGATAGAGTCCTATTCAAGCAGTAAGGAACATACGCTACTTGCATTTGATTTTGCAAAATGTTATTTCTGACCACCTGAATAGGGAAACCATTTGATCATCATGGGACGTCCCATAGAACAAAACCTTATGCTAGTTGTACTTGGTTTTCTTGACTCCACTCTTAAGTAAAGTAACTCACTTTGTAGTAAGTAGATGATAAGAACAGCTGTCACAAGGTTCACTTTCCTACTTAGTTTTTTTGTATCCTTATTTACTAGCAAATACATTGAATACTGCTTCTGGATTGAACAGTGTCTGCAATTTTTTTTTATACCATCCTTTTTTCTCTCTTCCTCTTGATGATGGATCACAGAGTGTAATCTGAAAAGTTACTATCATATGTTGCAAATAATTCAGAAGCATTATTCAATATAAGCACGAGCTTTAGAAATCTAATGAAATTAAGCAAATGCATTGGTATACTCTTTTGCCTTGACTCCTCGATCGGCTTAGTATATAATAAGGTAATGTGCAAAATAATTTAAATAATCCTTGGGCGATGTTGCGTTAGGGGGTATCAGTAACAACAGTGTGCATCTAGTTTGGAGTCATAGACTGCAGCCAAGGATAACTCATGTAGCTAATGTTGTGCCCCTGCTCAATTGATATTGCCCCTAAACTCATCACTTTACTTGCCATTAAACTGAATATTAAATATAAAATAATTGTATAAACTGAAGTATAATGGATTTAACCCTTGGTCACTAGGAAATGGGGGTGGAGAAAAGATGGTTATGCCTTTTTTTTGGTATGAAGACCCCATACAGCTGATTCTTGATTATTCTTATTTTAATGTCCCTTCTCGGGATCTTCCCCATTTTTTCTCGAAAATAACAATTTTAACTTAAGTTGGAGTATGCAATTCATTTATAAAGATAACTTCTATAAAATATTATTAATTGTGATGCATATATGCGATAATTCTGGTTTAGATATTACATTAATATGAATTAATAATCATTAATAAGTAAGAATATATGATAACATCTACTCAAACGAGTATTATAATTAAATATCAACAAGTTTTCAAGGTAACATATAAATTCATATGAGCATCATGCATCTCTAAACCAAAGTGTCTCAATAGCATTAATAATTTTTCTAAGGGAAATTTCTACTGTAATCATATCAAGAATTTGTCAGAAATGTTTTCTAAACATAAATCTCAAGGATGGTTGTCTTTGTATTGTGAGAACATGGGTGAATTCTCTGTTCATCCATCTGTGTGGCGTACTTGATAAGACCCTCTGGCCCGGGAACACTCATACACTTCCTGGCCCATGAATATGGTATGATCTTCGGTCCATTCCATGCCTCAGCCCACCTTGGAGGCTGACTGTCCTCCTTAATCAATCCTTGGAACACTTATTTGCCTCACAGCCCATGAGCATGACAGGATTTTTGTTCAGTCCATGTTGGGTTAGTGTACATGAGATCTCATGAACTTGGAAGGCTAGCAGTCCTTATTTACAATCCATTTCTAGTAAATTCAAAACTAATGTCATGTAGAAATTTGCTGTATGATTCTGCTATTAGATACCCTTAAAAGGAAATGCAATTAAATTCCTCACAATGAGCAATCACTTAATTCCCTCAAGGTACATATGCATCTATTCAATGGTAATCTAATATTATTCCTAAACTTTCTCACAAAATTACTATTGCTGAAGGCTATATTTGTTTCTGCTTTTTATGACTCAATTTCCTTTTGACTTTCCAATTTGCCCCTTGATGTTCAGATTTCCTATTCTTGAAGGGTCACACCTTTTCTGTATCTCTTTGGAAAGAGTCATACTTCTTCATAATAAAGTGCTGCCTTGGCTCTTTATTTCTTATTAATTATTGCCGAATTATATTCCGTCTTAGTCAGCCCTTTACAATAAATTCTTTTAAGTAATTGTTGATAATTTTTTCTACTCTGGTTGGCCTGTATCTTGAATTGCTATTGCATTCTCATGCCTAATAAACTATTTAATGTTGTATTAATGGTCATTTAGGCATATTTAGTTTATTAGTTAGTTTTTAGATAACATAGAAAGTTTCTTGTTGGCTTTTTAGAAAGTTTCTATTTTGTTCTCAGTCATTATCTACATAAGGAGACTGTCTTCATTTGTAATCTCTCTTCTTGAATAATGAAATATTGTAACATGCCATCAAAGTGTGCTGATGGACTTCTTTAAGATTTGGGGAATTTTTTAAAAGAATAATTCGTAGCCTTTTTGTTGTGGAATTTAATAAATTTATTCCAGAAAATTTTCACTGTTTTTTTAATGAAAAAATGACTGTCCAAATTCATTGGTGGATTCGAAGACTTTTTGTTGAAAATCCCGAGCCTAGTTGAGGGTTTTGGTCACGAGATTTCCTAGTCTGAGCAAAAGTTTGTGAATCTTGTGGGTTTTCTGAATTTTCCCCCAAAAGATGATGATGGTGGGTTTTCCGATTTTGTCCATAAAAGATCATGATGGTGGGTTTTGGGTTTTCTGAACTTTTTCCATAAAAGATCATGATGGTTGGTTTTCTGATTTTTTTCTATAAAAATCATGGCAGTGGGTTTTCTAATTTTTTTCCCATAAAAATCATGGCGGTGAGTTTTTGATTCCCTTTTCCACAAAAAATCATGGTGATGGGTTTTCTAATTTTTGTCCTTCAAAAATAAGTGAATGGATTTTTAATAATTTTTTCCTTAAAACAATTCTAGATGGCATTTTCATTATTTTTTCCTTCAAAATTTTGGGAGGGTTTTATAATTTTTGACCATGAAAAAATTGTTGTAGATTTTGTTCAAATTCTTGCCCCAAAAATCGTTTTGTAAAAGGGTTTTACTGTTTTTCCTCAAAAGTGAAGTTTTGTATTTTGATATGTATCTTGGATCTTGTTTTGGGTTTTGATCAATTTTTCTCCTAAAAAATTGTGTTTTTATTTTATTTTATCCTTAAATCATTTTTTGGGTGTTGCATAATTTTGCTCTAAAAAATCATGGATTCTTGATTGAAGGGCTTTTTGCCATTTTCCCCCAAAAAACTATGCTTTGAAAACTTTAATTTCAAGGTTTGGTGATTTTGCGCAAAAATTGTGGTTTTTTGCATTGCTTTAGATCACATCTAGAGTCACTAGGGTAACAATATGGTTTGGGGCTATTTTTCACAAAAAATATGATTTTTTATAGTTGTTTTGTATGGCACCTTTAGTTGCGAGGGCAACAATTTGCACACAAGGGTTTGTTGATTTTTCCACAAAATTGTGATTTTTGGTTTCAACATCTAAGCTCAAAGGGATCACTTTATTACCCAACATTAGGTTGGGTGAATTCTTGGTTGCTAACATTTCGCAAATCTAGGGAGGGTCTCAGCAGCAACAAATGGTTTTGATGAGAAGGGGGAAGCCTTATTTGTATTTATGACTAATAGACATTATGTCTTCTCTAGGTTAGTTGATAAAACAACCATTAAAGTAGGGTAGTAAAGTATTTAATCTTATATTAAAGTATTTGCCATTTTCCCCCAAAAAACTATGCTTTGAAAACTTTAATTTCAAGGTTTGGTGATTTTGCGCAAAAATTGTGGTTTTTTGCATTGCTTTAGATCACATCTAGAGTCACTAGGGTAACAATATGGTTTGGGGCTATTTTTCACAAAAAATATGATTTTTTATAGTTGTTTTGTATGGCACCTTTAGTTGCGAGGGCAACAATTTGCACACAAGGGTTTGTTGATTTTTCCACAAAATTGTGATTTTTGGTTTCAACATCTAAGCTCAAAGGGATCACTTTATTACCCAACATTAGGTTGGGTGAATTCTTGGTTGCTAACATTTCGCAAATCTAGGGAGGGTCTCAGCAGCAACAAATGGTTTTGATGAGAAGGGGGAAGCCTTATTTGTATTTATGACTAATAGACATTATGTCTTCTCTAGGTTAGTTGATAAAACAACCATTAAAGTAGGGTAGTAAAGTATTTAATCTTATATTAATTGTCATTTAGGCATATTTAGTTTATTAGTTAAGTTTTTAGATAACATAGAAACTTTCTTGTTAGCCTTTTAGAAAGTTGTTTTTTTTTTGGTTCAATAAGAGGCCGGAGCCAAGATTAATTATTATTATTATGTGTTGTGATTACCTATTATTACTATTTATTAAGTTCAACTAAACTCGAATCCAAGACCTCGCAAATAAGAGGCTCACAATTTACTGTTGTGTTGTAGGCTCTTGCCTTAGAAAGTTTCTATTTCATTCACAATTATTCTCTATATATGGAGACTACCTCTCCATTTGTAATCACTCATTTATGAATAATGAAATGTTGTAACAATACCTTGGTTGGCCCTTACATTGAATTGGTATCTATATAATGAATTCTTTTTACTAATTCTTGATAATCTTTTTTGGCTTGGACGGCCCTTATTTTGAATCCTATTGTTGGCCCTTTTATAATTCTATTGAATTATTATTCTACCCTTGGTCTTCTCAACTTGTCTATCTATTTCTTATGATTAAGGACTTAGATATGTAGTTATGAAGGCTGCCAGTCCTAGTTTGGCAAGGTTGTGACTCTTCGACCTTTCTAGGATTGCTTGTCCTCAAGCAATTCAAATTAGATGGACTAAGGAGGGAGTGTTTGAGATGATCCTCAATAGGGAATGGCTTGGCCTTTGCAACTTCTAACTTTTTTTAATGAAAATATATCACATGATTCATTTCTGCTGCACTACTTTGATATCACCTCAAGTTGCAAATCGAACTAGGGTTGCCTGTCATACATCAAGAGGAAGAACATAGGGCATTTCACAAAATCGTGTAAACTCAAAAATCAATTCTCCCCGTTGCATCTACAAGAAATCTGTTGCAATTATTTTTGAGGTAAGGTAGGAAGTGGAACTTTCCCATATATTAATACGAGGATTGGAATCATTACACAAATTTATGAGCTTAAATGGGCGGCTCTCTATCAATGCTCATCTTGATGATTGCCTTAGTTTCAATCTAGAAGTTAATGTTTGAGCTTGTCACTTGTTATACGACGATCCCCATTTGTATTATCTTCATGTTTTTGAGACTACGGCTTCAGGAGTTTATGTTGCATGTGTTCTAATTGCAAATGAATGTTTTAATTACAATATTTTCTTGAAGGACTTAGTTCTGATCCTACCCAATCCCCAAATGAGGTCTGAAAACACCTAAAGTTGTGGGATCCATGCATTGGACTAAGGGATCGTTAAGGGAATATTCATTGGAACCTATCCAATTCTGTGATAGTAGTTTGCAGTTTGGATGGTTTTGTCCTTTGTTGTCATTTTTGCATGGCAATTTTTTGTGGGGCCACCAACTTGGATAATCCTTAGCAGTTTCTGGAGTGAGTTGTTTTTAATGCCCTTAGCTTCAATGGTTGCTCGTCCATCTCTTTAGTTTAAAAAATATTCGTTTCATGTCCATTTCCTTGTGGGGCCCCCTTGACTTTATTTTTCTTGAGTGGCCTTTTAAGCCTGCACAACATTGACTATATTTTTCTTGAGTGACCTTTTAAGCCTGCTCAGCATATAGTCAAATGAGTGCCTTCAATCAGAGACACATTAAACCTAATTTTACAAAAAATCTGCACCTTAGTTTTGAAACATTGATATGTTGAAGAATCTAGGGATCCATTTGGGTGGCAATGTCCAGTCTAAAACGAGATTAGGTTGGTACATACAGAGAACCATGACTCTTTTAATCCTTGAGTACATTGTAATCTTGTTGCATGACATGTTACCTTCATATGCTTTCAAAAGTTGTTTAAAACTTAAGAGCGTAGGTGAGCTTCGATTTTTTTGATGAAGTAACTATTAAACTTGTTTTTGCATTTTTTTGATGTACTTTCTTAAAGTGCATTTTCATCCTTTGCAAACCACACAATTCTTATTTTGAATATGTTTCAGATCTGTGATAATAAATTCCAACAGCCCAAAAATCAGGTTTTGAATTCTCCTCCTTTGTCTACACACAGACTGCTCCAATTGACATGAGATTAATGTTTGGTCTATCTGAACCTTCTTCAGTGAACGGAGACCCTTATTGATCCAAAATTATCTAAAAAGACTGCTTTGAGAGGGAAATCAAATGCTATAATATCAACCTAGAGCTTGATGTTATGCTTAAACTGACCCCTTCATTGGCTGCCCTATCAGCCACTGTTCCCTGCTCTCTTAATATGAGAAACTTTGAGCCTGTCAAAAATACTTTCCATTGAATTTTCTCATCCAAATTATATAAATCTCAACAGCCTAAAAGTCAGGCCTTAAAATTCTCCTCCTCAGTTTACTCAGACTGCTCCAATCGGCATGAGATTAATGTGTGGTCTATCTGAACCATTCTTCTGTGAATGGAGACCCTTATTGGGGCAGAATTATCTTTATAATTGTTTAGATTTTCTGCCATCAAAGACTGCTTTGAGAGGGAAATCAGACACTATAATATCAATCCAGAGCTTGATTTTATGCTTAAAATGGTCCCCTAATTGGCTGTCCTATCAGCCACTGAATTCACTGATCACTTAATATGTTAAATTTTGAGCCTGTCAAAAATACTTTCCATTGAATTTTCTTAGTCAAATTACAAAGGATTTAGGAATTTCCTTGAATCTTGATCACCATATCTATAATTACCTTGTAATCACCGTCAACTTCCACTTTTCCTTAACCCTTATTGATAACTTTGTTAAGGTGAAAACTTCTGCCCTGTAGTTGTTGTCTCGGCCAAAATAATAATTGATTGCGTCCAGTCACACTAAAATCACATCCTCTGCCGCCAACTCCTGGATAATATTTTGCTGCAAGTTCTAAGTTCACAAAGTTATCCGAAGGAGGAGATCAACACAAAATATCAACCATGGGCTTACCTTCCAAAGTAATAATGTCATGTAAACCTTCTCATTCTGTTTCAACAATCAAAAATGCTAATAAGGTTTTCCTCTTCCACATTGTCCAATTCTCCCATCAAAATATGGTTCCAAATTCTGCAATGAGTTCATTTGTCCTGTCAATTCTATGGAAAAAATCCTATCCTTCTATTAGAATATTGTAATATTTCTCTAATGGTCATCTTTGGTAGTCTTTAGTTTATTAGGGAGTTTCTATTTTCGCCTTTAATTCACAATTGTTTCTTTTAGAAACATCGTCTCTGTAAATGTGTATAAGGAGCTTTCATCTCCTTTGTTTAATACAACTGCAACAAAATTGATTTACTATAACACGGTATCAGAGCAGGTCGATGAGATTTCATAAAAATTGACAAATGTTTCAAGAAAAAATTGAGCCTGTTTTGATGCAGAATTTTTTTCCAGAAAGTTTTTATTTCAATTTTTTAAAATAAAAAATGGTAGATATTTTTATGAAAGTGTCTTTGAAGATTTTTGCTGAAAATTGCAAGCCTGATTGAGGATTTTGATTGTGTAATTCCCTTGTTTGGGCAAAAGTCTTTCTTTTGAAGGGTACTTGCATATCTTTTGCATGTACTTGCATGTGATGTTCTATCATGCGATGTCTCGTGTTTTGTGACATGAAGATTTTTCTGATGGATTTTCTTAAATTTTGCTCTTTTATCTGATGGGTTTTCATTAATTTTTTCCTCCAATAATTTCTAATTCTATAATTCGCAAAGTTGCATGGGAATCCTTTGTGGGTTTATAATTTTTTCCTAAAAAATAATATGCTGGGTTTTACCTTTTTCCACCTCAAAAATTGTTTCTGGCTTTTCCAAATTTTCTCCCAAAACAATTGTGGCTTTTTGCAATTTGTTTTGGAGTATTGTGCTCATCTGCAAAGTTTGGAGGGTTTGTCGATTTTTCCTCAAAATTGTGCTAGCTGTTCTCAGTGGCTGTTTCTATCTCTACGAAAGAGCAGCTCCATTATCCAACATCAGGTTGGATGTTTTGTGTTGATTTTTAGTCAGTTGTTCTGCTGATTCTGGGAGGGTTAGTGGTAGACTCGTCTCAGTGGCAGGCTCGTGGCACTTTTTGCAAAGCTCTCTGAAGGTGGCACCCTTCTTTGTTTGTTTCTGAACAAATTTTGGCTTCTTGGTTGTTAACATTTTCCAGATCCAGGGAGGGTCTCAACAAAGTAGCAGATTGTTCTAAATAATTTGTGACCAAAAGACAGCAGTTAGACTATGACCATTAAGGGAAGGTTTTAGAATATTATAATGTTTCTTTAATGGCCATCTTAGTTAGTATTTCGTTTATTAGGTAGTTTCTATTTCCATCTTTAGTTTACGACAGTTTCTGTTAGAAACATCATTTTTATTAATATATGTAAGGAGCTTTCATCTCCTTCATTTAATACAACTACAACAACATCAATTTACCATAACACCCTTAATACCCTTTGGTTATCTTCAGATATATATTCTAATGAGATAAAAGGGAGAACTTGCAATATTGTTTTAGCCCTTTGCATTTGCATTGTTGCAATTATAGGTCCAGTTACTCAATATAACTGCAAGATTCTCTGGAAGATCTGTTCATCATCCAAGACAAATGAAAAAGAATAGTGAAGAAAAATGAAATTATTGGATTCACTATCTTCTCTACAAAGGAGGCAGTTTGGAGGTCCAAACTTGCCCATTAGCATTTATGTGTCAAATTTGAGCTTTTCTTTATGGGACAGTCAAAGAAATTATGTAGCTTTAGGCGAAACATGACTGGTCTATTTTCTGTGAAACCTTACTCTATTCTGATTAATTTCTCCCATTCTTCTAAAGCTAGCATTTGCTTCATTAACTGTGATTCCATTAGTTTTACTTATGCTACAATTTAAACAATTTGATCTTCTGATGTTAGGAGCTGACCGTTTACTTGGCAGAAATTGTAAATCTTCAGCTACTGTGATCAAAGAAGGGGGAATTGATGGCAAAGGCTTCCAAGAACCCACATTTTTTCATTGATTATATAATGACAAACCTCAGAGACTTAAAATAAAGTTGATTTCCAATATAGCCAATTTTTGAATTCTTAAATCTGAAAAGACTGATTGGGATTGGTGGAACATTGTAATGACCAATGGGATTGTTCACCAAATAAAAGAAAATAATGATTAGGACTGAGATGGTTATGCCAATATGATTTAAAAATGATGGGCCAAACCATTCTAAGCATATACTTATTGTCCCTTCCAAAGCATATTACTCCAAGTCATCTGTTTTGTCGATTTCATTCAAAATATCCAAAATTTGATGAGTTGATAGAATTCTGAACAGGAATTGGAAATCTAAAGCAGTCCCTCTGCCCTTTCAATATTGAAGCAATTTCATTAAATTTTACAACTGGGTAAGTCAAATCTTTCAACTTGAAAAAGATACTCTTTAGGATGTTTAACTTTTGATAGATCCATTTGGGAGCGAATAAAAAGTTAATCATAATCGTGTATTGTCATTGAATAACTTTATTATATGTATTGTGAATAACGTAGTCTGTCAAACGGCAAACAATGTTCAGTCTTTTGACACCACAGAAAAATCTTTAGAAGTTTCATCCTCATTTTTTCCTCTGGGCAATAAGTGAGATAACCTGTGTGCACCACCTTCCTTATATCTATTTGTTGTACTTAATATTGAATCCAGTTTGTCATTTTTGCAGTCTTCAAATTTCTAGCTAAACTCAATCTAAGTGACTTAGACACCAATGAAGAGTTTGACTGGAGAGTGGTACTCTATATATATATATATATATATAGTTAAAGTTATAGTTATTCCTAGAATACTCTAATGAGCCCATAATGTTCTCCAAAAACCTAATTTTGCCAAATGCTTGTATAACTATAAATACAACAGTGTTAAAATACAGGCAACAAGGATATTGTGGCTTTGTCATATATAGACATTGAAGTGTGAGAAAAGTAATGTCATAGTCAAGTTTTAACACAAATATAATGCTAGTGCTAAACAAAGGTTCTTAAACAAAAAAGATTACTTATATCATAGGGACGGCTGATATTTGAGAATTAACAAATCATAAGAATTGATAAGACTAAATGTTGCCATGAGAAGTTTGCTAGTGGAGGTGACACAAGAATAAAATTGTTGCCAAAGATCAAAGCATGACACTAGTGTAAGGATCATTGTTAGATAACAGATGAGCTTCAGGAAGATTATTGTTTACTAGTGAAAATGGAGAAGAATAATGACAGTGAAAATGGAGAAGACTATATACTGGAAGATAAATGCAGCCAAGAGATAAACTTTATTGTTGACAAGACAGCCTATGCTTGTAATCTCTCTTTTGGTTTTTAATTTATAAGTACATATGTTGGCTGGAGGAATACAATATGCATAATGCCATATTAGGGGACTAGTTAGGAGGGTGAAAAAAATACTTGTTTGGAAGGTGGTCACAAGCTAGACTGTGGGGAGAGTCTGAAAGTTAAATCAAAGTGTACAACATATTAGCCATATAAGACCAAAACAGAAGAGAAACCAGAATGAATATTGACAGGTTGATGGCCAGTATGCTTATGAATTCACCAGGTATGTGCATAGATTGATAGAATATTATTCTCGGGGATTCTAATTACACATATCAGCTTAATGTTGCTTGAGGAGTGGATACATGTATGGACCTCAAGCAATTTGCTATATTATTATTAATACAATATAATGCCATTAAATGATGTCAGTTGTTCACAGGTAAACATCAGAAGCATGTGTCAATTATGGCAACATTAGTTAACTGAGTTTCTCTTGTATCCTTTGTATCTAGAATGTAAGAAGCTGCCATGTCTGGGAAATCGATATGTATATAAACTATAGTGAGCTAACATGGAAGGCAAAGAAAGGTTTTCAGCTGGATGACTGAGGACTGAGAACCATGTGAAGGTTAAATGCTGTTTTGCTTGATAAAAACTGGATTGGGGACTTAACTTTTTATAAAGAAAGGTTTTCAGCTGGATGACTGAGGACTAAGAACCATGTGAAGGTTAAATGCTGTTTTGCTTGATAAAAACTGGATTAGGGACTTAACTTTTTATTTAACTTCAATTATTAAATTAACAGCAACTATGAACAGATAAATCTCACAGATATGGTTAAATGAGTCTCTGATTCTTAGCTGATAAATTCAGATGATAAATTATTTCCAAATGTGGGAGAGGTACATGGTTTTTAGCCTTGCATCAGGTTCTTCGTGGATGCCTGCCCTAAGAATTTTTGAGGTGACTTTTTCATAATATAACAATTGTTAGATGACTGGTTATTGGTATGCCTTCTTGAGTAATAGATGGATTGTTGCAAAATATAGGAAATGACCACAAATCCTTAGCCTTGCATCCGTTGACTAATCTTACATCTCCTGGACGTAATCTCATGATGGATTAGCAACAGGTGATAATCTAGCTTAATATGCTTGTTAGGCTAAGTTCTAACAATATGAAGGAGGCGACACACACTCTAGGATTCCTGGCATGCACCCTTCTCAAGTAATTAAATGAAACATTTTTTGAATCTAGGGAGTGAGTGCAGGCCCTTTGCTTTGCATCACTTTTTTTCAGGCATTGGGTTCTTTATGGGCTTTCATTGTGACATGTTCTCTTTTCTTGTGTTTTAAGATGTTATTGTTATTTGTACCTTAGAGAAGAGATTTCTGTGGTGTTTGTCATGTTAGTTTTGATTTCTACTGATATTATAAAATAAAAAATAGGATTTCTCTTGCCTTATGTGTGTTTCTGTGTTATCAGGAGTTTCATGGTGAGTTGTTTTTCTGAATAACATTGTTTCTTGTGATCAACTTTCTGCATGGAATTGACCTAAAAGTAAAATGCTGTCCTGCTTGATAAAGACTGGATTAGGGACTTAATTTTTTATTTAACTTCAATAATTAAATTAACAGTAAGTATGAACAGATAATTTCGCAGATATGGTTAGATGAGTCTCTGATTCTTAGCTGATAAATCCATATGACAAATTATTTGCAAATGTGGGAGAGGTACATGGTTTTTAGCCTTGCATCAGGTTCTTCATGGATGCCTGCCATAAGAATTTTTGTGGTTTCTTTTTCATAATGTAGCAATTGTTAGATGACTGGTTATTGGTATGCCTTCTTGAGTAACAGATGGATTGTTGCAAAATATAGGAAATGACCACAGATCCTTAGCCTTGCGTGAGTTGACTAATCTTACATCTCCTGGACGTGATCTCACAATGGATTAGCGAGAGGTGATAATCTAGTTTAAGATGCTTGTTAGGTTAAGTTCTAACAATATGAAGGAGGCGACACACTCTAGGATTCCTGGCATGCACCCTTTTGAAGTAACTAAATGAAGCATTTTTTTGAAATTAGGGAGTGAGTGCAAGCCCTTTGCTTTGCATTTTTTTCAGGCATTGGGTTCTTTATGAGCTTTCATTGTGACATTCTCTTTTCTTGTGTTTTAAGATGTTATTGCTATTGGTACCTTAGGGAAGAGATTTCTGTGGTGTTTGTCATGTTAGTTTTGATTTCTACTGATATTATAAAAATAAAAATAGGATTTCTCTTGCATTGTGCGTTTCTGTGTTATTGGGAGTTTCATGTCAGTTGTTTTTCTGAATGAAATTGTTTCTTGTTATTGGTTTTTTCAACTTCTCCTCATGGAATTGACCTAAGAGTACCTATTAATATATATTGCTTTTGGAATTCACTTGTTATCATAGTCTTTGAGTTCTACCATATTACTTGGTTCTTCTGGATCCTCGTTGAATTACTAATATGAACTTGGAATAATTTGTGATGTGGATGGTAATACATAGAATTAATGTAGTGGTTAAAAATTTAAGGACAACTTTTGTTTGTGCAGAATCTTCCCTAAGATATTTGAAAGGTACTCAAATGCAGAAGGTTTTATGTTTCTCAAGGATGACACGATACTCAATTACTGGAATCTTGTTCAAGCGGACAAAAGCAAGCTTTGGATTACTCACAAGGTTATTTTTACATTTTTATTCCGCTTTAGCCTAAGAGGATTTTGTACTCTTAGTTTGTGACCTTTCCTTGGTGGCTGTATTGCCAGGTCAATCAATTTTGATCTAGTGTTTTCTGAATTCTCCTCCAGGTTTCAGCATCTTGGGCAAAAGTAAGTTTGGATTCTAATAGCACAGAATGGTATTTCAAAGATGGCGGCCGAGACATTGTAAAGAAGCTTTTGAGTGATTTACCTGTCCACCTGCAGATTAAATACAGAGAGAGCATGGATGAGAAAAGTTTTGTTGTTTGCAGTTCTGAAGTATTTTATGTTCCACACCGTTTTGTTGAAGACTTTGTAGATCTGGTCTCTCTAGTGGGCAATTCAAATCTTCACCATGAAGTTGCAGTGCCTATATTTTTTCTTGCAATGGATACACCTGATATGTTTGATCCTGATGCCCTAAGCAATAGCATTTACCAGAGAGGTGGAAGTTCTGATGCTTTTAGCTATTATTCAGCAGAAGTCCATGCTGTGCACCCTTGGAAGGTGTTTAATGAGTCAGATTTTGTGCGGCTGCTAAAAGCAATGTCTTCTGGTGATCCTCTCCTTTTAGAGGTGCTTTGAAATGATACTGTAGGTGTGCTGCTAGGAACTATTGTTAGAAAACTTTGGCCCAACAAGAAATAAGACTCTGGCAACAAACCCACAGTTCTTTCAATGAAGAGAGAATCCTCTTATCTTGGTGGCTCAACAGGAGCTAGAGTGCACTGTTTCCCTTGATCATAGGACATTTTTTCTTGTTCACGCACAGCATCTCAAAAGAGATTGTCTGTTGTATATTGGGCCCTTAGATTCATCATGGGGCATGTACTTCACCTTGAAAAGGTCCATGGAGCATGGTGCTGATGTTCTGACAAGCTTGTTTGCTCCCCCATATGTATCTACAATTATCTTCTGCCAATGGGCCATTCCTAATGTAATTGGCCCTCGAGGGTTGATTTTTTAATTTGTTTGTGAATATCTTTTTTTAAATAAATATTTGTCATTGGCCTTACATGAAAGGGCAAAAAATACTTGGATAGTATATTGTGACCCACTGTAATTCTATTTGTCATTTCAATGCTCTGCCTAGCTTTATATGTATTTTATTCCAATACATTTTCAAGCCATCTTAAAACAAGCCTTGTCATAGGGTACCTGACACAATCAAGTAGTTGTTTAGCACTTTTCCAACAAGTGACAGAACTCTGCTAAATAGATTTGGTGCTCGAGTTCTATTGCATTTAATTCTGAATCCTCAATTGAGACTACATGGAATTTGTCCGGACATGTAGAAACTTAACAAACCTGGTAGCTAGGTGCAAACTGGAACCAATTGCACCAGTCTGGTCACTTTAAAGTGGCTATGAACTTCAACCACTGAGGTATACTATGTCAAAACATCTTGAGCAAATCAGGTGCGAACATTTAGAGCAACTGCATCTTAATTCTGGAACTTGTCAGATCTTGCATTTTCTAGGGCTTCCCCAGAAAATTAGAGAGACAAGGCTATCATATAGTGGACTTGGGATTGTTTCATTTTCTCAGCACTGGAGTGGAGTAAGTGCTGTTTTGTTTGCAAACAATCAACAAATTTCCAAGGGAAACTGAACATGTAGAGTATTGCATCTTAATTCTGGAACTTGTCAGATCTTGCATTTTCTAGGGTCTGTCTCAGAAAATTAGAGAGACAAGACTAGGATATAGTGGACCTGGGATTTATTCACTTTCTCAACAGTTGACAAATTTCCAAGGGAAACTGATGTATGCAGTTAAAGAGGAAAGCACATTTGATTGTGTTGATTTTGTCTTTAGAGCTAGTAAGGCAGGGAGCATCTAAGATTGCTCTTATAATAGGGTGAAATAGGAACTCTACTTTGGTGATAGTTCCTATATCCACATTACTAACCTTTCAAATTCTCGAGAGCCCTTCTAATTTGAAGTGCATGAGCAAAACCTTAGCGATAACATGTAAATAGCAAGATGTACTTTACGCAAACCAATGACACTAAATGGAAAGTAGAAAACTCTACAATTCATCCACATCCAGGGGAAGGCAAAAGGGAAGGTAATCGTAGCATTGTATATGATTTCAAGTTCTACGCATGACAATTATTGAGAAGAGATGAGTGAGTGTCATGGATAGAGGTTCTAATTTAAGGTAGCATATTCAAGCAAACCAAGCACACATTAGTAGGAAACTGAATGCAACAGTACGCATCAGAAGTTGATTCTTGGAAGAAATTTATGAATAAGATGGTTCAGAATCTAGAGCTTTATATAATCATCTGGTATGATTCATGTAATTTTTTTAGGACAAATGTACACCCCACATTAGTATGCCCTAGCAAAATGTATATGGCATGATTGCACAATAGTTTGGAACTCAGATTTTGTAATTAGTCTTCTCTCTCCTATTGCCCCACCCTTCATTGTAATTGTTATATTTTTTATGGAGTTCTTGGTCGAACTTAAGCATAGCACAATGTGGAAAGATATAAGCCTTGAAACTTCACGACACCACTCCTATAAAACTCTCGAGATCAATATTTAGAGAGAGCATTACTATTGACACACATTTCAAATATTGGTGCAAAGCACTCAAATAAGGATGTATTCAAGGTACCCGAATAATTTGAAGGCTCCAAGTCATATGTGAGACCGGTCATGTTTAACTCTATAGTGTTGAGTTATGATAATAGCTACACTAAATTGTTGTGGTGAGAATTGAATTGTGCAATAGAAAATAAGTGATTGTGAAATTCCAAAGTACTTGCAAAAATAAACGAACAAGAGAGATTTCGGGCTATATAAGATTACTCAACCCTTGGTATGATATTTCATTGTGCATCATACACCATATTTTTTTGTGTGGATGATTGCTACCCTTGTGTAATTTACCATTATGCCATGTTTCTACCTTAGCTTAAAATAAGAAATTCCATGTCACCTATCACACCCTTTCATTTAGTCTTGTCAATCACTTGCTTATAATCTTGACCACATGGCTTGGCTTGGACGATGCAGGATGCGTGTGTGCCACAAAGATGTTCGCATGATGTGCACTCATCCCACAAATCTATATACATGCAATGAAATGCCTGACTCTATAGCCCATTGATGCTCAAATTGGATTTTGGCCAATACAATCATTCCACACTACATCTACATAATTTTCATTTGTGTTCTTGAGGTTGGTATTGCATGGGGAAACTTGTTTGGATTCTCTACGTCATTCTTGCCTTCACTTTCTTGAGATTTTTCTTCATGGTGGGGAAGGGAAGTGTGATATCCTCCCCTGATTTGAACTTTAACTTGCAGAAATTTAACTTAAGGAATATTGTCAAACACTTTGTATGCAAACTCATAAAGCTGATTTTCTCAATAAATTGCTTTCCAATGAGTGGATTTACGAACAACTATGAAGTGACATTAAAATGCATAATACACATCATAACATTTTCACAAACACTTGGCACACATTCAATAGTATATGAAAAATCTGGAAACTCTTTCAATTTGCTAATAAAGGGTGATTTTTAAATGTAGATGTGCACTTATAGCTGCCTTAAAGGCTGCAACAACTATTTAGACTTGTATTCAACAATTATTATGCAAAATATCAAAATTTGACAGAAGAAACCTGAAATTAGTTGCTGTAGTATTTTGCAGATGTAGTCGGCCAGCCCTCCAAACTTCTAATCAGCCGGAAAAACAAGTAAACTTGATACCAACACTGTTTATGCCGTACTGTAGCAAAATACTGTTCATGCCGACTGTAGCAAACTACTGTCCATGCGGCACTATAGCAATAACTAACTTCAGATCTGCACCTCAAACCCTTGTAAATTTCTTTATGCAAATGTCCCAAATGAAACCCAGTGTGTTTCCTAAAGTGAAAACACCTTTGATTCTCTTGACTGTGTCTTCCAACAGCGAAGAGAATGCTAGCAAAGAGGGATTCCGTCCTCCAAGCCCGATAATCAGATATCCAGCAACATAACATTAATCTTCATCCAAGCATACAAAAAAAAGCTCTTCCATTTCTTTTATAGTATTCTCACAAGAGCTCAATCCTTCGTTTTCTCCATGTGGGATAAAACATAACTCCCTTTATGTACCTTATGTCTCCAATGTGTTATAAAAATAAAAGGAACTCTTTTAATTTAAATATTTCCCACAAACTATAGTCTATGCATTAATAAAGTTAAATATTTAAATTTAACTTTATAAAATGGCTTTATCAATGCATAACAAATCTTATCAATGATAAATAAGTTTTCCTGTCGATTTTAAACAATTACCATCAACATACCACTGTGACTGAATGTCCGGCCATGTCCAATATGACTTACTATAAATAGTAAGTATGCCCAAAGTTGCCCCAGAACCCCTCAGAAAGACCTGCAACTGAAACTGTCTAGGACAAATGGCCTCTAAGCCCCTTTAATGTCCTAGTTAGCCCACGGGACTGTGGGGAAATAGGCTAACGACAACATCATGCTATGAATGCTAGAAAGGGGACATTACAGTCCGCCCTTCCCAAAATTGCTTGTCCTCAAGCAATTTCAGCTCTGGATGCTGCAATATCTGCTCATTTTCCCAAGTAGCATCCTCGACAGGTAGTTTCCTCCACTTCACTAGATACTCCCTGATAGTCCTCCTGCGAAGCACCCTCTCCCTGGAGTCAAGTATGGCCTCGATAACCAAGATAAGCTTTCCCTCATCATCAAGAGGTGGCAATACTACTGAAGGCACCACATTGTGACCCAATGCCTTCTTAAGGCGTGACACATGGAACACATTATGCACTTTACTGTCTGCAGGCAACTCTAACTCATAAGCTACTTCGCCCACTCTCCTGATTACTTTGAACGGTCCATAGTAGCGTGGTTTCAATTTCTCTGCTCCACTCTTCTTGAGAGAGGACTGTTTATACGGCTGTAACATGAGGTACACCATATCTCCCACCTCAAAAGACCTCTTACTTTCCTCCTTAGCTGGCTGAACCTCTTTATGAAAAGGTTTCTTGTCCTTATCTTTCTTTGAAGGGAAACTCTTTGCCTGGAATTTAGTTTTTGAAGATGAAGAGGAATCCATGTCACGAGCTTTCTTAATGGCTTCCTGCAAAGTGGGAGGGTTGAGAGCTTTAATCCATCCTTTCAACGGATCAGCTAACCCATCCATAAATAGAACTAGTATCCTCCGTTCAGATACATCTGTTACTAACACTGCAAGTTTCTGAAACTCTGAAATGTATGTTTCCAATGAGCCCCACTGTTTAAGCTGAGCTAACTCCTTGAAATGGAGTTCTGGATCCTTCCTATCAAAACGTTCAATCAGCCTCTCTGTAAACTCCGCATATGAGGTAATGTGTGCATGTCCCATAGTGACCATACCATGATGCCACCACTCATGTGCTAACCCATCCAGATGAATTGCTGCATACTTAATAGCTTCTTCCTCGGGCATAGGGTTCAATTGAAAGTATGTGTCAAGCTTTTGAACCCAAGCTCTTGCTGTAGACTTTCCTGAGCCATCATAATATGGTAACTCAAGTCTCCCTACTTTCTTCCGTAGCTCATAGCTCTGGTTCCTGTCATGTCCACGTGGCATATGTTTCATCCACACATCCATATACTCCCTAAAGGTAATTGCAGCAGTAAAATCTGGCCCTCCGGCTTCCCAATCTCTCCTCAACTGGTCCTGTATATCAGTAATCTGGGGCTCTGGTACGAGCTGCTCTGGAGCTCTAGGAGGAAATGTAGGAATCATGGGTCTTGAACTCACTGTCCTAGCTCGCTGGGGTGCATGACCGAAATTGTTCCCAACTTGTTCATCTCCATTATGTGTCCCATCCTGATCATTTCCATTCTGATTGTTACCATTATGATTATTTCCTCCACCCATGTTAGCATTCAACCCCATTTGACGAGCCATCATCTGCATCATAAGATCCAATCTCTGATTCTGTTCCTGTGCCCTTTGTTCTGCTACTCGCTGACCCTGTACCAAGGTCTCTAATAACTGTAAGAATCTTTCCTCTCCAGGCTCTGGACCGGCATTCTCGCCTCCACCTAATCTTGTATTCCTGTCATCTCGGTCACCCATATTGCTGTCTTGATCAAAGAATACCTCCGCTGTGTCTGTATGACTGGATTCTATACCCCCCTGTACGGATGAACTAGACTATTTGCTTTGCAGGTCTGAACTCCTACTTTGTCTTGCTCTGGTATTGCGGAAATTATAAGGCCCCTGTCGCATGCTCAAACATAAATGCTCTGATTTTAGTGTTTTGATATTTTATCAAACACTTTCCCCTCTATCCGCCAGTTCCAAATTTCCTATAAGACCTCCACAGGATGGCAGGACTTATAGCTCTGATACCACTGTGATATCCTCCCCTGATTTGAACTTTGACTTGCAGAAATTTAACTTAAGGAATATTGTCAAACACTTTGTATGCAAACTCATAAAGCTGATTTCCTCAATAAATTGCTTTCTAATGAGTGGATTTACGAACAACTATGAAGTGACATTAAAATGCATAATACACATCATAACATTTTCACAAACACTTGGCACACATTCAATAGTATATGAAAAATCTGGAAACTCTTTCAATCTGCTAATAAAGGGTGATTTTTAAATGTAGATGTGCACTTACAGCTGCCTTAAAGGCTGCAACAACTATTCAGACTTGTATTCAACAATTATTATGCAAAATATCAAAATTTGACAGAAAAAATCTGGAATTAGTTGCCGTAGTATTTTGCAGATGTAGTCGGCCAGCCCTCCAAACTTCTAATCAGCCGGAAAAACAAGTAAACTTGATACCAACACTGTTCAGACCGTACTGTAGCAAAATACTGTTCATGCCGACTGTAGCAAACTACTGTCCATGCGGCACTATAGCAATAACTAACTTCAGATCTGCACCTCAAACCCTTGTAAATTTCTTTATGCAAACGTCCCAAATGAAACCCAGTGTGTTTCCTGAAGTGAAAACACCCTTGATCCTCCTGACTGTGTCTTCCAACAGCGAAGAGAATGCTAACAAAGAGGGATTCCGTCCTCCAAGCCCAATAATCAGATATCTAGCAACATAACATTAATCTTCATCCAAGCATACAAAAAAAAGCTCTTCCATTTCTTTTATAGTGTTCTCACAAGAGCTCAATCCTTCGTTTTCTCCATGTGGGATAAAACATAACTCCCTTTATGTACCTTATGTCTCCAATGTGTTATAAAAATAAAGGGAACTCTTTTAATTTAAATATTTCCCACAAACTATAGTCTATGCATTAATAAAGTTAAATATTTAAATTTAACTTTATAAAATGGCTTTATCAATGCATAACAAATCTTATCAATGATAAATAAGTTTTCCTGTCGATTTTAAACAATTACCATCGACATACCACTGTGACTGAATGTCCGGCCATGTCCAAGATGACTTACTATAAATAGTAAGTATGGCCAAAGTTGCCCCAGAACCCCTCAGAAAGACCTGCAACTGAAACTGTCTAGGCCAAATGGCCTCTAAGCCCCTTTAATGTCCTAGTTAGCCCACGGGACTGTGGGGAAATAGGCTAACGACAACATCATGCTATGAATGCTAGAAAGGGGACATTACAGTAAGTCACTTATATCATTTTATTTATAGCTTGCTTAACACATCATACTTATTTATCAACATCTTTCAATATTATCATTTGGTGATTTGATCTTTACAATTATCTACCATCGTTTATCTCATGTATATCAGCTGTCATGGAGGCGGAAACACCAAAACAAGAATATGATTGAGGCAGGTCTCTAAAAAACTACCCAACATTTTTCCTTTTTTGCATGTGTTTAGGCACATTGAATGCAGAAACAAAGCAATTCAACAACCTTCATGGTTAGTGAGTTTCTTCTATCTATATCCACCTGTACTATCTCTGTTTTTGTGTTTTAGTGGCCATTTTCATTCTATGTCATTAGCTTAATTTCATTTCAGTTATTATTGTTAGTTCTTCGTTTATTTGTTCCTTTTTGTACTTCGTCTGTACTTGACGAATGTGAATAGCTCATACATCCTATATCAACATTGTTATCCTTGACTCGCATGCGTGTCTGAGGTAGTGAGCTTTCGAAGTTAGGTAGTTAACCGTGGTAGTTTTCTTTTCTAGTTCCAGTATTTAGAATAAATATCAATAGTTAGCCGTTATTGTGGTTTCTTTTTTTGCATCTTAGTTCTTTAAGTCTCTTTATCAATCAAATTGTCTTGATATTTTAGCTTTCCATAGTGCTAGTTGAAGTAGGGATCATTTACCCCTTGAGACTTTGACCAATCTTGAGGTTGGCAGACTTTTCCTTCCCCTCATTTTGGTAAACTTGTCATGAACTAGGGTCCTCTACATCAATTCTCCCCATTTTCAAGTTGTAGCCCATTCATATAGATGGTGATGATAACTCCTATCTCACCACCTTCTCAAAGGGTGCTTGAAATTATTATCACTCAACCCTCTAGGTGGATCGCACATCAAAGAGCCCTTTCTTGCCAATTTTCTAGTGTTGACCAATGGTGTCTCTATTAGAGTTGTCTTGGTTAATTCTACATGTTGGTTTGATCTTACCATTGAGGAGGTCCTTTTCATCAACAACTTAAATCGGGCAAGATACGATGTGTGTTCTGCCACCATCTAATACTATCTAATATCAATTCTCCTTTGGGTTCCATCTCCAAGCTAGGACCCTAGGCAGTCTTGAATTTTGTCATGATTTATGAATTGGAGCTCTTTAGGGTCAAGCTAGGTAACTCTTGGCTAGCATCCATGGTAGCCATCCCTTTGGTGAGGCACTTGCATCCCTTTAGTCATGCACAAGTGCCTTAAATATACCGACTTGATGCCATTTACATGATCTTGAACATTGGCTATTGTCCTTTCGTGTCTCATACAAACTTTCATCTTGATTATTTTTGGCCTACTCCAGTACGACCTTTGCATCCTCAGTCATATGCATCATTCCCCACTTATGAAGAGTATAAAGCTAGGGAACTAAACTTCAAATATGTAGGACATATCCCACTTTTCCTATTCACCCTCTCATGAGGCTCAACATGATTCATCCTTTGTCCTTCATCGGGGGCTTAGGAAAAGCTACACTCTATGTTGCAAATTTGAGTAGAATGAGTTAATGGTTGAGTTAGTAAGGTTTTCATTGGTGTTAACATTATATGTTTTAATTAGTGATTGTTTCCTGTTTAGTGTTGCGAAGAGATTTTCTCTACATATTTCTTATATTACAGATATATTGATGTGGTTTCAGTTTGTTGTTTAGTAATGTTTGGAGATGTTGGTTTCAAGTTTTTGTGCTTCAAATCGTAGTTCAGTGAAATTTGTGTTTGTTTGAGTGTGTTTTTTGCGTGAAATGCATGCTCCACATGATGGTTTCTAATGTTGTGATTTTGGAACAGAGCTTTTAATGTCCTTGATTCATTCAATTCAGTTGGGAGAAGTTGAGTTTTGAAAACATGGTTTCATGGTTGATGGTGTTCTTACTCTAGGTTTCACTGACCTTGGGTGTTTAATTAATTGTCTTAACAAATGTAAGATGAAATGTAACATGTATGATGATTATTTTAGTCCTAGTTAAGGGTGATTTGCGATTCACTTCTCATTCTTTTCTACCATGGGAATGACTAGTGTCGACCTAGTTCAAATTATGTTTAGTTAATATGCTTATTCAATAGTTGTAGATCTTGCAAATGAATGTATGGTATTAATAAATAACTAATTATCGAGGAAATGTTTGACATGCGTTTATACTTATGCAAGTGCTATACAAGTGTGTGTGTGTGTGTGTGTGTGTGAAGGAGGATTTATTTCCATGTATAAATGAAGTGGTGCAAAGTGTGGTATAGGGTACTGTGGACTTTCATGTGTTAGCTACCAAAAGTAGTGAGACGAAGGTATCTACATATCATTTGATTGAGCTGCAAAAGTGCACCAACTACGGATCTATTATCTTGTAAACACCTTCATCTCGGCAATGAGCTCTCTGATAGCAAGTCTCTCTTTACACAACAGGCCTTCTAGTGCTAAGTCTTTCTTTATAAAAATCATCTTAATTGGTGCTACCTTAATAAGAATTTATATATTTGATGATTGATCTTCTCCATAGTTTTTGCTTTAACAAGGTTTTCCATGAAAATTTGGTGTTCCATTATGTATGGTTGTTTTTTTTCATTTCTATGTACTTTTACACATTTACATCCTTTTGTGATTAAAGAATTAAGGATATGCTATGGATCCGATTTGAGGAAAGGTTTTAAAGGTTTTGCTAACAGCTAATTCACCCCCAGTTGTCCAATGCATTTAGTAATTGGTATTAGAGCATTGGTTTTGTGTAGAGGTGCTTAATTTCTTAAGAACTTGATGGCGCACAACAAACATTCTTGATGTTTGATGGATTCGACTATGCTTATTGGAATGTGAAGATGCAATGATATCTAATATCTCCTAGTTATGGGAATTGGAAAGCTGTCGAGAACAATATGTGAAAGCAACAGATGAGATGAAATGTCATGACGGGGTCAAGACTCATGAGAAAAATGAGAAGGCAAGGTATGCTGTTTTCTGTTTTTAGTGCTTTTTCTAGGATTGAGTCAATAAAAGTTGTATCTATAGAAATTGCTCGTGATATTTGGGGAAATTTAAAGAGTAGTTATGAAGGAGATGATATAGTCAAACAAGGTAAGTTGTAGAATGTCATTGTTAAATATGAATCCTTGTAGATGGAAGAAGATGACAATATATCAAGATGTTTGCATAAGATAAATGATGCTGTGAATGAAATCAAATGTCTTTGTGTTGACTTGAAGGAAAATGATGTTGTGCAAAATGTATGTATAACTCTTACTAAACCTTATAGCTCTAAGGTTGTTGCTATAGAAGAATTACAAGATTTGAATAAGTAGATCAAAAAATAGACATATGGCTCCTTACTTGCTTTTGAGATGTGATAATTTAGTATTGCGAGTGCAAGAACACAAACCACATTTAAAGATACCAGGTTAGTGAAGGAAGAAGAATTTAGTAAGGAAGACTTTGATGAGATTGAGGTGACCATTGCGAGGAGAGGGAACTATAAAATACAAAGGTAAGTTTCCCTTTAAATGTTTTAGTTATGGAAAGATAGGTTATTATGCTTCTAGATGTCTTGATAGAATTATAACAAAAATACAAAAATAAAATTTTAATAAGAAAGCTTGTCATGTCAGAGAAGATGCTAGTATTTTTTTTTAATGATGAATTTGATTATGTAGAAGAAAAAGAATGCTTGTTCTTGTTGGTTAATAAAAAATCTTTTTATGCTAAACCTTGCACAATTATGAAGAAAAAAATATATGGAAAGAATTACTAAAATTATAGACATTGTGGCTTTTTCTTTCAATTTTAAAAGAGACAAGGATGACTTCTTGATAGTGAATGTTCAAGTAATATGGCTAGTGATAATATTAAGTTTGTGAATCTTGAAAATTATGATGAAGGCATTGTTGGATTTGGAGGTGATCAATCTACTAAGATAGTTGGAATAACTTCTATTAGTTTTGATGACAAGCATAACATTGACAATTTTTACTATGCTAAAGAATTAAATCTTCTATTGTGTGTTGAAAAAATGTATGGGAATGAATACAATCTTGTTTTTAGATTGATGACTGTGATATTAGGAAAAGATCTAAAATTGTGATTGTTATTGGAAAGAAGATATATGTAAATGTTTATTAGTTGAAGACTACTAGTGGATATTATCTGATGTGATATATCAATGAGAGCTGGCGATGACATTGAAGGATTTGTCAGATTAATTTTGATAATATGGTCAATTCAAGTTGTGAGAAGTCTGCTAAATCCTGTAGATCCTAGTAATGATGTTTGTAAAGAATGTTAAGTTGAGAAACAAACAACAAGGACATTTAAAGTTTAAAAACAATCTTGTACTTGATTGTTGGAGTTAGTGCACATTGATCTTTGTGGTCCAACTAGAACTCAACAAGGTGGCATATACTTTATGCTTTTAATTAACGGTTACTTTATGAAGACACGAGCTACTTTCATTGAAAATAAATATGAAGCTCTTGAAAAGTTTAAGATATTGAAGGCTATGATTAAAAATGATATGGACATAAGAATCAAATGCTTAAAATCTACCAAAAGAGGATAATTTACTTCTAAAGAGTTTAATTCTTTTTGTGAAATCATGGGTTAAGGAGACAATTGTCTACTCCTAGAACAAAACAACATAATGGAGTATTTGAAAACAAGAATAGAACAATTCAGAAAGTTATAAAATAATGCTAAAGGAAACAAACCTACGAGAAATCTATTAGAAAGATTCAATATAAATTGCAATATACATACTTAGTAGAGTACATATTAGAAGAAACTTTGGAAAGACATCTTATGAGTTATAGTATGGAATAATTCCTTCACTGAAATATTTTTATAGAATTTGGAAGTAAGTATGATGTCAAAAGAGATGAAGAGAACTTGGGTACGTTTGATACCAAAGCTAATAAAGAAACATTCCTTGGCTACACTACTAAAAGAAAATCTTACAGATGTTACAATAAGAGATTGAGAAGGATAGTTGAAAGTACAAAAATGAAGATTAATGAAGACATCCCAAAGACTATACAAGTTGACAAACTTCTAGTATATGCAAAAGAATCATCTTGAGAACTAGATTAGTGGGGATAAAGATAGAGTTGTTGTCAAAAGAAGTGAATTTGATGAAAAATAGGTGCTTAGTTTTAGAAATAGAACTAAATACTTTTAATGGTTTAACTTGTCCTACTATCCCCATTGAAGATTTTAAGAAATAATTAGATGTCACCTTTGCTATCATCCATACTTTTGATCAATTCTAGGTAAGACTAGGACTTCCTTGGATTACTTCTATGAAAGCTATTTCTTCTTCTATCCACAAGCATTTAAAATTTTCTCACATTGGAGAAGTTATCATGATTAATCATAGTCTGTATAAGCCTTAGAAATTCATGAAACCTTTGACCTTGAATTCTTTGGCCTCAAGTACTTCAATCCAAGTTGAGAAATCCTAAGGATGTCCCCCCTCCTCATCTTGGACCCAGAATCCTTCCTATACCTTTAATTCCTCCTCCTATATCTTACAAACATCCAGATTCATTTATCTCTCAACCTAGAGAGGTTCCTTTCATTCTCCTCCTGTAAAGGAATAAAAGCAGTTGATGTTGATTGATCCTAAACCTCATCAATTTTTAATCAAAACAAAAAAAACCATAATGCTTATGTTTTCCTCCATAGATATCACGAAAGTACCATGAGCTTGCTTCCCAAACTATTTCCTCACCCTAAAACACCTCATTATGATTTGATTGAGGAAAAAATAAGCATTATATTAACATTAATTTAAATCCACCTCTTATATTAATTTAGATTACGATATGGATGATAATATAGACAATGTTAACAAATTCAATAATGTTGATTCTAATGATTCTGATTATATGTATGAGGCTATTGAAATCAATCATGAGCTTTCTTCAAGATTTCCAAAACATTAACCCTAGCTCCTTGTGACAAGAAAAATGACTCATCATTAAAGCATGGTCCTTGTTTGGAACTTGTGTTGGCTCCATTTGTTGTGCTTGATGTTTCTCCTCTAATAGGTTGTCCCTCTTCCCTAAGCAATGTTCAACAAGATATGAATACATGTTATATGCTCGAGTAACACCTCTTATGTGGTGGGTTTTCTTGTTTGTTTGCTTGTTCATAATGCGTTTCAATTCTTAATATGCTACTTGTTATTGTGTTGTATTATCTGTCTTTTTGGATGACCCTTGTTGCTTCATTCACATAAGGTGATAAAGGGATCAAACTTATCATGACATTCTTCTATATGTGATGCTGGTAGAAATCCCAAGACACAGAAGGAAACAATAAAGGAAAAAAAAGACACTTTTTCTATTATTTGATTATCATAAATTTTGATTACAATCAAATTACCAACTATATACCTATTGGCTATGTTAATTCACATTGTTATATTAAGTTCTCGAAACTACCCTTTTCCTAAAGTCTAATTGCTTCTAACCTTAAAGATGGGCGCAAAATAACACGTTTTCCAATTAAAAGCCAAAAATTAAAATTAAAAATTTGAAATTTGGCAGTTGGGCACCAAAACAAAGAAGTTAAAATTTAAAATTTGAATAAGGTTAAAAAACAGTGCAATTCTCAAAAAATAGTCCCGCTTTTGGGAGGCATAATTTTATTATTATCTAGGTATCTAATTAATGAACTTTTACACAGTTGGAAATCTCTTTGAGAAAACTATGCCCCAATTATTTTTTGAGGCCATATAGGATTGTTTAGTTCCTCAAAATAGTCTTGGAAGATTTTTTCAACATGTTTTTAGAAAATTAAAACTTAAATAAATTTTAAATCATGAATGAATTTGATCCCATTCTTTCTCCAAGGTGCTTAATTTTCCATTTTGAAGCTTCTCCTAAATTTTAGCCTCCAAAAATAAAAATTAAAACTTACTAAAATAGTAGGTTGACCCAAAAATATAGGAGTGGGATTCTCCTACATCAGACACCTAGGGTGAATTGATAAGTGAACCTATCACATCTCAGCTAGTTGAGGAAAGTCTAAAACGTCAATCTCTACTTTGGACAACCATGAAAAGTCTTCCACATGTCTGGCTTTCCACTTTACTAGATATTCCTCATACTACCTATTTTTGGTACTGCCTCACACATGACTATCCAAAAATGCTTCAATCTCTTTCTTTTTTGAACGAGGAGCTAGGATGCTACATTGTTCCAATATAGGTTCCTCTTCTATTCTACATTCCCAATATTATATTAGATCTACAATGTTAAACACAGGGGAAATATTTACTCCATTTGGAAATTCCATTTCATATGCATTCCCCGAATCACACATTTTCAAAATATTTCAAGGATTGAAGTTTTTCATCTTTAACTTGTTGTATCTCCCCATTGGAAATATTTCCTCCCTCAAGTACACCATAACTTTAAGTTTATCATCCCAAATTTGAAAATTGTTATACAACCTCTTTTGGTCAACTTTGGCTTTATACTGCACAATGATCTTGGTAATGTGTTCCCACACTTCTTCATGTATATTATTGATACACCTTTGAAACCCTTAGGTTCAAAACTTTAGTTCTGGTGCAATCCTTGGACTACCTCCATATATAGTTTGAAATGGTGATCTACCAATGCTCTTGTGGAGAGAATTATTATTAAAAATTTTATCCTATAGTAGGATAAGACCACATCCCTTGTGTTTATCCTCTACTAAGCATCTTAGTATGTTAACTAGACTCCTATTTAATACTTCTGTTTGTTCATGAGTTTGTGGGTGATGTGAAGAACTCAAATTCAACTCTTGCTTTCATTTATTACACAAAGTCCTCCAAGTTTATCCAACAAAATTTAGATCATGATCTAAGAATATACTCTTTGATAGATCATGTAGTCTCACCACCTCTTTGAAGAATAAATTGGCAATGTGATCATCATGGGTCTTCTCGAAAGGAATCAAATGCACCATCTTTGAAAAAATTTCAACTACCACAAATACTAAATCATTTTCTCTTTGTGTCTTTGAAAAATAAAAGTTGAAATACATATGTTTTCGTAGGGCCTTGATCATAAATGTGATTGTTGATAAAGTACTTTATTCTTACTATACTCCATTCACCATCTATCATACTCAACAACTCAACACACAAATCTTTATGTACTGCGACATTTGCAGCCAATAACAATGCTTACTGGTAATGGCAATGGTCTTGTCCAACCAAAGTGCCCTACCATTCCTCCAACATGCCTCTCTTTGATCAAATTCTCTCTCATAGATATCCTTGGAATGCACAACTAGCTTCCCTTGAACAACATTTCATATTGTATCTTGAAATCAAACCAAATTGTCTTGTCTAAAGTAGTAAAGTCCTTGCAAGCTTCCTAAGATTCTACAAAATTTGGATCTTCAGGGTTAGGGAATTGAGTTTATTGAACATGACTACCTCAATTTATATTTTTATTAACAAAAATTGCCTCTTACTTAAAGCATTAACATATCTAGTATAACTTCCACTTATATTTTTCAAAAAAGGTAAAACTTTGCAAAAACTCTACCCATTTCAAATGCCTCTGATTCAATTTACCTTGGCTAGTCAAGTATTGTAATGCTTGGTGATCAATATCAAAAAACTCATTTTATGAAAGATAATATCTCCAATGCATATAATTCCTCATCATAAATGAAATTATTTTTCTTTGAATTATTTAACTTCTTGATGAAATATGCAATGAGCTTACATTCTTCTCTTAGAACGACTTTAATGGGATTACCATTGGAATCATAGTCCACCTGAAACACCTTATTAAGAAGGAGGTGTACATTGGGTTTCTCTATCACTTTCTTCATCATTCCAAATCATTTCTTACTCTTGTAGTCCATTTGAACTATTTTCTATCCCCTCTCACTATCTCGATCAATGGTGCACAGATGCTACTAATAATCATAATGAATTCTCTATAAAAACTAGCTAGACTATGGGAAGACCTCATCCTAGTGGTAATATTAGGAGTAGGACATTCTAGGTCCATTTTAAGATAGTCTAGGGAGACAAAAAAACTGAAGTAAATTGACTTCCTTTTGACAAAACTATATTTCTTCTAGTTAATCAATAATTTATCCTCTCTTAACTCAAAGAGTCCATGAATGTGCATTAAGTTCTCATCTTGAGTCTTACTAAAAACCAAAATATCATCTAGAAACATAGTAAAATGTTCCCAAAAATCAAATTGAAATATCATTCATGAGCCACTTGAATGTGCTTGGTGTATTGGTTAGCCCAAAAGGCATGACTAACCACTCATACAAGATCTATTTTCTCTTGAAGGATGTTTTCCATTCATCACCCTCTTTCATTTGAATTTTTCGATACCCACTCTTGAGGTCTATCTTCGTGAAATATTGTGCTCCACTCAAGAAATCTATAAGGTCACCCATCCTTGGAAAGGGGAATCTATATTTGATTTTTATCTTGTTTATGGTCCTAGAGATGGAACACATAATCCACCCCCAATCCTTCTTTGGTTTCAGTACTATACATAGTTCACATGGACTTAGGGTCTCTCGAATCAATTCTTTTCTAAAAAAAAATTGAAATTGTTTGTTTAACTCCCAATTCTCAACATAAATAATCCTATGAGCTACTTTATTTAGCAATCTAGCTCCAGGGATTAAGTCTATCCAATTATTTATCTTCCTTACTGGTGGTTGTCACTTAGGTGCATTATCAAACAAAATATTTTGAAACTCATTCAACAAGCTTGCAACTTCTACTGGTACTTCTATACTATTTCTTTATCCAATTTAGGATTCAAAGTATAACACATACATTTATATTTTATGTATTTGAAAATCTTCTCCCATCAACCAAATATACACTAAGACTACTATACACATTTTCTTTTTCTTCACTAGGGGTTTCAACTTATGAAAAAATCCATCCTTATTCAAAAAGTAGGTGTTTGCATGAGCATGATGTATAACACATTGTTCAAACATCCACAACCTTGCAATAAACTATGACACACATCCATGGGCATGATGTCACAAAGTACTTCACATGGAAACTGTCAATCATAAAATTCACCAAACATTTCTTTTTAACAAGGACTTTGTCATGCAAATAATCAACATCCCTAAGGATACTATTATGGATCATGGGTGCACATATTCTATTCGTGCTCATCCAAATTTTAAATTGTTAAGGATCCCTATGCATGAGCGTGTATATCCACATGGGGGTATTCTATGCTTGGTGGTCTTTGATGGTCATCTGTAAGTTGTTGAGGGTCCTTCAATAGGTTTTAAAATGATCCCTAACACTACCATGTCCTTGGTTTTGAGTGCTATGGCTGGTGATGTGGTGCATGTGCATGGCAAATTTGAGGCTCTGGAAGTGGGGATTTTGCGTGGATCTGGTTGCTCAGGCTCTCCTTCAATGCCCGCTAGAGATGGTTTGTTGGGTGTTAAGAAACAAACTTCCTATGCCTAATATCTGTATAATGGTAGGGGTTTGGAAGCTGCTACAAATTTGGTAGTTTCTCAACCATATCCAATATTATTGAATCTTCATGAAGATATTGTATCAGATATTGAACAACAGTCTGAGGCCCTCTTTGAGGATGTTTTTGTTTGTCGATTTAGGGGTTTTTGGCCTACACTTATGGGGCTCCATGATTGGATCTCTAAGAATTGGGAACCTCATAGTAAAGATTCTATTTAGATATTTCCTTTAGCAATTTTTTTATTTATTCTTAGATTCGACAATTCAGAGGATAGGAGGGCCATTCTCTGTGATCACTTCTTTACCTGGGAAAATCGCTTCCATCTGATGGCTAAAACTTGACATAAAGATTTTAACCCATCAACTAAATCCTTTTGTATGATGTGAGTCTGGGTAAGACTTCTTAATTTTCCACTTCATCTTTGGTTGGATTTTATTTTCAAGGAAATTGGAGAGGCCTTAGGCGAATTCCTAATGGAGGATTCAAATTCTTCCCATATTTTTCATTCTACCTATGCTAGGATTCTTGTTGATATAGATGCTTCTAAAGGCTTTTTGACTGAGATTAAACTGTGTACTCCAAAGGGATCTTATATTCAGTCTCTAGAATATGAAGTTCTTCCTTTCAATTGCAAAAAATGCTTTAAAACTGTGCTTATTGCAACAAAGTGTGAAAGTGAAAAAAATATAACTAAGAAACCCTTCTCATTGTGGATGGGGGTTTCATTGCAACACTAGATGGTGGTGAAAAATTCCTCTCCTTAGGATGAAATTCCCTCAAAGGCTATTGGTTTTGATAAGCAACATGAAGGGATTGTGATTTCTTCTTTTGTTGGCTCCAAAAAGAATGAGATTGTGGTGCCTGTTGGTTCAACTCAATGCAAAATTTATTGCTTTGTGTGTGTTGACTCTTTCTCATAGAGTTTTGGTATTTGGGTTGTTGGTGTATCTTCTCAATAGTCTTCTAGTCATACTCTAGTTTCTATCTCTATCCAAAGTTTTGATCTTGTGTCTATTGTATCTAATGGGGTCTCTCTAGCAAAGGTTTTTTGTGCCAGTCTAATCTAAGTATCTTAATCTGGTACCTCTATTTTGGATTCTCAGGTGTGACAGTTTAAGGAAGCTACAGTGGAGGATGACTAGATTCATGTGACTAGAAAAAATTCTAAAAAGGCCCTTCCTCCATTGGATATGACTCTCCAATCCCAGAAGAAGGGATGTAAAGGAAAATCTTATTTTTTCTTCTAGGTGGTAGGTTGTGGGTTCATGTTTTTAAAAAAACCCATTTCTTTAGTGTGGAAATAATGTTTATCTCACAAACTATTTTCTCTTATTACGCTTAGGGTAGCATTACTCTTTCCATTTGTTTTGGTTTTGTTGGGGCTGCTAGATATTTTCTATTTTTGTAGAAGCTTTTGTCTTGTTCTGGAGTTCTTGTCTCCACCTTTCCTATATGGGGTTTCAGGTTCCCTCAAAACCTATTTTTGGGTCCTCTTAGGGATGATTGAGTAACTTTGAGTATCTTTTGGATCAAGTTGTAAGGCGTTTTAGGTCCCCTCAAAAATTATTTTTACCTTAATCCAAAATGAGGACTTTGTGGGGTAAGTGCACCGAGTTGTGGTGCCAAAAAGATGACACCCTTTTTTTCCTTTCTATTTTCAATAAGTGCGCACGCGCCATAGTGCGTGTGCGCTATAGTGCACACGCACTATGGCTTGGGTGTGCCAAGCCATAGTGCGTACGCGCTATAGTGCGCACACACTATAGCGCGTGCGTGCTATTTTAAAAAATAATTAAATTTTCAAAGCGCGTACGCGCTATTTAAAAGTATATTTAAATAGTGCGTACGCACTATAGTGTGTACGCACTATAGCGTGTGCACGTTTTTTGAAAAATAAAAAATTTACAAAGCGCGAACGTGCTATTTGAAAGTAAATTTAACATGCTTTAAATAGTGTGTGCGCGCTATAGCGCGCACGCGCTATTTAAAGATTTAAATACTACCAAGCCTAACATTTGGTATTGCTTTGGGAATCCAAACCAAAGCTTTGGAGTCCATAAACTGGTCTGAGACGTGTTTTGCTGCAAACATACAAAAAATGATTGATTTTTCTTGTGTGCTCTCCGTCTAGTTTCTTCATGGTTGAGCATCAATAAAATCAGGTTACATGACATTGTAGGTCTCTTTGTTAGCTACACAACCATATAATTTATTTTTAATTTGAACTATTTTAAGCCTTTCATCTATAATTTCTTTTGAATGTATGTCCATTTTTTGTCAAAAACCAACATGTACTAATTGGGCTATAGATTTTAGCTCGTTCATCAAATTTTGAAAAAACTTAGTTTTTTAGAAACTAGACTCCATTCTACACACTTTGAAAAAAAGAAGTTTTGATTTTAGATTAGTTTTCAATCATTTATAGGGGGAGCACATAGATATTTCACATTTTTTGAATGTGTCCAATTAAAAAATTCATAAAAAAAAAAATACATATTATAAAATTACCCAAAAAATCTGGGATAAACTAAATAGTGTTAGGTAACTTTTGACTAGAGCGATTAAAGAATTTTAAAAAAAAAGTTAAAATTTTAGGGGGACCACACTTTGTACTATGTTATGTTTTTCTGGAAAAACTAGCACCACTTTTTGTGGCCCCCTTTTTTGAGGACCTAAAACTAAACCATTTTGAAAAAAAATTAGTAGTTTAGAAACTAGATTCAGAGGACTATGACTTTTGTTTTTGTCATATCTTAAAATTTTGAGCGTATCTATTTCAAATTCTTGTTGAAGTCCAAAAATTGCTGATTTCAGGAAAAAGGTGTCCACTTATACCCCCCTTTTGGCACCACAACTTGGTGCACTTACCCTATGGTTAGTCTGCAACTTGCATGAAATCTAGTATGGATGCGAGTGTCTCTCCCTCTTCATCTTTAATTTTGTGTCCATATCTTTAGACAATATATTTTATGTTCTCCCACTTTCAATGATCGCATTACAATACTTATTATCACACTTTTATTTAGTGAAAAATAGTTTCTTCCATTGATCAAATTACTTTTCTTCATTTAGCAAGGTTTTCCTAAAATCAAGGGTTTCTTCGCTCCAAAAATCAATAGAGTTCTCTCACTGATCTTCTTCATCTCCATGTTCTGCCTGCACATGGCATTTTTCTTTTGTTTTCCCTTTCTTAACATTGTGTACACTCATAGGATCTATGTACTTCTTCCTATTCTTGAAATAAGTTCCACATAAGTCACCTCTCCAATATCCTTGTCAAGGTCTTCTTCTTCCTCTTTTTTCTCCATTGTTTTGATCATGGGGTGGTTGAAACTTTAATTTTCTTTATTTTGGTTGGTACCCACACGTTCATTTTTCCTCAAGTTTGTATTTCAACTTCCTATAGATCTTCAACCACCCCTTCATCCTCGATTTCACTCTTTTTTGAAAATTTCCATTCATCCTCAATATCGGTCATTTTGACTAAGCTTATCTCTTCTTGAATATTTTTCCTTAACCAATTAAGGTAACAATTTTTTTTTCCTTATTAGCCTCTACCTAATTTTGTAAAACTCCTCTGGATACTCCTTAATAGACATTCTATCTTGTCTCAACTCTAGAGTTCATTTGACAAATCCAACTCATAGTATATTAGAATTAACTATTTCTTCAAATTGTAAACCATTATTTTGTTGGAATGAGACACACAATTATGGATTATATGTTGTCATTGATGGTAAAATTTCATGTTTCCTATGGTCACTTGTTAGTATGAAGGATTACCAAAGGTGTGAAGACAAAAATTACTAAGTATGGAAAAACATGGATAGTGAGAAGGGTACAATAAAAGCTTCAATATGGAAAGATGTAGATGAATTATGTAGAGAGAACCTAGGGGGACCTTTAGGAAAATCTAATCTACTATATTATATCTTCGTTTTAGTTGGTGATGACGAGAAAGAAAGTTATGATATTTAGAGTATGAGTGTCTAGAGAATAGGGGACAATAGAGATAAGTAGTTGGTAAATTGTCCACCAATCCTAATAGATCAATAATGTATATTTATTAGAGAGATTAAGTCATTAGAGCCAACCAAATAGAAGAGGCATGTGGTGATATACAAGGTTAGGTGAAAATTTTGTGCAAAGATCTAGCTAACTTTCTACACATGCTTTATTTTGTTATTAGGATGATCAGATAACATTGAATTTTTGAGTTGATCAATGCCTAGATGTGTGGGATAATCTAATTGAATGATGAACAATGTTGTAATGAGAGGAAGCACATGAGAAAGGATATGTTGTTACTACAAATTATATTGATACCCAAACTGATGCTAATGATGAACAAGGTTAGTTAATCAAGCACTGAAAGGAATGTAGGAGAATTGGATCAATTGTTATATTTTTATTAATGTCAAGCCTATTGACTTACCTATTTATGTAAGTTGCCAAATCATTTGAAGGATGTGGTGTTGAGTAAAGAAATGGTTGGTAAAGATAGAAGATGATACAAAGAAGTGATTTTTTAAGTTTTTGAGATTAAATGGGCAATAGTTGAATTAGTCTTTCACAAGATACTATTGGTTTGGTTATTTTACATGATTTGATGAAGTATTAGATTGATGTACAAGTTAGTTATATTGATCAATAATAAAGGGTTTAGGTTGTGAGGTGAAAATACAAAGAATAAGTGTGTGCTACTGAGTTGAAAATGGTGGTTGTTAAGAAAATATATTGTTTGGTGGAAGTTTATTGAACATGTGTTAAAGAACCAAGTTTTTTGATAGTGTTACCAAGAAAATAGTTGTTACAAGCAAATAGTTTCAATCGAGTGAACAATGTTAACCAAATAAATGCAGGTGTTTGGTGAAGAAAGAACAAAGGTCAATAGAGATGAACATTTTTTGTAAAATTTATCATGGGACAACATCGTGTGAGAATCTAGATTGTTCTAGAAGATTCTAAGGAAGGAAATAAGTTTTTAAGTGAAATCTATAGATTAAATTGGTTAGATAAGATCAAATGGAGAAGACTAAAGGAAAGGTTCATGATCCAAGAAAATTTCAAGTTTCAAGGTGAATTACAATTGACACGATGCATAAAACATTTTTTTGAGTGAAAAATACATTAAATGTGAGATGAGATATGATCAAATGAATGAGAGGAAATTAGGGAAACCCTAATGAATATTATTAAGTGGAAAAATTGCCTATGTAAAGGATAAGCAAGAATATTGATGTTGTTGATGGATGGATGAGTAGGTACATCAAGCAGAACAAAGTTAAGAAAAAGTGCAAATCAGGAGAAGGAAAGTGATGAGTTGAGGGTTATGTATTGATCAACCAAAAAGGAAGAGTTGTGGAAGAGAAAGGAATAGAAAAGAGATATGAATAAGAAAAAGTAGTTGCTATTTCTACAGATCATTTCGCTCCTACTTTCTAACCATTGTAGTAGAAAATATCTTAACCGAGTGGATTTAATAGTCCTATTTTAAAATCCTTTGTAAGGTGGCATTATAATGAATGTACTAAGTCCTTTCGTAAGGAAACTCATTAAAGAGTGATAGATCTAGCTGATCTTTGGTAAAATCCCATCAAAGATTCACATCTAGCAAGCGTGTTTGTAACCTTTAAAAGGGTTGACACTTAACTAAGCTCATTTCAGAAGGGTGGACTTCTTTGTGGGTGAAAATTCTCATATTGGGTTTTTACCCAAATTGGGTTTCCACTTTAAATATTGGTGTTAATGTGTGATTGAATGTGTTGCATGTTATTTCATGCTTTCATATGCATAATGTTATAAACTGTTGTTGCTCATTTGAATGTTGAAATTGATTAGTAAGGACTATTTTCTCATAAGTTTAAAGAGGTGAAAATTGTTTTAAAGGGACCTGAGATAATTGATTCACCCTCGCCTTTTAGTTATCCAAAAATGAATATCGTAGCATTTGGTTCTTAGAGTAAAAGTTTAAAATATTTGACCTAAAGATGTTTTAGAATGTAAAGCTCACCAAGATTGTCGATCCCTAAGATATGTTGTCTATTAGTGTCAAACACTTAGTCATTTATTTGGCAGAGTTGGCCAACCATCACTATGACCAAGCCATCCATTAAGGCCAAGCTATGTATGTTATACTTGTTCATATTTTAGTTAAAGCCAAGCAATTATTATTGTCAAACAAGTCTATGGTCACCGAGTACTCCTATACATGCCGAGTGAGACAAAAGTCAGTATATGCCAAGCTATACAGAGTCAGTTCATGCCGAGTCATACAGTAAGTTCCAAGAAAATAGAAGCTGAGGAACAATAGGAAGATTTGTTGTGACCAAGCATCAAAGTGTTCATGTGTTGAGCGAGCCAATTTTGGTATATTTGTTTAAAATTGTACAAACATTGAGGTAAACCATTTTTTGGCTGACTTAATGCATGCTTTAATGATCAAGGAGTAATTTAAGGAGATGATTACACATTTTTTATGGATCATGAATCCCCATGCAAGTTGATCAAACAATTAGAAAAATGGAATGTTTAAGCAGCAAAAGGGAGAGACTTGGATCATTGATTTTGATCTAGAACCTTCTCTAGTTGGTTATAAAAAGAGGATCCAAATCCTATTTTCATGCGAGTGGATGTGTGTGTGTTTGGATGCTTGAAGTGAAGTTTGAAGAAGAATTAGATAGAGAGACTGAGTAGAGTAGTGAAGGATAGAATATTGAAATATCAGATTAGAGATAAGATCAAGGATTGGAAAGAGGAGATTTGTAATCAAAATATTAAGTGAAAACTGAAGGATCAGGTACTAAGACATTCTAGCAAGTGTTTTAGGTAAGAATTTTTTTGGATTCAATTGTGTGTGTTTTTTTACCATCAATGTTTCAGATCATACTACATGATCCATCATCAAGATGAGAAAGAGCAGGATCGTAGAGATATGCAGACTAAGCCTTACTCAAGAGATATAAGAAAAGAAAGGGAGAGCACACAAATTCATGTAAAACACAAAAAAAAAGAGAAGTGCAACATCTAATGAAATAAATGAGACAAGAAAGATAAAGGGCACAAAAGAGTTTAATAATAAAAATAAAGGTGATGAAAATAAGAAATTAGAATGAAAGAAAAAACAAACCTAAGAGAACCACAATAAACATACATAATGAGAAAAAAAAACCACAAATATACCTGCGTAAGTGAAAGCATAAAAACACACACACACACACACACACACACACACACACACAATTATATTCTATTAGGCACTGTTACTACTGATATATACTAAAGTATATATTGTTACACAGTATATATATAATATACTATGTAAATAATGTGCGTTTATATATATATATATATATATATATATATATATATATATATATATATATATATATATATATATATATATATATGCATGTGACTATGCAGCTCTATGCGCGCACCATATCCATATAATTATGTCTAGAAAATATATACATATATGTGCAACAATATATATATATATATATATATATATATATATATATGTATGTATGTATAGTATATATATATACCTATATATATACTATACCTATGTATATATCCACTATATATATATATATATATATATATATACAACTCTATGCGCGTACCATATCCATATAATTATGTCTAGAAAATATATACATATATGTGCAACAATATATATATATATATATATATATATATATATATATATATATATGTATAGTATATATATATATATATATATATATATATATGTATAGTATATATATATATATATATATATATATGTATAGTATATATATATATATATATATGTATAGTATATATATACCTATATATATACTATACCTATGTATATACCCAATATATATATATATATATATATATATATATATATATATATATATATATATATATATATATATATATATATATGTATAGTATATATATATATATGTATAGTATATATATACCTATATATATACTATACCTATGTATATACCCAATATATATATATATATATGTATAGTATATATATACCTATATATATACTATACCTATATATATGTATAGTATATATATACCTATATATATACTATACCTATGTATATACCCAATATATATATATATATATATATATATATGTATAGTATATATATACCTATATATATACTATACCTATGTATATACCCAATATATATATATATATATATATATATATATGTATAGTATATATATACCTATATATATACTATACCTATGTATATACCCAATATATATATATATATATATATATATATATATATATATATATATATATATATATATATATATATATATATATATATATATATATATATATATATGCATGCATATGTGTGTGTGTGTGTATATATATATATATACACCTATATAAATATATATACCCACATATGTATAAATCTAAAAAATGAAAATATACAAATTTATATATAAAAATACAGATGTATGCAAATATATTTATAAATACAAATATATAACAAAAGCATAAGGATGAAAGTGCATATATATATATATATGTATATATGTGCAAAAGTATGTGAGAAAATATGTATATATATATATATATATATATATATATATATATATATATATATATATGTATGTATGTATGTATGTATGTATGTATGTATGTATGTATGTATGTATGTATGTATGTATGTATAGAAAGAACACACACACACACACACACACACACACACACACACACACACAATACATAAGGAAACAACATTAGAAAGAAACTGATAAGACAAAAAAAGAAAAGATGGATAAGGAACTAAGAAGTGTAAAAGAAGTTTAAAAAAATGAACCCGATTTGACAACAAGTATGACCAAGATGCAAGGTTTTAGTGTGCTTGTGTGTGTGTGTGTGTGTGTGAGAGAGAGAGAGAGAGAGAGAGAGAGAGAGAGAGAGAGAGAGAGATTGACACAAACCAAGGAGGGAGGTAGACAAGAGCAACCAAGGAGAAAGGGAGAGCAAGAACCAGAGAGAGGGGGAGAAAGGGGGAACACCACTACATAAAAAACCAAAAGAAAGAGCACGAAGGAGAACCACTAGAGAATCAAGGATGGTGGGGTCTGTCAAGCAAGCCAGAATGGGGGCTGTCAAGAAAATCGAGCAGGGGGTGCCATGTATGGTTGATTGACCATCCATCATCACGGTTAAGGTTAATGGGATGGCAGGTAATGACAATGGCCTCTTTCAACTTCCACTTGAAATAAATGTCCTCCTTGGACACGATTTTGGTATTCTCTAGAAAAATATGATGTTTGGTAGAATTTGAGTGTTCTACAAGAGCAGATTTTTGCAACCTCTCATGCCTGATGTCAGCACTGTGCTTCCAGATCCTAGTGATAACAGAGCAATTGGTTTCCCCAATACAGGGCATGTCGCATGAGCACTCGATCTTGTAGACTCCAAAGTCTGGAAGAGAGTTACGTGAGTCCTTGAGTGGGGGGATATAATTTCTTAATTTTGAGAGGGGTTTGAAGGCAACTTGAAGGCCCTTTTTGGTTAAGATTTTGCCAATTTTTTGGGAAATGCCTTCCACAAAAGGAAGAGAGACATTACGAGCAGGAGGGTTTGAGGGGGTTTGATGACTACTTCAGGAGAGATAAGAGGACTTGGCTTGGGTGAGAGCTTTGGAGATTTTTTTATGAGAGCACCCATTGAGCTTGAAGACTTGACGAAGATAGTCAAGCTCTTGGGGTAAGTTTTCTACATCGCAAATTCAATAGGCTTTGAGGGAAAGAGTCTTGAGGATACTAGCTTTTTGGGAAGGGTGGTGGTGAGAAGAGGAGTGGAGATACAAGTCAGTGTGGGTGTCTGTCTGTCTGTCTGTCTGTCTCTCCCCCCTCCCCCCCTCTCCCTCTCTCTCCCTCTTGCTCTCTCACACACAGGCACACTAAAACCTTGCATCTTGGTCATACTTGTTGTCAAATTGGGTTCATTTTTTTACACTTCTTAGTTCCTTATCCATCTTTTCTTTTTTTGTCTTATCAGTTTCTTTTTGGTGTCATTTCCTTATGTATTTAGATTCTATATATATATATATAAGTGCAAAAGTATGTGAGAAAATATGTATGTATACAAGCACACTAAAACCTTGCATCTTGGTCATACTAGTTGTCAAATTGGGTTCATTTTTTTACACTTCTTTTACACTTCTTAGTTCCTTATCCATCTTTTCTTTTTTTGTCTTATTAGTTTCTTTCTGGTGTTGTTTCCTTATGTATTTAGTTTCCTTTTATATATATATATATATATATATGCACTTTCATCCATATGCTTTTGTTATATATTTGTATTTATAATTATATTTGCATACATATGTATTTTTATATATAAATTTGTATATATTCGTTATTTAGATATATACATATGTGGGTACACACACACACACACACACACACACACACACACACACACACACACACACACACATATTGGGTATATACATAGGTATAGTATATATATAGGTATATATATACTATACATATATATTGTTGTATGCATATATTTTCTAGACATATTTATATGGATATGGTGCACACATAGAGTTGCATATTCACATGCATATATATATACATTATTTACATAGTATATATTATATATATACTATGTAACAATATATACTTTAGTATATATCAGTAGTAATAGTGCCTAATAGAATATAATTGTGTGTGTATATATATATACTTGCTTTTGTTTGCGCATGTATTTTTGTTTCTTTTCTCTTAGTGTATGTTGTTTTTTTGGTATATATTAGGATATAATCGTACATAATAATACATATTAGTATACAATAGTATGCTCTATATAATAGTATATATATATATATATATATATATATATATATATATATATATATATATATATATATATATATATATATATATATATGTATGTTTATGCTTTCACTTACGCAAGTATATTTGTTTTCTTTTCCTCGTTATGTATGTGTATTGTGGTTCTCTTAGGTTTGTTTTTTCTTTCATTGTAATTTCTTATTTTCATCACCTTTATTTTTATTATTAAACTCTTTTGTGCCCTTTATCTTTCTCGTCTCATTTATTTCATTAGATGTTGCACTTCTCTATTTCTTTTTTGTGCTTTACACAAATTTGTGTGCTCTCCCTTTCTTTTCTTATATCTCGAGTAAGGCTTAGTTTGCATATCTCTACTATCCTGCTCTTACTCATCCTGATGATGGAAATTGCAGACTTAGCCTTTCTCAAATGTTAGCAGAGACACCGGTCTAATTCTAGGTTTTATTAGTATCCACCACCATCTGAGGAGTGTGCACACACAACATATTTTCTTTCGGGCAGGTCTCTCCCTTCTCAAATCTGTCATCCAGTTTGCATGGAGGTTGATCATCCATATCAATGCCAAACTTATGCCTCTTCACCTGGAGCTTGCTACTTCCCTTCGTCCAAACCTGTGGATACGGCTGGACACTTCTTCCTTTTCCAAAGCATCAGGACACCAAGTGGAGAGCATCAAAAGAAAAAAGAAGAAGTTTTTTTTCCTTTGTTACATAGATCTTGCGGTTGGCATCATTCTTCTGGTAGCATCCCTCATTCTATGTGCCCTCACCCTTCGGGCATTCCTAGGGGTCCAAATCACAGCCCCTCTCCTTTCGCAGACTTGTCTCTCTTGGAGACAGCTAGCTCCAATGGGACAGTGGCTTATGACAGTCGACTCAATAGCAACTGCTCCTCTCCTAGAGGTCCTCTGCCTTTGGCGTCTTCCACAGCTGAGGATACACATGCAAGTAGCCGACTCAAGTCTCTTCGCACCAACAAATGTGGTCTGCGCAATATTGATCGCTCACTCTATCCCTGAGGCTCATGCACAGTGGTGTACTCCCAACTACGTGGGTATCAACAAAAATCTTGCACAGAGTTGGCTCCTCGTCTCTCACCAGTCAGGCTTGAGGCTCGAGCATGTTTTGTAGCTAAGAATGTTGATGGCGCAAAGATAGCTTCGCTTCTCTCACTCGTCAAGCAAGAGGCTCGACCTCAATCTACAACAATGAACATTGATTATGTAGAGATGACTTCTCTTCTCTCGCTTGTTACGCAAGAACCTCAACCTCGATCTGCAACCAAGAATGTTGATCGTCAGTGCTCACCTACTCATAACGGCTCCTTGCCAGTCCGTGTAGGTACGTGCTTTTGTCCCTCCTCTTCTCTTGGCGTGTTTGATAATTCTATCATTAATTGCTTAGATTTTGCATCCCAGCCTCTTGCCTCTCATCGTACCCCACGCTTGATTGATTTGGGTCATGTCACCAGCTCTAGCATTGAGGAGCATGCACAGTGGTCTCACAAGGTGACTACAGTCAGCCCATATAACCCTTCCATATCTACTTTGATATCCTCCTTCAATTCGATGCCGTATCCCTCTTCTCCGTATTGTGAACCTCTAGCTTTGGATAGCTGCCATGTTGGTTCTTCCACATCTTTTCAGATCAAACCTCCCCTCGCGCAACCTCGTATCTTGGAGTTTGAACCCTTAGTTCATCTGAAGGCCTCCTCCTCTCTACGTGCAGTAACTGATTGGGAAAATAAGTTGATTATTAACCTATCCAGTGCCACCATACACCCCCTCTCTTTCAACTTGTTGAAGTGAGGCCTCAATTTTTCCCAGTCCCCTCGCTCCATCCCTCACATTCAATTTCTTCTTGAGATTGAGAATGCTATCCAATCCCTCCCGTCTAGTGTTGCTAGAGAAGTTAGGCAAGATTGCACTGTGGCTTTGCGACATACCAAACCGCCAAGACACAAAATCTCTAGGGCAGAGTCACAGACTTTTCATGATTTTGTCAATAACAATGATATTGTTATTTCCAAGGTGGACAAGGGTAACACCATAGTCATCTTGAATAGGCAAACAAGGGTAACACCATGGTCATCTTGAATAGGCAAGACTATATCTCTAAGATGCTTAACTTACTCTTAGATACTAGTAGCTATAGGATCCTCTCTCGCAATCCATGCTCTAGGATCTTGAATAAAGTCAAAGCCTTAGTTTCCAACTCTTCCTTTGAGGATATGATTAAGAGAAAATTAGTCCCCTCTAAGGAAGTGACCCACCGCATATATGGGGTTCCAAAAATTCACAAAGAGGGCGTCCCCTTGCATCTTATTGTTGATACCATTGGATCCCCAATGTACCCTTTAGCCTCTCATCTTGCCAAGATTATCTCTCCTTTATTGGGGCGTTTCGACTCTTTTGTCAAAGATTCTTGTCATTTTGTCCAATTTATTAAGGACGCTAAGTGGGAACCAGGCGATATCCTGATTAGCTTTGATGTGGTTTCTCTCTTTACCAAAGTTCCCATTCTTGACTTTGTTCAAATTGTGAGACGCAAGGTTGGAGATGAGATCACTAGCTTGGTTGAGTTTTTCTTGAAATCCACTTTCTTCTCTTTCCAAAATGTCATCTATGAAGAAGTTGAAGGGGTGGCAATGGGTTCTCCCCTCTCACCCAACATAGCTAACCTCTACATGGAGTATTTTAAGAGATGGCCCTCCATTCCTTCCCTTTGAAACCCAAATGGTGGAAATGTTATATTGATGATGTTAGT